>JARFIW010001290.1:340675-891839 GCA_036346225.1 Platerodrilus igneus
AAATCGAAATTAACTGAATTTTATAATTCCAAACAAATGCTAGCCGAGGTCATATTTAAATAGTTCAAGGAGGAGCTACAAGTTGAATAGGAAATTGATAACACGCAAGGCGGTAACGTATCGAATTTTGCTATTGGCAGACAAAGTTGCTTCAAGATAAAATCCAGTTAAGTTTCTGGAGGGAATTGATAGCAATATTAATAGAACAGCTGGAGGAGGAGATAATTACAATCTTGTTTATTCATAGTAAATATTAAAATGGTCGTCCAAATGATGGAACGCGAATAATTTAGAGTACATAGCAAAATTAATAAGGCGCACAACATAGGGGTATGATAATTTAAAGAGAAGAGCATAGCAAATAAATATAACAGCCCAACGTAGGGGCACGATAATTCCGGCAGTTCATAGCAAATAAATATGGTCGCCCAACGAAGGGGCTCGAGAATTCCAGTAGCACAGCAATATATATATATATATATATATATATATATATATATATACAAAATTAATTTTAATTCTTAATCAGTAATATTACGTGCTTCCTTCAGTTACTTTTGTTATGGGTGAATACATAAAATAATTTTATCAAGTAATAAGTAAGTCAAACATATATTACCTGTTATATGAATTACCTATTTATATACTTTTTCATGTAGATCGATGATTAAGGTGTAAATTATCACCGAAACGTACGTTTTAATACAAATGATACACATCTAATGTTTTGTGTTTAATTTTATGAGCGACTTTATACCAAGAAACAAAAACAAAATCTATATATATATATATATATATATATATATATATTACTCATATTTAGACCAGGGTAGAAAATTAAATAATCATATCAAATAATTTTAATCACCGTGTATAATGAATATTATTAGATAATACGCGTTATTAAAACCGTGAAGCATGAAAATTTATTAGTTTCATTAAACATAAGAGATTTAAATCATGTACAAGACGCTTTATATCAAAAGAAGCAGTATTAAAAAGCTCTGCGTGTAATGTAATTATTCCTAAACAAATGGAAATTACGTGCAAAATTTATCTTAATTAACTCTATTTCAAGTAACCGGTATTGAACAAAACGTACAGATAATATCTACAGAAACTTGTAAAACCCAATAAAATGCAAATCCTAGAAGTGTTAGTTAGAAGTAGGATGTTTGAACACACCTGCGTATTTTAAAAAGCAATTTCAGTTTAATTTGTTTAGATAAACATGTCGATTCTAAGGATATTGGAAACGGTCAGATGCTTTAGCACGAAATACAAAACAGGGTTTATTTAAAAGCTCATTCGGCGAAAAGTTTGCAGATAATTAATGTTTACAAAGAATCTTGGAGAAACCGGGGTTTAATATTCACGAGAAGGTGCGATACGGGGTTATTAAACCCAGATAGTCCACATGGACTAAAATATAATCGATAATAAAGAATATCAATTTGCACCAATACGAACAGGTTAGAAAAGGAAAGAGAAATGCGTCAAGCAAAGACACATATAGTAAAAGGCGTGATTTAAGCAACGTCACGAGGGTCACAATTGGTTGAAAATAGGATGCAAATATCAGAGGTAGAAACAACAATTTCTGTACAAAATTAATTAGTTTTTCTCGGACATGTTTGCGTGCCGTGTGAGAATTTCTGAGATTTAAATGGGGCGAGTGAAAATTCGTAAAACCGACGCGCGAGCGACGGACTGGGAACATAGAATGAGAAATTCTTAAGAATTGTCTGTTTTGAGGACAAAAGCGACGTGCCGGCTATTCGCTATATATACCGGTGGTAAAATGAATTTCGGCCTCTTAGACTTTTGACTATTCGATGCGTTAAAAGCTCTTACATCCGCGACTTGATTGAAGATGTTAAACAGTGCATTTTAGTTTGATAAAATAATTTAAAGTTTGCTCGTATATTTTAGTGATTCAAAATAGTTTGTTATTTACGTGCTAACATGAATGTACTTCAGTGCACTTAGATACAAGGTAATAAAATGTAGTATCGCTGTACCAATTAGCAAAATTTACAACGACAAATGTATACACAAAAGTAGGCAGTTTTGGCGTATATTGGTGAAAGAAGTATGAATTTCTTTGTTATGTTTCGGGGGTGTTAATAATTAAATGGTTCAAATACGTGTCTGGATCCACGAAACAAGGGTCAGATATACACAGATGAGTTCCGGAAAAGCCCAGAAACAACTTTAAATAAATGGTGATGGAGAAAATTTTAAAAGCGTTGAGAATTAGAAGCCGTAAATATAATCCAGTTGGAATGGTGTGATTAACAAAAGGGACGATGTACCTTGAAGCTACGAGTGCAGTAAACTTCAGGTAATTTATACTATTTTGGTTGAACGTTGATATTTTGTGTGTGTTGAATAACTTTATAATTGATTTACTTTAAATGGACATTAGTGAAATTGTACTAACCATAAAATTTTAATTTTAAGATGAAATTTGCTTGTTTAAGTAGAAAGGGTATTTAGTATTGATGTTCGGGAATATGATGAAAATTTGGGTATGTCTTTGAGCTCAATTAGACGAACCTGGTTAATTAACGTAAAGGGTGGTAGATGCTCCTTTATACTCAGACTCCGGTCTGCTTATATTGTTATATTAATTAGTAGGCATCCAACAAGGACTTTAATTCTGGATGCACATTAAAATGATAATAAAATTAATCTTGAAATTCTTTTTAATACTGAATTTTATGCTGAAATTTAATTTGAAAATTTAATGTATGCTGAATATTGATGTAAATAGAGTTAACGTTGATGTTTGTGGTAGGAATGTGTTGTTTAATTTTATGAATGAGGAGGTTTATAAAATTAGGTGAGCAGCCGAGGCGAAAACAGGATCACAGCAGTTTATGACGCCCAATCGGTGGGACTAGAATTTTTTTGTTGAAAGGACCCAGTTCCCGCATTCACAGGAGTAGATCACAGCAGTTTATGACGCCCAATTCGTGAGGCTCGATTCAAATACAGGGATCACAGCAATATATATACATAAATATATATATATATATATATATATATATATATATATATATATATATATTGTTGTGATACAGGTCTTTTTGGACCTATACACACAACCAGAATTTGATTCCTCCAAACCCTATCGAAACACCTTACTAATTGTCTTTTTGTTGATTAACAAATGCTCAGATAAATATGCCTCGACTAGCTCAGCTTGTAGACACCTATTAACAATAATCACAAAATGACACACCTATAAACTTGCTGTTAATTCTCATATTTTCAGTATAAGTTTGCAATACCTTTTTTTAAAGTTCAGTAAAATAAAACTTTAGGTTAAACATAAATTCATCTTCTCTTTAGTTTCTTTCAAAATTATAACAGCAAATTGTAGAGCTATAGGCTCTATAAAATTATCAATAGTGATGTTTTTTGAACCAATCAAGAATTAATGATTCAGAAAATTTAATGTTAAAATATTTTGTGAATTATTCTACATAAAATAACGATTTTTCTTATCGTTGGCAGAACTGCGAGCGACTTTACAATTGAAATTGTTACAAATGATTTGAAAACGTCATCACTTTAAACTACATTAAAAATTCATCCTAACTTTCAAATTATATCATGAGTACATAGTACAAATTGAACACCATATGGCACAACTAACAGGTTATATATACTTTAACATAAACTTATTTCTTGTATTTAATTAATAAAAAATTTTAAGGCAGGTACGTAGAATTTTACTAACATAAAATTTTATCACCAATACAAAACTTTAAAACTTTTATCGAAGTTCAAAATACAGAAGAACAATTATACTCGAAAAGAGAGACCTTGCTTTCCGATAACCTTCAAAACATCAACAATAGTGTCCACAATATGTCTTATTTCCCTTACCTCTTCTTTCTTTTTCTGAATTTGACTTTCAAAAAGTAAGTCATAAGTAGATTTCTTTCGTTTTGCTGCAATAAATAAATATACCGATGCCATGTGAGCCTTGGAAGTTTTATGTTGGTCTATTCTGGTATGGACATGCTTCCATTCATCAAATCCTGAGCAAAAAGTAGAATTTTCATTACTGTAAACCAAACAAAAAACAATACAACTTTTTGACAACTTTGTTGTATGATAACCATTGTCTGTTGAATGACTGACCATCACTTTGTTCAGCAAAAAATACAGATTTTTTTCAGTAAATGGCAATTCTTTTCAATTCGATAAGGATAAAATGAAAAAAATCTGATAAATCGCTTTCAGTTGGCTTCTTAAAATAACCGTTTCCCTCTTCTGAGAAGACATTTACCTTCATAGCTTGCTCTTCTAATAAAAATGAAGTTGAGAGTAGTGGCGGCAATGGTTGTGATACTGGAAATGGTGGCGGCGGCAGCGGCAGTGTATATTTCTGCTCGTGGGACGCTTCCAATGTTCGCCTTCAGTTTTTGACTCATGATCAATAATTTTTGAACTGTCAGAAACGTTGGCTTTAGGATTTTCTGTTCCACAACCATCAAGTGTATAAACTACGTCCACTGCTGTTTCTATCAAATCTAGTTTTCGTTCGGCACTAGCACTACTGCCATTTTCAAGACTATTACTGCTTCAGTGTGGTTTTACACAGTAAGTCGTTATTGAACAAGTTTTTGACGATTCTTGCAACTCCTTGACTCGTTTGTCTCTTCAAAACTCATTACCACTTTTCTTTCTTTTTTTACTATCCATTTTCTATGCAACTCTGAAAGGGCAAAACAAAAGACAATAATTTTCAAACGTAGTGCAAAGATACAGCTCTTCCGACCTCACTGTGCGCTGCAGCTGTGTCAGCTCTTTGAAATCAATTTTAAAGACATTACGCGTAAAACTTATCTTAGTAGCTGTGTTAATTTAAGCATTTTTGTTTTTATGTGCTTTTCTATCAGAAACCGTGAAGCAAATCTAAAATTTTGCATGTGGTGATGGTACCAATCTGATTAAGACTATAAAACGGGCTTTTAGGAAAATTTAATGTAGTTTGTTAATTTTTTATGTAAATAATAATATTTCCTCATAATTTTCCCTTGGTTATATTTTGTTTTCACAACTACATGACAAAATCAAGAAATCCTCATTCTTATTTACAAAGTTGAAGAACATATATTGTAAACGATGTGGTAAAAATTTCATGTCTGCATGACCATTATATTTCTAAGAATAAGGCAAGCCTATATAAAGTTAAAAAACACACTTTCAGCAAATTGCAATAAAAATGTAGGTCTTTTACCATTAGTATTTATATATAGGTGTTGCTGCTGATGAATGATATAAATACTGTTTTCAGCATGTTTCTTGCCAAATTTGTCTAATTTTGTACATTCCAAATATAACAAAAAGAAAACGCATTAATATACGCTTTAAAATTAAAAAAAGTCATTATGCTAGTCTAAGTTTAAAAAAGAACGATCTAAAAAAAGCCCCTTTAATGATGGAATATTCTATATTGTAATAATTAATTTGCTATAGTTATTGTTATTAGAAGAAATGCGTATGGTGAAATTGGGTGAGTTGCTATTTAAATCACTAGTATCACAAGATAAAGAATGGACCATAATCAAAAGTCTAAGTTGGTCAGTTGGTGTAGTTAGTACCTAGTTATTACTTTTGGCGTCTAGAGTCATAATTATTACTTGCCACACTAATTTCTAGCAACTGTGCACCAAACATGTTACCTTTACCTACTTAGACCTGCATAGAAGAAAATATTTTGAAAATTTTAAGTGAGCATGGCATGTTTAGGTACCATGGGGATTATTGATAGTTTTACTATAAATAGTTTACGGTTAATTTGTTGGAGAAAGGAAAACAAAATTAAAATAAACCCTGCCCTCATTTAAAAATGTCAAAATTTTAAAACTGAAATAAGTTGTTTTGCGAGTTTACAAAATGTTGCATCGCTAACAAAAAACGTAGTTTTAAAAACTGCTGTAGGTAGCAAAAATAATCACCACTGACCATTGAACATTGATCGTTGCCCACCCATTGTGTTGCGATAAAACTATAAGTATAAAGTAAATTTTATATACTTACCTAAGGGTTGTGTTTTGTCGAATAAGTTACGTTAACGAAATGTAGTAGCACAATAAAAAGAACATCAAACATTACATACAAATAAAAACACTATACATTAAATCATCGACTAAACTGTACTGTACTGCACTACACCTGTCAGATAGTCTGATTCATCACTCATCTTGCCCACGTGATTACAGACAGTGTTGTGTTCTCCCCCTAATGCGATGCCACAGCACCAAAACACAACAGTACCTGTAACACCTTCACCATTCGGCCTTGCACGTTGATTTCATTCGGTGGCGGAATTATACACCCGCAGCAAACGTCACTGCGGGAAGACGCTGGACGCAGCATGTTTACGGCAACTGCCGGCTACGGCTGGCGTAATGTTGTACAGTATTGGTGGGACTCGAGTCGATTTTTTATGCTCGAGTAACTCGATTGTAATTTTTGTTTGACTCGAGTAGAAACTCGAGTCGAGTTAAAACTCGGTTCGATATTGAACTCGAGTTAAAAAGCCTAATAATGGAACTCGAGTGATTTTTTTTTTACTCGAGTGACTGAAATATAAATTCCCTCTGAATTGAGTTGAAACTGAAACCATTGATTGAAGTATTCAATCAACACTAAAACCCAGTCACAACTTGGTGAGTAACTACTATGCCGATTGGCAGTGCCGTGTCTTTTATTGCTTTATATGTATATAAAATTAAATATGGAATATCTTTTTTATTATGAAAAACGCTGTAATCTGTAATAAATAAATACACATTCTCTTTGTATATGTGCAGCTACAGCTAGTGAATGAGGTACTATCGATTCCATCACGTTTGAGTTCGGAACACCACTTAAGTTCTATACACTTTTTCACACACTAAAATAATCATAATAACAATAACTTTCTATATATAAAATATCGATAAAAGAAAAGGGAAAATTGTATCTTTCCAAGATATGATTCACTTTTATTTGAACTAATAGAAGATCAATTGGAGCAACACCGTGAGTAAATTCACGAACTTTGAGTGTAAAAAATTCGAGTTTAGTGGAAAACCCACCCAACTCAACTTAAGAATTAAAAAAATGACAACTCAATAGTCGATTATAATCGAATTGCAAATCGGTTCGAGTTACAAAGAGAATCGAGTTGCGAGTCGACACGAGTTGCGCGAGTCGATTCGAGTTTCAAGTCGACTCGAGTTTCGACTCGACTCGAGTTTCGAGTCAACTCGAGTTGCATAGTTACTTGACTCGATTCACACGAGTAGGGTTGTCACTCAAGTCACTCGATTAATTTGCGACTCGAGTCCCATTACTATTGTACAGTAATTAATACAGTTAAAAGATCAACACAGTCAAATATGAAGTAGGCTTTATTTTTCAAAGTTCAAAGACAATATTTACGGTTTTAAAATACAATATCTGGTGCCAATGCAGTCATAAATTACGGCAATGCTTATCATTGTAAAATTTGGTGCCTTAAAAACCCTTTTGTAATGAAATTGTTGATTATTGTTTTTTTTTTCAACAAAGGAATTAAACACAAAACACTTCTCATAATATCCCTGCCAAAAAGCGTCATAATATGTAAACAAAATATAATTTGTCAGAAATAGAACAAACAAAGCAACCGTTATAAGGTGTCCATCTTATTTGAATCCATTTTAAATTAGCTAGCTAGATTTGGATAGTTTTAAATCGACCTTTCAGGTCGCACTGGTAAGCAGAGCCGGCGTCTGCTATCCGGTATTACGGATCCCTTCCCTCTCATTTTTGCTCGTCTTGTTGATCAGGCACACTCCAAAGTCAACGCTAGGGATACCATTATTTAAACCCTGTTTTTAGTTTTTGTTTCAGTCTGTTAGGTTTTTATTTACGGTGGATTAATTATGAAGTTAGAATAAATTAGAAACACGTTTATTTTTCGCGTTTAAACCCAATGTAGTACTTTCGGGTGGAGCATTGGGGACGTGGCCGCAAGTATAACGGCCCTTATTCAAATTATAATGTCGATCTTATTTAGTGTTTCGTCCATATGGCGTCTTTGTCTGTGTGGTACTTGGTACTTTAGATTTCATGTTACACAAACCGTATTTGACGGTTTGAGTTAGATATTGTTTATAAAGTATTAAGATATATTTGAATTTAGTAATTAGTTTTAGTGTGGGGATTATATTGTATAGGGTACCGCTACCGATTGGTGGGGGGCGCAATGGAAAGCAGCTACGTCAAACGCCACTATTAATGCATGATACAATAACTATTAAGTGTGTTAACTTTGCAATTTCATTGAACTAACACTGGATCAAGCTACAATAACCGCCCTCGAATCCTCGAACATAGCCGAGGCAGCCGGCTTTGGTTTATGACGTGGAGCGGTACAGCACTCACTGAACCAAGTGTTCTAGTTTCCAATAATTATCCATTTTGTCAGAAAACATCTAATTTATTTTGTATTTTGTTTGGTATATTAAAAAATACTGTTCATTTTTTGTAAGTTTGTTATAAATTTTATGATTTTGTTGCGGTTATAAACACCGGGGTGTGGCGCATATAACAATTCAGATAAAGGGCGCAGAGGACACGTCCTCCTGTCCCCCTGGGCCAGCATGGGCCTGAGTAGATGAGTGATTTTTCAAATTAGTTGTGCTGAAAGTTATATTATTAAAATAGTTCAAGTTTGTCGTTATCTCCAAATTTCTAAATGAAGTAAGTTAACATACTGTTTGTTAAGCCAAAGGTTTTATGTAACGATTGGTTAATGAAGTAATATAAAAAAGAGTTAGATATACCGAACATTTTGCAAATGTTTGCCGGTACAAAATTATCTTGAAATTAATTTCAATGTTATCTTTACACAGATTATGTTTCAACTCATTTTATCTGTTAAACATGTATTTTTGCAATGAAATGTAGATTTAACTTTAAGAACGAAAGAACATATCGCCTTAAGCCTACAAGTATGAGCAAACAAAAACTTTGTTATATTTGATTTATGTTTGATATTTATATTTGACTTAGGTACAAAGTCTTGTTAAGTTAATTTTTTTGTCTTGTTAACAAAATTATTACAATTTAAATTTTTCGTAATATAATACTGAAGTATTTCTATTCTACAAATGTGCGTTTCAATATTTTTTTTATAATAACTTCTTTATAACGTTAGAGATCTTTAACGTTTCCTCATTTTTTCCCCTAAGGTTCTAGGTCTTTTGCAGTCTCCGCAGCCACAAACGGCCGAGTTTAGCTTTCCAGAGTTATTTATGTATACCCTGTCGTGCATCTACCACCGCGTTAAATGCAAACTGTTATACACAAATTAGAAGAACGGCTCAACTTAGGGAGTTGTATCAGGAGTTACCGAAGAAATAAAGTTAAGATTGGTTGGTTCTGGATTGTTTGGGATAAAGTGAATGGTACTTAAAATTCTAAGCAAATTTTTATTACTATATTTATATCATAAAATAAACTTTTAATACAGCACGAACTACCCTAATACCTATACGTTATTGCTTTTACAGATGGCATCTATAGAAATAGATTCAATTGTTTAATTAAACAAGTCAATATTTTAATTCGTGCCATAATTGAAATTTTTCTGTTTACAGCGTCAAAAAATTCAAAAACTACTTGGCGCACGTTAAATATGTACGAACTCAAGTGATTTTTTAGGTTCCTTTGGGAAATCACTGGAGACTCTTGATGCGTTTGGTAAGCTGCTATTTTTACACTTTTTAAACCCAGTCCAAAGCATGCTGGAATCCTTCGACATTAGTACAAAGAATAAAAACAGAACAAAGCCCTGGAGGGTAGCAGTACAACAAAACAAACCCGCAAATACAATACCACCACCCAGGCTTGCAACTAATCCAAATGTCCAAGTTAAACCTAAAAGAAAAAATAAGACGAATGCTAGAAAAAGTTGAAGTTTCGTCGTACATTCTTTTTGTCCATGAACTTCGAGTTTTCTGGGACATACCGCAATCATAATTTTAGTAAAGATAAAAAGGTTAAAAGTAACAACTATGACCACTGGTAACATCAAACCAAAGTAAAAGAAGTATTTCGTTGGATAACATAAACCGTATGTATTCTTTTGATAGCTTTCAATTGAAATAGATAACGATGTGGCAATTGGTACAATTGGTAAACCCCAACATAATGTGCTTGCTTTTGTTACTAAGTTTGGGATTGGATTGTAGAAAACCTTCACAAACCTTCTGTGCTGTAGAATAGCAATAACAAACATCCAACAAAATTCCGCTAGTATTGTGTAATGTAAGCTAGCTCCTGTTACAATACACCATACCTTGCCTTTTTTAACTATGTCACTAGCTAGGTATAGTAAAATCATTTGTAGGGCTAACGCTGTGGAGAAGTTTAAAAGGATTTTGTTTGATGCATGCTTTCTCCAGTTGCGTTTAGCAGCTGCTATTACAAATATTATAAAAATACTGGTAAGGGATAAACCGCAACCAATTGCTGTTATTATGTCAAGAGATAACGTATCTTCAACGCTAGTACCATCCTTGGGGTTTAGCACCAGCATAGCAAAATGCGTGAGATGTGTAAATTCACATACAATATAAGACCGATTCAATCCCTTGTTGACAGGTGTTCCATCATGTTTCCATTGGCCTGGCACGCTTTTCATGTGAGAATCCATTCCGTACTTCCAGTATGCGCATATTTTATTAGCTTTAGGTCTCAGCGTTTTAAAGACAATCGGTATTGGCTTAGTAATAGTACAGTTACTGGCACCGGAAATTAAAATGCTAATTGGTCTGCTGGTCACTTGACTGTTGCTATCATCTTTTTCGTTAAATAAAGCACAGTCCATAAAAGCCGTCATAATTAGATGATATTTTGCAGTACACTTATCTAATTCTTGTATTACTGATGTTGGTAGAAAAGCTGCTAGCTCAAAATCTTCTTCTAAAAGATCGTCGAATGAAATATCACCGATCAATGGTAGTGTTTCAAGATTACCGTCACGGTTCTTTTTTACTGAAATGCCTGTTACATTGGTTTTCTTTACATCACTAATTTGAACATGAATTTTTTCTGCACGAAGTTTTGTGTAATTACTTGTTAACGAATGTAAAGATTTTGTTAAAATTCCATCAAAACTCGATAAAATTTTGTCGGTACTATTTAGTAAAGTTTGGCTGTTTCTTAAAATTTCAGTATCGAAACGCATTATGTTGCACATAGTTCCCACTATGTCATCACAGGGAACCACATCAGCAAAGCCTTTCAACTTCTTAAGTACTTCAGCCATTAGGTCAATTTCATGAATAGTAATGTTTTTTGAATCTAATGTTATTCGCCATAAGTTTCTACTTATATAGGAGGGAGATAAGTCGTCGTTTTCTAGCAATTCTTTAAGCTGGTGATATCGCTCCGATAATCGTGTTTGCGAATTGCATTCTCCACTAACTTCGGACCAGACTGCACCATAGAAAAAGTCGCCATCACATGTTCTAGTGACAGGAACTGTTTCGTCTTGTAGGCAAACTTCAACTGAAGTAACTGTTTCACCTAAGCGGCTTCTGGGCCATGTGAGTGTTAAATTATCTGAATACGTGGTTGACGATAAACATTCATCACTTCTACTTAGACTCGTGATGCCTATAATACTGGGTTCCTCGATGACAGCTTTTTGAACAAGATTTTCAACCACTTCAAATTCTGAATTCGTGTCGGTGTAGTTTGTTGTTATTGTTAAATGAACTAAAATCTCCATTACTGACTTTTCTTGGTTGCAGTTAATTATTTCCATAATACGTAGTACTGGATCATATGGAAATTTAAACAAGGGTTGCAGCAACTTGTAAGTGTCTCTGTGCAGTTTCTTCAGATAAGGATCTTTATCACATTCATTTTTGATTTTTAGTTGAATTGCATATTCAGATGATTGCTCGTTTGTAACTAAAATTTTACCACTACTAACTTGGGTCAGTTCGTGATGTTGAAATCCCTCACACCAATAGTATACCGGATAGTTCCATTGGTTTTTTATGTGGTAAATAAAATCTTCATTTTGTGCTAAGGTCGCAATTGATGCAAACACGTCAACTGGGTATTTTTCAGTAAAATGTTCTGTTGTTGGTCCAACAAAGCAGAAAAGTGCATAGTACTGTCCAAAGTAGTCGCTTAGTTCAATAGCATTTTGAACCTGCAAAATAATTTCATTTGACTGAGGGATATATTTGACTTCGATGCTGACTTTTTTTCCATATGCGTTTTGATTATTGCAGATTACACATTGAACGCCGGTACGAGTATCTAGTAGAATCCAAGGATTTTCTTTTTCTATAGTATTGTGTTTAATCATCTCGTAGCTTGTTCTCCAATATTCATACGCAACGTAATTATCAGTTTTAACCCATTGCGTTTGTGCGTGTTGTACATGTAATTCAAACCAACACATTACATGATTACTAGGAAAGTAGTTAACCAGTAGCATATCTATAGGGCCTTGTATTAGGTTTGCTAGCCTTTGATTGTCCACGTGGCCTGTTCCTAATCCAGCACCTAGTTGTTCAGCAGGCACAAAACCGTTATAGTTGCAGTTCTCTTTTTCAATCTTGAAACTATTTCCAATACATGTATTATTGGGAACATGCATTTTGCAATATTGGCTATTGGGATATGCATACGCGCATACCCTGCTATATTTGTCATCACAACGCGCTGGCTCAATTATTCCATTCCTATATATCATACAGTCTTTTTCTGCAAAATCACTAACTTCAAGATAATCATCAATTACATCAGTGTTATAGAGGTAGTCCTTGTCTATCCATTTATAGGGGTTGAACGTATATATTGTAGTATTCGAACGTTTTATCATCATCCAAATTGCAACTTTCTCAACTATGTCGGAAAGCTCATGTGCAATTGCTTGCATTGAATAAGTGTATGGATATGGACATTTTGGAAGAAATTCCTGTGGTTCCGTAATAATATAACAAAGCAAGATGGTTTTGTTGCTAAATTTAAATCCTTGAGGACAAAAAGTGGATTCATGATTGCCAGGCGCAATTTGAGGTCGGACAAAGTTATCTGAAACAGAAAAAGTACGTAAATATATATAAATTGCTTCTAACTAAAAAGTAAAAAATGCAGAAAAACCAAGTGTTTGGTCCTGAAATTTTCTTAAGTTCTACATATGTGCTAAATTTTACTGATATTAAAATTACGCAATAAGTTACATAAGATAGGTTTTCATAAATCCACCCGCTCAAAAATTGTTGGCTACCTTGCGTAAAGCACATTTTGTATAAGGTTCACGTAACGAGAAAACCATAAATTACGATTATTCTTCTAAGGGCATATGTTTGAAGTAAATAACAGACATGTTGTATAAAATCAGAGGAAACATAATTTTTATAAGGCAAACTTTAAGTCGTTGTACACAAATTGCCGTGCATGAATCTATGTTAATTAAGGTAAAAAGCTCCTACTTAATTTTCAAATACCTACCACAAATTAATATTTCTTTATAAACGCGGAAACGACAAATTCCATAATTTATTTAATACGCTTCCGTTGTAAATCTATACATTTGTGGCGTTCTGGATTATCTGGAGTCGCCTTTTAATGCTAAGTACCATCAGAGATAACATTATTTACAATTTAAAAATAAGAGCTAATTATACATTAAATGCATGACGCACAAAGAAAATATTTACAAAAATCAGTGTGCGTAATTTGCAAATGTTTTTTTAACATTAAAAGCACTTCAGTTTGTTAAGTTGTTGAATGTGTTTCGTGTTGAAGAATTGAATGTTGTGGCTTCGTGACAAAAACCCGGATCTAGTATTGTGTAAAGGATGAAATCCATCGTTAAACTAAATGCAGTGCGACACCTAGCGGTAGTGACTGGGGTAGACGTGGTGGCATACGAGCAACGTCCTTGGTTGGTAGAAATTAGAGCGGGCTGATGCTGGCATGTTCTCAATCCCGGCATACTTGTTAGCGTCACACGTTCTAAGAGGTGGTCCTGATGGCTTCGAAGGCTGAGCGAACCCAAGCTGTGGTATGGCGGGCTCCTGCGTCCGTAGTGTAGTTATAAAAGTGTACTCCATTTTATTCTGTTAGATTTGGTGGTCGCAACGTGATAATCTGAAGGGAAACCTTTAGTGCACGAGAGGCTTGGTAACTTGCGTCTTGCACTATTCTTAAGTTCCCTCCAACAAGTTTAGCGACAACCTTAAAAAGAGAGCAATTAGGAAGTGCTTTACTCAAGCGTTCGGTGCTTCTTATATATCGTGGGTTTGTTTGTAGTGAACATTCAAATGGCTCTATTATGTATTTCGACGGTTGTCGGACGAGTCTCTTATTCTTTGAGGGGTGTATTAAGCGTGTATGCTATTTATTTGCGTAGTGTGTACTTATAGCTCAGTTAGTTAGCAGTATCGTTGATTGCATACTACTACATAGTTTTCGGTCTGTGGGTATCTTAGAAGACAATTTTAACAATTTCTATAAATTAAAAATAAGTGAGAAGAGATCAAATGGTTACTAACCATTTTACAAACTTATTTGGACAGTTTATGCCCGATCCCAGGAACACTCTCAATAATAATTAATCAACATTTTGAAACTCGATTCTTAGAACCCATTTCCTTTGTTTTGTATAAAATTTGGTGCTCAATTCTTCGTCAACTTTAACTTGTCCATGAAAGGTATTCATTTTGTAATCGCATAAAGGTTAAACGATTTGGACTATATTGGTATATGAATTTGGGAAGAATCTATGAAATTTTAATGGTATATAATGGTAAATTATAAACAATTTGGATGATCTTGGTATATTGAAAAGAAATACAATTTATATGTTTAATGGTATTTCATGGAGACATTTGAACAATATGAAAAAGGACGGCCAGCGCAATTTACAAGGTAAAACAAGAATCATATTGTTTTAAAATTTTAAAAAGAACACTTCTTTATTAGTTAATTAAGTTAAGTTACCTAAGCTTTTGTGTGCAAATCTTTGTGTGAGAGTGAAAAATTTGATTTGAGAATGGTTGAAATTCGGTAAGTTTAGCCATTATATAATGAAAATTATTAAACATAACTGATCAGAAATGTCTAAACCCGATGTTAAGACGAGGTTGTAAAATTATCCGACTCATTTTATAAAATTTTGTACATACTAAGATTCAAGCAGAAAATGATTCGTGAATTAAAATCTTAAAGTAGAAAAGAGAGATTTTGGACTTTGTTTAGTGTAAGCGAGTGAGTATCCGGTAGTTATAATTTTATTCATCTTAGGCTTAAGATAGTGTTTGAAAGGAAAAGCCGTTGTGGCAATATTGGACTCAACCCTTAGATTTTAATTATTTTAAGAAAATATTTTTTGTAAGGTATTGTTTGTTAAAGCAAAGATGTGGATGTAGCAATTGTTATTCGAAAGATTGCCTGCTAAAGAATATTTCATGTCATTATAATTTTGATATCTGATTCTAGTGGTTTTGCTTAAACTGAACCAACCAAAATAATTAGGGCAACATTTTTATTGTAATCAGTTTTAGACCACAACAACGCTTATTGGCGCTCATAATAGGACATTCAAACCACAGCACTTTTATCGACGTCCAACCTGGAGCTATTTAGATCAGCTTCAGTCTAAATATGCGAAGTCTGGTTCCTAATGCCAATTCGAGCCCCACACCATTGGGCGTCATAATTGCTGCAAAGTCTCATGCGTAATAAACTCCAATTAACTCGAGCTCCACTGTTGGTTGCTATAATTGCTGCGAGTTTCCTTTTCTAGTCCCTAAAATTGGGCGCCATAAAATTCACTGTAGTTACCTTTGTACTAAACTCCAGCAGTGTAGTTTGCTACGACTGCTCTGCTCCTGTTTGAAAAATAACTACACCACAAAAAGAAAAACGCTGCAACGATAACTCTACTCGATTTATTTAGAGAAAAATTATACACCAAAATTATTATCAGCATCTAGTTCACAAATTAATTATATTACAAGTTTCCATTTTTTAAATAATACATTTTATTTCATGTTACCCAGATTAATAATTATTAAAAGTAACAGGGCTTTACCACCAACCTTACGTTACCCCTGGCTTAATACGAACTCATAGTAAAACCTTTAATTACTCGTGCTAATTTCAGCACAACAAATTACAAAAAGTCGCTTTTATCTTGCACATAATAAAATAGTACATGAATCATTTTAATAACCTAAATTACCTCATAAGCAAAATATAGAAAAATAAAATCATAAAAGTTCAATCATTAAATGTTTTCGATTTTCTTACTTTTAGTTCAACAGCACATACCCATAAAGTACAAAAGTCATTGCACACCAATTAAACACAAAAAGCAAATTTTTAATAAACATCCGTTACCTGGATTTCTACTGCCCATGGATCTACTCCCATACCATCGACGTCTGCTGCCTTCATTAGCTGCGCCTTCAGGAATGTCCCCCCATCAGGACTACACCAACGGTAACTGCTATCTGCTACTCTGTCCTCTCGATTACCAAAAATTTCCAAATTCCTATAATTCGGCTACGGATCTCATTTATGGTACGTAAACAATCAAATCTTTCTACCATGGACCTCTATTCCATTTAATGTGCCTTCTATACACCCAACCATATATCACGCAGTCAGTACTTACTTATGTATGTCTGCTACTCATTTTCATCCTTTCAAACTTTCTATAATACCTTTGCGGACAGTTGGTCGAAGCTCAACACCACTGGTGTCGGTTGTATTTCAAAACTGTATTTAAAGACTGTTATCACTAACGTAGTAGTTAACACGCAAAAAGAAGCGAAGATAAGAGAGAGCCTTACCACCAAATCCTCGTGTTTATATAGGCTTTTGTGCTCCTCTAAAGCTTCTAAATTCTCAAAAACCGTCGATACAAATAAACAAGGCTTCTCAGTAAACGGTTACCCAATTCTTAAAAACTCACAAGCTAACGTTTAATCATTTCTCCGAAATTTCTACACAAAACATCAACTGTCAACCAAATCCTAGAATTTTATTCCGCACAAAGCCGCTCACATAGATATTTTCTTTGGATATCTTTTTTTTCTTACTACATATGTCAAATTAACTCCTCTTTGTTTAGTTAACCACTTGCATGCTAATCCAACAAAATAACCCCACTCAAAATATGTCTATATTAACACATTGTATTTCTTTCTCACTCTTATCCATACTTAACCAAATAACCCTTCCTTGTTGCGCTTGTTATCCACCTATAGCAGTAATCACACACTACCATCTCTAACCAGTATTCAAAATTATACTTGTCTCCGTCCCATACTTAGTTTGTCTAATAGTATTTCTTTGTTTCTCTGTTAGCAAGTTTCATCTGTCCTTGATGAAATACCCTATCTAAATAACATTCAAATAAGCTCAACTCTCTTCTATCCATATGCATTAATATCTACTATCTTTATTTTAGTTTTCCCCCATGTTAAATGAATATTTGATACGTTTCGTCTTTATTCTATTCTTACTTATTGCTTAGGTAACCTTCCTGGTTCTATTTCGGTGCCTACATTCTAATTGACATTGTAATATTACCCATTCCATAAACAATAAGTCCCTCTTCTGTGGATATCACCTGCTACCCTTCTTTGAACTTGATGTTTGTTTGTCTTGTCTTATCTACACTTATACTCGAAAACCTTATTAAAAATATAACTGTCAGTTTGTTGTTATACACAATTCGTAGAATTTCAACGGTTTAAAATGCTCACCCTCTCTCCAATATACAATCAACTTTGCTTGAAATCTTAGCAAAGCGTTTTAACAAATGCTCCTCTTTACTATAACGTAACTTTTAGAGGTTACATATCTACTTTAAAACCATCACGGTCAATGTTTGATTTTAAAAACATTACTTATACAACAATTTAAAAACAGAAATCGTTAAAGTTGTATGTTTACACCCTATGCTACACCTACAATGATTAAATATGTTTATGGTTTTTAAATACATTCTAAGAATATCTACATTATAACTCACACTACTTTATTTAGTATTCATGGTTATACCCTTCTGCTACATAGCATTTATGCATCCTGAAAGTTCTTTGTAAAATTAAATCCTACACTAGTAATTTGCAAAAGCGTTACAAATTGTTGCCTTTTGGCATTTACATGCTGAAACGTGAAATAAATTATCAAATGTATCATCTAACCCCTTTTCCCATTCAAATACCACAGAAATATATATATATATATATATATATATATATATATATATATATATATTGGATTAGAAAATTATTGGGTTTGCTGCCAGATAGTTTAAACTAATTGGTTTATTGTATGTTCTTTGTTACGAATATTTCGAAATTCATAGATTTCTTTGTCAAGGCTACAATGATTAAAATAGTGTCTCTAATATACTAGCTTATTTTGTGTTAGGTACTTACTTAGAACATTAGTTATTGTATCCATTCATCGAGATGCTTTCAAATACTTTATTTCTAATACATTTTACCCAAATATGTCACTAGTTAAAAATATATGTAACTTACATTTAAAATAACATGCAGATAAAATTATAATGTATAAATTATTTTTAACACATTGGCCGTCGCCATGAGGTCAAAGTCCTTTACAAGGGGCTAACTGAAAGTATTACTAAACCTTAGTTTTGAAAGCTTTATTGGCATAGAAAACAAATAATGAACAAAAAAATATGTTTTCTTTTTGTAAAAAAATCAAAATCCTCGGTGATCCACTGTCACACGAGTTACTCGATTATTTCTGAGTGCCATGTGTATCACCGGTGATTACAAAAAGAAAAGGTTAAACTAATGTTTTTCTGTATAACAAGTAAAAAACAAATATGTATTGCATTGACCACACCTGGTAGACTCTAACTTTACTTGTTTTATAGTTAAACTTCGACCGGCTTCTTTGACCTTCTTTTCATAGCATGATGTGCATCTCCGCATTTTCTTTCTTCCGTCATTTGTTTTCTCTTCTGTATTAATTAGAATGTTTTTCTTTAGTTGTTGGGACAGGTTGATCTTGAGTAAGGTTATCAATTAACTCCTATCTAAGAGTACTAATCTGTATTTGTTGTTTTTTGAAGTGTTTGTAAATGTAAAGCGAATTGATGATGGCCGTGTTTAGTGGAATTTTGAATATTACTTTATGGTACCATCTAATAGTTTTGCGTAGTGAGGAAAAATAGCTGGCCATTTGATCAGGCCTATCTATATCATCCTTACCAGCATTGTAATCCAGAAATGCAGAAGGTTTCTTTATCTCCTCGCCTTTTCTGTTGTGCTTCCCCGTAATCATAACTTCCAGTGTATGCTTAGTACTCAAAAAATGAACATCCCCTTTATCATTCCATTTACCTATAACAATTTCTATCGCACTTTCCTTTCCTACGATCTCACCTCTTTTTAACCGTGAGACCTTAACTTCTTTAGAGATCTTTGCGATTTTTTCTCAGTGAGCCTAGAAGATGAGTTTTGGATGCCAACAATGATATTGTTAAAGGTAATGACGTATAATAATTGTCTGTGATTACTGTTCTTTCTTCTTACAAGTATTCATGAACAACGACCTTAACAACTTTGTGTACAAGTCCCTTATCTTTACTTGTATCTTTGAAATGTTTTCCAGTGTACACTGACAATCGGTAAGTATAGCCTTTTGGATCACATAGTTTAAATAATTTTATACCATATCCATGACGTTTAGTGGGTATATAGTGCTGGAAAATAAGGCATCCTTGAAAGGGTACCATAGTCTCATATACAGCTAAGGTTTCTCCAGGAATTGCCTCGTTGGAACATTTTGTTTGAAATTTTTGGATTATACCTTCCACTATATAAATTCGGATATTCTTATCTGCATCATTATCCGCGAAATAAATTAGCCTCAGTAACAGTTGGAGGCGATTTCTGCTCATACTAGATGAAACAAACATATTATTGTACAAATGACTTTTTCGCCAGGAGTCTGAGATTTTGGGATACTTGACTATGCCCATATACATGAGCCAAAAAACTTTTTCGTTTCTCTTTTGTTTGTAGGAACCCAGCGTTTAATTCTGGCCGAACGCCTTATATTTGTCTTTTGTAAAAGCTTAGTGCCGTCTCTGAAAACTACAACATCAAGAGTTTCGTCATCAGTGAAACGTTCATAAACATGAATAGGACGTAATTTATCAGGATTATCTAAAAAAATATTTGTTTAGAAAATAAAAAGATATTAACAAATATTATTACTAGGATAAATTCCTTAATGATACCTATATTCTCCTGCACCAGCAAAAGTTATATCAGACCGCAATGAAGTTTCATCAACCTCATGCCAAATTTCATTATCTTGTAGCAAGGCATTTACGTCGTCGCAGTCTGCTTCACATTGATCGTTATCTATAGAAGCCTTATCTAGAGAATGGTTGCTTGCCACACTACTGTCTGCGGTGCTGCTACCATCATCAGATTCTGATATTATATATTCTGATCTTCATGATTAAGAATCTTCCAACTCGTCAATATCATTGGCGATTTCATGCAGTTGTTTCTCTGTAAGAATTTGCTTCTTATTTCTATATTTAACATTATCAATACAAGAACGTTTTGGTCGACCTGAACTTGTAGACGGTACATCACTCATATTAATATCAAACTTTATGTAAAGTATTTACACAGTTCACTAAAAAATGATAATAAAACACCCTTTTAGTTAGCTGGTTTTATAAACACTGACCACACAAACTACAAGGCATGTATAAAAAATACCGGGTAGGCAACCATTAATGCTATATATCACTATGAGTTGTCTATATTATCAATAGGCCACAGGATAAGCAGTTAAACTTAATTCACAAGCCTAGCGAAAACATACTTAATTTCAAATCATGCTGCATGTAGAACACGTGTGATCCACATGGCTACCATGTAAAACCTGCCTCTGTATCACCGGTGTTCCTCATAGCAGCCAACGTGTTAAAAATTGATTAGGAACAGCACATTTTGTAATTCTACAATTCCACGTGGTTTGGTTGTTATCACAGGATTTGTTAATCTTGCTGAATAGATTAGGTATATATAAAGTGTATTTTATTTATTTGTAATAAATTAGCATACATGCATTTGTTTTCTTGGTCAGTTAAAAATTTTTTTTTAGAGTACCATATTTATTTAATATACTGATTCTAAAAATCTTCTTCTTATTGGATTATTTTCTTTTTGTAATATTTTTGCTTCTGTGTAGTGGGCAATGTACTTTGTGTTTGTAGTTAAGTGTTTGGCTAATACGCATCTTTCTGGGTGGCACCTAGAGTCGCTTTTGTGTAGGTTTATTCTACGTTCAAGTGTTTGGGATGTTTGGCCTACGTAAGCTTCATTGCACGAACACATGACGAAATACACTAGATTTGACTGTTTGTGTTTTGAAACTGGGTATTTTAGCTTTGTGTATAGCGAATTTATGGTTAGGTTACTTTTTTTAACAAATTTAATGTTAGTGTTTTTGAAGATATATTAATTGTCTTTGATGTAATTTCTGGTATGTTTGGAAAAATGGTATATGAATTTAAATTGTTTGTATCTGTGAATGAGTTACCAGTATTATCAGTTGTTTGTTTTATGACTTTGTTGGTGTATAGGAACTTGAGTATGAGTTCTTTGGGATATGAATTTTGTAATAGCAAAGTGAATAATTTAGCTTGATTGCTTTTATGGAACATTTCGTTCAATATCACTATTCAGAACTCTTCATAATACAGATATAGCACAATTTACAAAAATCAAAATAAAAAACTAAATATCAAAATTTTATTATTAGAAATAGGCAACACTATAGCAAGGATTTCAAACATAAATAAAGGGATTGTAACATTAAAGACCAAAATTGTAAGCATTATTCCCAATGAAATTGTTACGTTTATTTTCGACGATAGATTCAAATACGTCCTTTTTTGTGGTAATTTGTTTTTCATTCAACTAGCTTCTGTTTCTATTCAAAACCCCATCCTGTATTTTTACCTCGTTACAATAGTACGCGCAAACATAACAGTTCTTTCAAATCTATTCATGCTAAAACGAAAATTTATTAGATAAATTAAATTGTTAATACCTTGTTTTAGGTATCCGTTAGTTTGTTAAACATTCCAATAACGTATAATTGCTTTCTCTCGTGTGTTCCATCTAAAGACTTGTCGAAATCATGGATCCTACTATTATTTGATAGCGTGTTTTCCAGTTAGCTAATTGCGCTCTGATAACGCGAGGATTGCAGTTCCAACTGGTGTTATTTGAACCAATTTTTAATTTGATTCTGCAGCTTGTGCGTTGAAATATTTTCTACAGCGATGCACGTTTTGTTGTTCGACAAGTAAGAGATATCTTGCGTGTATTCGCTCTTAGTTGGAGACCAAATTGGTTCTTTTTATGTAAGCCCAACTGTTGTTTTAACTGCCGTTGCCTGTAGATCGCTTATGGTAACAGGGTACATATATCCCGACGAGCGTGGCGATGCGGTGCTGATTCACTCCCGATGGCGTGTAAGCTAAGTATCCCGACACATGTAGGTATACAACCTGTTTCCTTTTGTGTATATCAAAGGAATATTCCTTATCGGAGTTTGGTGTAGTTACGTCATAAGAAACGTGACACTGTAGGACTATTGTTTGTTGCTGCGAATCGATATTATCGCTCTACAGGTGTGATGTACCATTGTGAAAAATGTTTGACAAAAGTACCCACACGCTTATTATTTTCTACTAATTAGTTTATTTTACAAAAGGTATTATGTACAATTTAAAAGATGTTTAACGAAAGCTCTCACACGTTAATTCTTTTCTACTGATTAGTTTATTTTACAAAAGGTATTGTGCAATTTTAAAAACGCTTGACAAAAGCTCTCACATGTTTATTTTCTACTGATTAGTTTTATTTTGTGTAAAATACAAGATGCGCACTTCGTATCTAAAGTACTGAATTTCTCGTATCAAATAATTGTTTGCTTTGAAATAGTAACGCTTAATTTATTTCTTTTGCTTGTTTGTATAGAATCCTTTATTTATTTTTATTGTTAATAGATAATCGTGGGCGACGTGCTTTTTTTGTTATTTAGGTAATTCCCCCACTCTGCGCGTTTGGTAGTTAGACTGGTATTTACGTTTCTTCCGGCTACGTCTAGATACGTAGCAAAATATGTAATGATTTCTTTAAAGATGGCACATAAGGTACAATAAATATTTTCACAAAATTAGCTTATTTTACATTTACAAAATTAAACTTATTCTTTGAGGATTTTTCACCTGGTTATAAATTATTTCCACGCTGGTATGATTTGCTTTGGTCAGAAAAAATCCTTGACATATAACCTATTAAAGGTTAGAGTATATCGAACTCTGAACACAAACTTCTAGTAAAAAAAATTCCTCACACAAGAAAAAATTATTAGGATTATCTTAAACTATTAATATATATAACTATAAATATTCTAATATTAGTTAAAAATAAATCTAACAGCGATACTTGCAGAATCCACAAAACGCTTCTCGTAATTAAAGATCTTCTTTTTGGGTTAAATCTTCTTTTCAATAATTTAATACAGCTTTAAAAATAGCTTTATATTGAAGAATTTATGCCTTTTCTTTGTAATTAATAATTCCATTTTTGTATGTAATTCAAAAACATTACTTTAATATTCATTGCAACCTCGTAACTATGTTTTACTGCATACTCCTATAAGGCAACGGCTAGCGTTTTAAAATATCATGTCTTGATCTACTTTAAGCATCGACTGCATAGGTTCAAATTTAATGAATGAATTCCCCTCGAAACGATAAGCGTTCTTTTATATACAAAATTTCTATTTTCTAAAATTTTACAAGAATAATCTCGTACATTATGATGTAAGGTGTCGGAATACCCAATTAGCGTTTAAATTTTGACATTTTATTATCTTCTTATCTGTTCTAGGTATCCGTAACACGTTCTTTGTCCTTGTCTCACATATACTATATATTGCGACGTCGCATACTAATGCAAAAGATAATCGATTATTCCAGAGGTTTTGCAGGTTTTCCGCTGTTCAAGCTGCTTCTTGGAATAAATATGTTTATTTAATGAGTTTATACGTAGTTTTAAATACCGATGACTCACCTTCTAGGAAGTTCTTTATTTCGAATCAATTGTTACAATTCACGGGTTAATTAATTTACTTTAATTGCTTTTTAATGCAAAAAAGTTTGCGTTTTATTGTAAATACACGAAATTATTTATATTTATACTAAATGCATAAAGCTATTTACAGCAAATTTTATCAAAAATGTATATATTTGCATTCGCATCAAAATGCGTTTTACGGTATCTTACAATTTACATATCCAATTTACGTTACTTGCTATTTATTTATATTATGCTTATATTATGCAAGGTAATTATTTATACACGCGCAATTTGCATTTTTGCATTGTACATTAATGAATAAAGGTACGCTTGTATTATACATGACGTAACCATGAATTCACAGACAATTCTATTTTTTCTAGATTCTATTATATTTTAGTGTGATTTGTTTTTAGAATTAGGGTTTCAATGACTTCTCCTGATCCCTTATTACGTCATTTACCCCAAATCAAAATATAAAATTTGAAGTCTGAGTAATTTTACTATTTTTATTTCTAACTACTTGCTAACTATAACTAACTATAACTATTTTCTAAATTATTTTATCATAATTTAATATTTTACTTCCTTTATTTATTTTATTTTTAAGAGCTGCATTCATAAAAAATTCCTTTATTTTCTCTCCAACACCTAAAATCATACTATTTTCATCAGTTTCATCTATTATCTTCATCTCTTCAACATCATCTTCTCAGTTTCCAATAATTCTGACATTTTCTCTAAAAACGCTACAACTTCACTTCTAACTTCACCAGTGCACTTAATACTTAAACGCTTATTTTCTTCCCTTTCATCTGCTTTTCGAATTGATTCAAATTCAAACAATCTCCTTGTACTTCTATGTGGACTTTTTCGTTTCATTTAATCCTTTCATCTCCCGTAATTACCACCTTATTCTCGGTATTCAATATACCTTTCATCTTACTTATAAAACCCATTCCCAGAATGGCATCAACTCTTAATCCTGGCACCATTAAAAACTCTTGTTCAACCTTCATTTTTCCAAACTTAACTTTCAGAATTATGATACTCTTGATAGCTGCAAACTTCTTATTATTTGGGACGATACTAAATTAGTTCCTTTAATAGGGATAACTTTCTGCATTAATTCATCTGAATTTATCTTTAATAAAACCTTCACTGACTAACCTTGCTTCAGTTCCTGTAGCTATCAGTAATTTTATCTCTTTTCCCTCTACTTGTAATTTTATTATAGGTAGTAAATCATTCTTTTCGTTAATTTTTTCTTTATTTTCCAACACAAATTTTTTAAATTCACATGCATGTTCATATTTATTAATTTCTATATTTTCGTCGCTTGATTTGTCTGCATCCAAAAATTCTGCCTACTTGACGTTCCAGGCTGATTAACTATTTCTGCGTATGTACTTCTATTTTCGTTACTGCTATTCAAGCTATTTTGCTGTGCGTTTGCCATATTTTCCATTCCTTGGGTAACGCTTCTATTCTCAATGGTCCGGAATTCATTATTCTCCCTTACCTCGTCTCTCCTAATGGCATTTCCTTTATTCCAGTTATTTCTTTGGCTATTCCCTCTTTCAAATGGTCTGCTTTGACTCCTCTCCTGTTCATTATTTCTCTGGAATCTAAATGTATTCATGGGCTGGCTCCTTGGCCTGGTCTCCATTCTTCTTGGTTGACCCATATCATCATAACGTTGAAGATATTCTAAAAACACATCTCTATCAATAATATTTTGTAAGGCTATGTAGTGCGTTACGTTTGTTTCGAGATGACCTGCTATATACTTTATAATTTGCTTGTCCTCTAAAGGAGGATCAAGTTGTTTGGCAACGCTAAATTTCTTGACTGCATATAACTCCTTTGTCATGCCTGTATCGCTACTATATTTGCCCATTAATGAATTATCTCTCACTTTAAATTGCTAATTGTTTCTCCAGAAATGCTTTAAAAATTTAATCTCGAAATCTTTAAACGAACTCAACTCACTTTCAATTAGTCCAAACCAAATTTCGGTACTGCCTTTCAACATGGACCCTGCAATATTTAAATTCGTTTGTTCATCCCAGCTACTTTGTATTAAAGTTTTTAAGTTATTTAAAAATATTTTAGGGTTCAGTTTATTATCTCCATAAAATTGTAAGTGTTGTTTAAACGGAACACTGATTGGAATCCATCTCATCGGTTCCCCAACATAAATATTTTTAACTTTATCTTCTAAATTTGCAAATTTATTACCCATGTATGTTTTAAGATTGTCCAAATCATTTCTAAACGTTTTAAAACCAGCTTGCCAACTTTCCTCAATTTTATTTACTTTTTGGTCTAAAGTTTTAATTTTCCTATTTATATCTCTTTCACTTGCATCCTGATTCGCCTTTATTTGAACTATTTCTTCTTTAACATTAACCATACCCTCTACAACTTGTACTATTTTTCCTCTAACGTTAAATTTCATTTATTCAATGGTTTTGTTAGTTTCCTCTAAACCCAAAGTAATTTTTTCACTAATCTCTTTAAATTTCCTTTCATTCTTTTCACTTTCTGCTGTTAAACTTTCCCCCAATTTTGCTATGATCTCTCCAAATCCTGCTCGCAACTCCTGAGAATTTTTATCAGATCTCTCACTCACTTCTTTTATATTCTCTTTTACTTCTTGCACGCCTTTCTCATTTTTTTCACTAATTTCTTTCATGCCTTTCTCATTCTTTTCACTAAGTTCTTCTTTCATGCCTTTCTCATTTTTTTCACTCATCTCTTCCATATTTTGATTTAGACTTAATAAAAGAGCCATCATTTTTGATTCTTGGGTCTCTCCTACAGTCTTGGCCTCTGGATACTCCTTTTTCGCTTCTCAAACTTTCACGAACTTCTTTCATTCTATCAGTCATACTGGAAAATTAATCAGATATTACAAACGGAAAAAATTAACTCCAAAAGCAAATCTTACAAAACAAGAAACTCTAATTTACAGACGAATTACTTGGGCCACGCGTTGGGTTGCCGCTATAAGAGTGCTGTGATAAGGCATCGCTTTGGAGCGTTACAAAAAAGATTAATATGAAAACTGCCTCGCGTTGAGAGCCACTACAAGAGTGTTGTGACAAGGCCGCACTGAGAGCCACTGAAAGAGCGATATGAAAATGGTCTCGCGTTGAAAGCGTCGTTGAAAAGTATTGTGAGTCAGATACTTGTGGTTTGTAAACTTGAAATTGTACACTTACCTTTGTTTCCAAATTTTTTTTTACTTTGCCTGGCTAGTTTAACAAAAAATTATGGAGTCTTCAAATTGAAATAAACGCAGCAATATCACAAAGCATTTATACAATACGAAATATTTTTTTTCATACAAAAGCATTTACAACATCGTTTCTTTCAAACATAAAATATTTTTTAAGAAGTCTGTGTTACAAACAAAAATATTGTTGCTTAGCTTATTTTACATTTACAGAATTAAACTTATTCTTTTGAGGATCTTTCACCTGGTTATAAATTAATTCCACGCTGGTAAGATTTGTTTTGGTCAGAAAAATCCTTGACATATAATCTATTAAAGATCAGAGTATATCGAAATCTGAACACATGCTCCTGGTAAAAAAATCCCTCACACAGGAAGAAAATTATTAGGATTATCTTAAATTAGATCTAAATACTCCAATATCAGTTGAAAATAAATCTAGCAGTGATACTTGCAGAATCCACTAAACGCTTCTCGTAATTACAAATCTTTTTAAATTGATCTCCAAATCGGTTTACAAGTTTTTCCGAATTAAAATTCATGATTTCCAACAGCAATTATCAAAGTATATTTTTGGTTAAATCTTCCCTTTGATTATTTATTACATCTTTAAAATAGCTTTATACTGAAGAATTTTGCTTTTTCTTCGTAATTAGTAAATTCCATTTTTGTATGTAATTTGGGTTTA
This sequence comes from Platerodrilus igneus, assembly GCA_036346225.1. Taxonomy (NCBI): domain Eukaryota; kingdom Metazoa; phylum Arthropoda; class Insecta; order Coleoptera; family Lycidae; genus Platerodrilus; species Platerodrilus igneus. Next base: position 368,805 of record JARFIW010001290.1, read on the forward strand.
AAAACATCACTTCAATATTCGTTGCAACCTCGCAACTATGTTTTACTGCATGCTTCTATATAACGCAACGTCTAGCGTTTTAAAATAACATTTCTTGATCTACATCGACTGCATCGGATCAAATTTAATGAATTAATTCTTTCAAAACAATAAGTGCTACTATATATACAAATTTATTTATTTCGAGAATTTTATCACAATAATCTCGATTCCCGAAATGCCTAATTAGCGTATACAATTTAGACATTTTATTACCTTCTTATCTGTTCTAGGTATCCGTGACACGTTTTCTGTTCTTGTTTCTCATATGCCTTTATTGTGGCGTCGCATACTAATGCAAGAAGATAATTGATTATTCCAGGAATTTTGCAGGTTTTTTGATGTTCAAGTGCTTTTTGGAATGAAAATATTTATTTTAATGAGCTTATACGAATTTGACGTATTCCTAAATCCCGATGACTCATCTTTTATATTCTAGAGAATTCTCTATTAAAATGAATTGCATTATCCCCGGATTAATTAATTTAAACTTTTTAATGCAAAAAGGTTTGCGCTTTATAGTAAATACTTGCTTTTAGTAAACGAAATTATTTGTATTTTTTTTGCGTTTTTAAATACACGTTGATTTTAGTTTCCCAAACTAAATGCGTTAAGCTGTACTTTTTATGCTATTTGCAGCAAATCAAATGCATTTTACGATATCTTACAATTTACATATTCAACTTATGTTACTTGCTATTTATTTACAATATACTTATATCATACAGGGTGATTATTTATACACGCGCAATTTACGGTTTTGCATTGTACATCAATGAATAAAGGCACGCTTGTATTATATAGGGCGTTACCATGAATTTACAGTAAAATCTATTTTTTCCGGATCCTATTATATTTTAGTGGGATTTATTTTTAGAATTAGGGTTTCAATGACCTTTTGTGACCTTTTATCACATCAATATATATATATATATATATATAATTATTTTATGATATTAGTTAATAGGATGAAATTATAATTTAGGCTTTTAGGCAATGCTTAAATCATTATTTCAAATCGAGTCAGTAATCTAACGACGAACAAAATATAGCGACTCGGACAGGCTTTGAATCTGTTACCTTTCAACTTGCAATTGGACGCGGTTTCTGATTAAGTCATCTAGATAGGTCATTCTATTGGAAAAATGGATAAATTGAAATCAGTTTTGTTTCGTAAAACGTTTTTCAAATGAATGCAACATTTTTTAAAGTATTAAAATGCTCTTCTTAATCTTCTTTGGGGATTAAACCACTCATAGTTTTTAAAATTATCTTTATTAACGTTTCGATCCATAAACTAGGATCGTTTTCAAAATAATAAAAACTTCAAGTTTGACATTTATGACATAAATTGAAGGTGACTTTGATTTATTGATGTTTGAAATATTTGGTTTGACTACACTAATCAAAAATTTTTAAAGTTTAAATGATTAATTGCCTTCAATTTGTGTTACGGCCTGGGACCGACTTTTTTAGGTAGCCAATACGCTTAACGTGAAATCAGCTGATTAATTTTTATTGTAAAAATTCAATAACTTGGGAATTGGAAAACATTTTTAAACATGTTTGTATTTTTACAATTTAGAGGATGGTTATTAAAGAAGTGTGCAATTGCATTATTAAAAGGCTTAAGTAGTCGTTTTTTTATATTTATTTTGAAGGGGAAATCATTATGATTTAGGCTACCTCTTTGGTAGATTTTAACATTGTTCTTAGGTAACCTTATGGTGGGTTTACACTTGTCAGATACCAATGTTGTTCTATGAAGGTTGTATATGGATCTGAGGCGACCCTATGGCGGGTTTACACTTGTCAGATACCAATACTGTTTAACGGAGATTGTATATGGTTGTGAGGTAACCTTATTGCGGGTTTACACTTGTCAGATACCAATGCTGTTTAACAGGGGTTGTTAATATGCTTCATCATCATCATCATTGGATCTTCATCTCAAAACTGGTTGGACACGTACCTGCACTTATTTATATTCTGAGTTAGCTTCCCTTCTATTGTTTTCTAATTTTATGTTTTATTTCACCGAGATTCAGAAACATGTTAAAAAATGTTTTCCAATTCACAAGTTATTGAATTTTTACAATAAAAATTAATCAGCTGATTTCACGTTAAGCGTATTGGCTACCTAAAAAAGTCGGTCCCAGGCCGTAACACAAATTGAAGGCAATTATTCATTTAAACTTTAAAAATTTTTGATTAGTGTACTCAAACCAAATATTTCAAACATCAATAAATCAAAGTCACCTTCAATTTATGTCATAATTGTCAAACTTGAAGTTTTTATTATTTTGAAAACGATCCTAGGTTATGGATCGAAACGTTAATAAAGATAATTTTAAAAACTATGAGTGGTTTAATCCCCAAAGAAGATTAAGAAGAATACTAAACATACCACAACAAACATACAGGGAGTATTTATTAAAATGCTGTTGTTGATTACATGGCTTTCAATATGAATAGCTTAATATAAAAAGAAAATCTTTCAAGCAGCAAGAATAACAATACAAAAAGCATAGAGTTGCCAATAAAATAATTTCAAATAAAAAGCCTACGTTTACGAGAATTAAGTATTACCTTTGGTGGTTATGCTATCAAGTGGCGTACACTCCTTACCATTTGCCTAAAAATTTTTGTTAAAATTATATTCACTTGCTTGATCTGTGCTAAATACCGTGTCTGGGAGATTTTCTGTACTGGAGCTCCCTTTTATAACAAATGTAATGTATGCAGCAATTACACCTATATTGGAAAAAGGATTATGAAACTTATGTTTAATTATTATTGTATCTACAAACCGTATATTGCAACCTTCATGGTCTATGACTTTCAAGTGTTAGCATGTGGTACAAAGCTTTAATTATACGTAAAATTTTCAATTAAGGTGTTATCAATTCACGTCTACTATTACGATAAGTTATCACAGAATTAAGCATATGTTGCGTTTATTCCCAGAAGCTCTATGTAATTATCTAATACTTAAAAGCAAGCGCTTCTTATTTCTAATTCCTCTATTCAATTTACAGGTCTTTATATTTGATATTTATTGTTTATGATCATCTGCATGTTCGCTTCCGCACCTTAAAGAATCCATCAACTTCGCCGGTAAAGACCGCAGGCATTTTGCTCAAGATTAGAAATACAAAAGAAACTGGATTTTTAACCAATGACAAGTAGTTGTGCAGTCAACTTCTCAGCATCTACGCATATATTCTTAATATTGAGGATTGAGTAACCAACCATACTTCTAACTAATTGATCAATAAGCAGTTAGAATGCAAATAAATAAAATACACGCTTAGTACAACCTTCAAACAATAAGGGACTCATCCGACACCCCTTGAAATACGTAATAGAACTGTTCGAATGTACAATACAAACAAACCCACGATATAAAAGGCTCCAAACGCTAGAGCAAATTACTTCCTAATTGTTCTCTTTTAAAAGTCGTCACTAAACTTATTGGAAAGAGCTTGGGAATAGTGCAAGATAGAAGTCACCAAGCTTCTTGTATACTAAAGGTTTTCCTTCAGATTAGCTTGTTGTAACCACCAAATCTAACTGGATAAAGTGAAGTAAATTTTATAACTACACTACGGACGAGCCCGTCATAATACTTCTTGGATTCGCTCCACCTCCGAAGTCATCAGCACCATCTCCTACAGCACGTGATGTCAATACGCACGTCACGATTTGGAATATTCCCCCATAAGCTCGTTTCAATTTCTATCAACCAAATACGTTTCCCGTATGGCAGCATCTCTGCCTACCAGCCACAGGGTATCGAAGCATGGAAATCCCTCACTAGGTGCCGCATTGCATTCGGCCTAACGATGGACATCATCTTCTACACAACACCAGATTCAGGTCTTTGTCGGGAAGTTACAACATCCAATTCTTCAACATAGAAACCTATTCTGCAACTTTACAAAATTAAGCGCTTTCAGTGTTAAAGACATTTGTGATAACTACACACACACAAACTTTTGTAAATATTTTGTTTGTGCGTCATGTCATGCCTTTAATGTATAATTATATATAATATAATTTGTATTTTTAACTTGTAAATAAATCTTATTTTTGTTTTGCTACGAACCATTAACAAAGTGACCCCAGATAAACCAAAACGCCACAATTACTTTGAAATTTTAGAGCCAATAATTATTGAAATTATAAGACAATGTTCGACGTGATATGCTATGACATCTTTTGGAAAGCTCGTTTTAAGTTTAAGTCTCTAAATTTTTGGTACCTTAAGTTCTATTACACTGTGTATATAGAGTGCGAGTGCTAGCTTTTGAAAATTCGAAATAATGTTTTTGATTTGTTTGAGATCAAAATCCTCGTACGGGCGAATCTTAGTTTTTGGGGCATTTTTTACGCCCACATTTGTTTACCTCTACCCCTTCTTTTGCAATGACGCCATAATATTTTTTTAAACAGCAAATCTTTTTTTTTCATGCAAATTCTATTTCTTCTGCATGAGCACCTTATATTCTCCAAAACAATCGAATCGAATTTAACACAACTGTCACAAATAGTTAATTCCCACTTTCTTTTTATCAATTAATTCTGCATTTTTAATAGTGGTACGTTCTATTTTGTAGTTTGAACATTTCTTGCATTTTACACCCAATACCTTGTTTTCATGTTTGGAACATTGCTTATTTATACAAGCCGCCTATGACATGTTAGTATTCGATACTTGTTGTTGCTATTCTATAATGGGTTTTCCGTAATTATTCTTCACAAAATAATTTTATAATACGTTAGTTGAACTAGTTCATTATATTTTGAGTGTTGGTATACGTGGTTACCCTTGTTATAAATATGATAAACCTAACCAGACAATTACAAAATCTTTATGTTAAAAACCTGCTTTTTTATGTGACTAGTGATAATTAAAACGTGATATTCTTCTAATAGCAATTTTATTGTCTTCAGCTCGGATTTTAACCCATATTGTTATGTTCCTTGGACTTACAACGCATATCTTCCGGCTGCCGTTTTTACGCAGATTGCGTTATGATGAGATGAGTACATTGAAGTTACCAATAACCATTAAAAGCCTACGTGAGGGAATGTCATCATGGTCAACAACTATTGTTTGCTTAATTTACTTATGGTATGTGAGATTTACTTGTATCATAGAAATATTAAGAAATTAGTGAGCAACTCTTTTTTAATTATTCAACATTATTATTATTAGAATAAAAATACTAGTATAAGTTTTGTGTGATGTTGTTTTTATATTGATGGATAACTGAGTTAATTGGTTTCGAAAGTGTATATAGACTTGATAATTATCCATGAGTTGTAGTATTTGATTAGTTATTGGTGCTGGTTTTTCGAATGAGCCTAAAATGTTGCAAATATTTACTTTGTATCATAGGTTTAGTATTTAACGGGCATTTTTGTAGTTTAACATTTTTCGCTTCCTTTCTGTTAACGTACTTAAAAATACATCGTTTCGTTGAGATCGCTGTTTGTATAAAGGAAATACCTCAGAATAATTCAGATTTGTATGCAATTTAACTCGTCGGTATTACTTTAAAAGTAGATAATTTGAAGATTGATTTTCATTAATAAATGAATTGCAAGGAAGAATTGTAAATTGGATTATTTGTAAATTACTTTCCAGCTTGTCGAAAGTGATAAGCGGCTCGTGATTAATTAGTAGATATGATGGCTGCATTCATTTATTGGATGTTTCCTTATGTGGATATACAAGTTTAGATAAGAGTCGATAAGCGGTTGGAGTAACAACAATGGTATTATTAACAGATGAGTAGTTTAAGTTTGCTCTTCGATCCTACGAATGAATTACGTAAAACATAGTGTGTGCTGTTTGCTTTGAAAAGGGTCGGATTGTTTTAGTGATACGCGTAGCTTTACTAATTGTTCTTTTTGTTGCTTTTCTGTTGGGAAAAAAATGATAGAACTTGTTGACTCGACCGCACGTGCTTGTTTTACGGAACATTATTTTAGTGATACGCGTGTCTTCCTATTTGTTTTTAGTTGTTTTTCTTGTGAGATAAATGTTTTAAGGAACATTTAACGGACTTGCTTTAGCGATACACGTGTTTTACCCGTTATGGTTCTTTTTAGTTGTTTTGTCTTTTGATTTTTTAAACTGTGTGTGCGATCTAGTTTCGCGGTCCTTTCTGTTCAGCGTAGCGTATACTTTGGATTATTTAAATACAGTGATACTGTAGTTTCTGAATTTTCTAACAACAAAGAATCTGAAAGGGATCATTACTTGCGCAAATTTCGTTATTTGCGAAATATGGCAGATTGCCGGCTTACAAAGATATTGTTTGAAGTTTCTCACTGCTTGTTGGTATGTTTATGAACATAATATACATCTGGTCCCAGTTGGAATTGAACTAGTGCTGCGGAATATTTCGAAATTATTGTCTTAGGAAATAGAATTTATCAAGGCTACATAGTTCCGACGCGTGATATTGTCTGCTGCTAACCCCAGTGAAATACGTAGGTGTGATTAGTGTAACGTGTGATAAGTTCCATCAACACCCTCACAGTCAAGGGTGAAGTGCTTCGTTAGTGCAGGACATCGTTGAATCCCACACTTCAGTTGCAAGGAACCGTTGCTGAAGGACTTTTGTAAGTTGAACTATTTCCTACTGGTTATTACTTTAAATATCTAGTCGTTGCTTTACCATATCTTTGTCGTTTTGATACCTTTTACAATAGACTTGCATGCTATTTTAAAATATAGAAAAAAAAAGAAAGAAAAAAAGTCCATACTGCTGAATTACTCATATTAATTGTGACTTACCTATTTATCTTTTGTTAACTTTTTGTCTGCTTTATGTTTAATTGGTGTGTGAGGAAACGTTTCTGCTACTCCCCAATATTACCTCACTGTGTACTAAACATTTTTCTGTATTGCTTTTACCGTTGTTATATTATATGGATTATCCAAACAGTTTCTTTTTTTTACATTCTACAAAGTACTGAATAACTTAGACTTTTCATTGCTGCTATACTTATTCTTTTTTTTTCAGGATTGCTTAACTAATTTTCTTGCAGGTATGGTTACTAACTCCTTACCGCCGCATACATTATATGTCAGTCTGCTTTCTACAACCCCCCCTACTCTCCGATCGAGTCCGGTCATTTCTTTGTTTTTCTTTGTGTTACGTACGGCCACGAGCCCGCGTAGCATAAATTTGACGAACCAACGTGGGGCTCGATTTTTTCCAACGTGGGGCTCGATTTTTTTTGATAGGCCCGATATTATTTTTTCTTCCTTCTCGTTTGCGGCTCGACTTTTTTTTGAGGGGCTCGATTTTTTTTCTGGTTTGCTCTTGCTTTTGTTTTTTTATTTAAATTTTTTTTGTCATGACTTGTAATTTTCTTGGCTTATTGGTCTTGTGTTTTCGCTGATAAGCTTGTGTCCGAAAACACTGGCGCCCATTTCGTATTCCTATTCATATTTTTGTAGCTAGCCCATCCCATGACTTTTTCTGCTGGCTAGTTCTACCATTTGTTCACTATTTGACTATTATAGTCGCTTTCTACATCCATTCCCTGAGGTAGGCTTCAGATCTATTTTCTTTGCCTTTAGGTATTTTGACTTGGTCGCTTCTGTAGGTCTGCTAGCCATACTCTGCTTGAGTAATCGTTTCATACGAATCTGTGTTACCTCAGTTGGAAGTATTCTAGATGGTGTACTAGCTTGCCTTTGCTCTTTACTTTGTCTTGGTTCTTTCTTTACTGCACACTTGAGGTTGACAGTTTTGTCGTCTAGTTGGTTTGCTACGAGTTTTCTTCTTCGTTTTTTTTCTTTTCTCTTGGTTTCTCCGCGGGAAGCCAAAACCTTTCTTTGAGGTGGAAAACAGAAATGTCCCTTTTGGGGGACATCTGTCTTTTGACGATTTTGAAAGTAGCGAAGACCTTTAATCCTCATTGCGTGTTTACTTAATGTTTTCTTTACCTATTCTGTCGTTGTTGGTTACGATAGATGACTTTGTCTTCTTTTGAAAAAAAAATGTTCTTTTTCTTATACTGGTGTTGGTCCTTCGGACCGGATAAAATTTTTTTTTTGTTTGGTTCCTTGTCTGTCGTTTTTTTTCTTCTTTTTCTTTTTTTTCTTCTTTTTTCTTTCACCCCGACGTCTTTATTTTGCTAGGGAGGAATTTGTAACGGGCATTTTTGTAGTTTAACATTTTTCGCTTCCTTTCTGTTAACGTACTTAAAAATACATCGTTTCTTTGAGATCGCTGTTTGTATAAAGGAAATACTTCAGAATAATTCAGATTTGTATGCAATTTAACTCGTCGGTATTACTTTAAAAGTAGATAATTTGAAGATTGATTTTCATTAATAAATGAATTGCAAGGAAGAATTGTAAATTGGATTATTCGTAAATTACTTTCCAGCTTGTCGAAAGTGATAAGCGGCTCGTGATTAATTAATAGATATGATGGCTGCATTTATTTATTGGATGTTTCCTTATGTGGATATACAAGTTTAGATAAGAGTCGATAAGCGGTTGGAGTAACAACGATCGTATTATTAACAGATGAGTAAGTTTGCTCTTCGATCCTACGAATGAATTACGTAAAACATAGTGTGTGCTGTTTGCTTTGAAAAGGGTCGGTTTGTTTTAGTGATACGCGTAGCTTTACTAATTGTTCTTTTTGTTGCTTTTCTGTTGGGAAAAAAATGATAGAACTTGTTGACTCGACCGCACGTGCTTGTTTTACGGAACATTATTTTAGTGATACGCGTGTCTTCCTAATTGTTTTTAGTTGTTTTTCTTGTGAGATAAATGTTTTAAGGAACATTTGACGGACTTGCTTTAGCAATACACGTGTTTTACCCGTTATGGTTCTGTTTAGTTGTTTTGTCTTTTGATTTTTTAAACTGTGTGTGCGATCTAGTTTCGCGGTCCTTTCTGTTCAGCGTAGCGCATACTTTGGATTATTTAAATACAGTGATACTGTGGTTTCTGAATTTTCTAACAACAAAGAATCTGAAAGGGATCATTACTTGCGCAAATTTCGTTATTTGCGAAATATGGCAGATTGCCGGCTTACAAAGGTATTGTTTGAAGTTTCTCACTGCTTGTTGGGATGTTTATGAACATAATATACATCTGGTCCCAGTTGGAATTGAACTAGTGCTGCGGAATATTTCGAAATTATTGTCTTAGGAAATAGAATTTATCAAGGCTACATAGTTCCGACGCGTGATATTGTCTGCTGCTAAGCCCATTGAAATACGTAGGTGTGATTAGTGTAACGTGTGATAAGTTCTATCAACACCCTCACAGTCAAGGGTGAAGTGCTTCGTTAGTGCAGGACATCGTTGAATCCCACACTTCAGTTGCAAGGAAGCGTTGCTGAATGACTTTTGTAAGTTGAACTATTTCCTACTGGTTTTTACTTTAAATATCTAGTCGTTGCTTTACCATATCTTTGTCGTTCTGATACCTTTTACAATAGACTTGCATGCTATTTTAAAATATAGAAAAAAAAAGAAAGAAAGAAAAATCAATACTGCTGAATTACTCATATCAATTGTGACTTACCTATTTATCTTTTGTTAACTTTTTGTCTGCTTTATGTTTAATTGGTGTGTGAGGAAACGTTTCTGCTACTCCCCAATATTACCTCACTGTGTACTGAACATTTTTCTGTATTGCTTTTACCGTTGTTATATTATATGGATTATCCAAACAGTTTCTTTTTTTTACATTTTACAAAGTACTGAATAACTTAGACTTTTCATTGCTGCTATACTTATTCTTTTTTTTCAGGTTTGCTTAACTAATTTTCTTGCAGGTATGGTTACTAACTCCTTACCGCCGCATACATTATATGTCAGTCTGCTTTCTACAACCCCCCCTACTCTCCGATTGAGCCCGGTCATTTCTTTGACTTTCTTTGTGTTACGTAACATAAATTTGGCGCACAACGTGTGGGGCCACGAATTAACGTAACAGAAATTTTGGCGCTCAACGTGGCGGCCACGAAAAAAAAACGTAACAAGTAGATTTTCTTAGAGCGAGCTCATCACAGTAACGTAGTAAGTGAGTAGGTAAGATTTTCGTCAAATTTATATTCAAATGTGATATTTTTGATTGATGTGTGTTATGGGGTACAAATATGTATAAAAATGGTGCAATAAATCCCATAATATTTCTGTTTATTTTTTGTGCTCTGCATTTTATTGTATTAGACAAACTAGTGTTCTGTCCGTATGTATCAATTGTATATATACTAATAATTTTTTTCAGGGCGAATTGGGTAGTATTCTTTAGCCTTGTTCTGTAGACTCCCTCAATCTCGGACTATGTTAGTATGGCATTTATTTTCTTTCTTTCCCTTTTCTGTTATCGTAATGTGGACAAACATTCCGTTACCGATTTTCTTCTTTTTTCCCCAGCCCGCTCGTCTTACGTACAACAATAGAAAATAGTTTTCTATTTAATAGAAAAGTAAAGAATTAAAATTTTAATTATGGCGGGTGTATGGGAATAAACATCGTATTCAGAACCAAGTGTGCGATTTATTTAACATAACGCATTCTGATCAGCATCCTATTACACAGTCTGCTGTAGGTAAAATTATAAAAAGTTTTCCGAAAAGGGTCATTTTGTAACGATTCACGGCTCCACATCCCTCAGGCGAACTTCAATTAGATAGGTATTTTATTAGAAGTTCAAGAAAATTCTTACAATACCCATAGCATTAGCTGCTAATAATGTTTAGTACTGGTACAGTCATATATCTCCCTACAAGGTGACCTTATTTTAGAAACTGAATGGAGACGATTTTGCTCGAAAGCAAGAGCTTTGTCAGACCGTGATGGAAAGATGAAATGCCAATCCTGCTTTGGTCAGCCATATTTTACTGACAAAGCAACATTTTGTTTGAAAGCTGCTGCTAACAAATGAATTACTGTTACGGACTTTTACTTTTTCCCAAAATCCAAATTAAGTGACAAACACACGAAAAATTGAATGCTTGCGCCTGCATTGTTGAAAATAGAGTTCTAGGTCTTTATTGTGAACTAACTTTATTTTTAGATGAATAAATGTAGATGCTTAAGGACCATCTTGTACAATCCTTAGTTGTTGCAACATTACTATCGGGAGGCATTCGGCATTCATAGTATCTTATGCTACCAGCACAAAGGAACGCTTTTGTATTATAGTATTGTTATTCGCCAATTCGTACTCTTAGCTCGATGGATGATAAGGGATGGGACAATTGAGTAGCTGAGGTGATCATCTGACCTTACACGTCTAGAATTTTTACTGGGATTTTTCAAACCCACACTAGACGATTGAGTTCTTCACATAATATCCCAGAAAATTGAGCGTTTTGTCAGTTATTATCCAAAATAGAATATTATACCCTTATTTTAGAGAAGCAACTTTAATTTCAGAAAATTATCTGAAAATGGTAAGGAACCATCTTATTCCATACTTATTCTCGCTATATTCCCATCGAGAGGGGAGACATGTTTAATATCTCATACTACCAGCTCGGTGGAGCTCTTTTCGCATCACAGTGTTGTTATTCGCCAAATGCGGTATTTCCAGTACGATGGATTGCGTGGAGTAAGATAATTGAGTGGGAGGCGCGATCACTCGAACTTGCAGCCGTACACTTTTCCCTTGCCGGCACTTGAATCATAAGAACTATTATAACCATCCATGAAAGAATTGGAAATGAAATCTGGCTAGCGCAGAGATGCTTCAAAATGTTAAAAACGAACTTGTGTATCCACTTGCTTTATACCAAAAAATCAACGAATCGCAATTTTCTTACGGGTAAAATAAGCATTACGTTATAAATTTAGTGTTCAAAAGAGGCTGGGACAATTTAAAGTGTGCACCGGCTAACTACAGTGGTGCGAGAGTGGGTTGCTATGAAAGAAATAATGAAAAAAATTGAACCAAAATTAAAAATGTAACAGTAGTTGCTCTTTCAAGCTACGTTTCCAATAGCACTTATCTTGAAAGACTTTCAATACTGTCTAAATCCTAAAGACGACGAATAGCCCTGTGAATTTTAATTATATCTACCTCCTGACGAAATGGAGTACTTTTCACAAAAATGCGTATACACGAAGACGAACAACAAATTTCCGTTCATAGCGTCACCTAAATCTATATTAATACATCATCATTTCATTATTCCTGTATACAGGTATACATACAAATTTTTTGCAATTAATCACATCAATTTAAATATCAGTGACATAACAATATTCCTGCAACAACACACACACACACACATACACACGCACACACACACACAGATTTGCAAAATTGTATGAATCACTTCATATTATATATCAACTATTACCTTGATAATTCAATTATAATAATTTATAACACGTTTTAAATTTTCAATTAAAACTTATACTGTCCAGATTATAATTTTATAATAACTTAATTTACTGTAACTAATGATAGACGTGGTATAATTTTATCAATATTTAGCTGAACAAGCGTCATGCATAAATGTCATTAACAATTAATAAAAGAAATTCCTAATTAACTACGACTTAGAGTTGTATTAATGTGATTAAAAAATTCCATAAGTTAGGTTTGAGTTAACGTTCTTTCGGGTTTTCTTATTTCCAATCATTACTGCTCTTGGCGAAAATTCGTCCAAATTCTAAGTGTTACTGGGTTTGATCAAAATTCCATGGGTCTCACCAGGTTTGCTACTTCATAGCTAGAGGGTGTACTCGACTAGCCTTTAACGGTCACCCTCATATGTATACTTGTTTAAGGCTCGCGAATAATTAATTATTAATGGTTTCTGTTCACTATTTAGCGTTTGTTATTTCTTCCACTTTTTATGCGTTCGGGGGTAAAGGTGGGTAGGTTGTTGGGTGGTTGTTTTGTATAGTCTTATATATATTACTCAAATTTAGACCAGGGTAGAAAATTAATTTACGACATCAAATAATGTTAATCACCGTGTATAAGGAAGCTTTGGGAAAAAGTACGCGTAATTAAATGCCTACTGTGAAGATTTAAATCATTCAATTAGAATGTAGGGTTTGTATAGAATTTTATTAGATAATACGCGTTATTAAAACCGTAGAGCATAAAAATGTATTCGTTTCATTAAAAATAAGGGATTTAAATTATTCACTAGACGCTTTCTATAAAAAGAAGCAGAAATAAAATGCTCAACGTGTATTTAATTTAATTGTTCCAAGAAACAAATAGAAATTACGTGCGAAATTTATATTGATTAATTCAATTTTTAAGTAACGGATATTAAACAAAGTGTACAGATAATAATTAATATTTATTTAGTATTCGCTAAAAATTAAAGGGTAGAAGTCAATGCCATTCATTATTATTTTAATTGGAGTTAATTGAACCATTAGTAATACATAATATGCATATAAGCTTTTAAAAACCCCATAATACCAAATATGAGACGCGTTGCTAGCATACAAATCTATCAAGAAGGTTAAAATAAATGGAATATCCCAAATCGTAGAAGTATTTCGATTGAACACCTGCGTATTTTTAAATATCAAAGTTCTAATAAATTTGAATAGATAAACATGCAGCTTCTAGGTATATTGCAAACGGTCGGATAAACCGTAGCTTATATTAACGGGAAAGCCTAGATAAGGGGTTATTTAACTCGAGTAAGTCACGTCGCGGGTCCACGTGGATTGAAATAGCCCATAATAAAGAATATCGAGTTGTACCACTCAGGCCAGGGTAGAAAGAGACGGATGAAACGCGCTAGGCAGAGACATGAATAATAAAAGGCGGGATTTGAGCAACGTCACGAGGTTTACGATTGGTGAAAATAAGATGCAGATATGAGAGGTGGAAACAACAATTTCGAGATAAAATTAATTAGTTGTTTGCAGACGCGTTGCGTGTCGTGTGAAAAGTTCTTAGATTTTTAACTGGCGCGTGTGCAAATTTTTAGAATCGCTGTGCCGGACTGTCGAAAAGGAAACATAGAATGAGAAATTCTAGAAAGTGTCCGTTGCGGGACAAAACCGACGTGCAGGCGAGCGATTATATAAACCCGTCTTTATATGAGTTTCGCTCTCTTAGATTTTCGATTTTTATTCAATACTTTAAAACAGTTTGCTCTTTATTTTTTGATGTTATACGATACTGCAAGCAGAATACGTGCTACGATAAAAGTTATTAAGTGCATTTAGAGAAGATACAAAGTAATAAAGTCTAGTTATATTTGCGAGTATTACTGTACCAATTATCCAAATTTGTAACGATAAATGAATAAACAAAAGTAATCAGTTTTGGGTATAGCGGGAAAGAATTATGAATTGTCAGTGCTATTTTTCGGGGGTGTTAATAATCAAATGTGATTCGTAAACGTGATTGGATCCACAACACAAGATTTAGATATACATAGATGAGTTCCTGAGAAGCCCTAAAACAATTTAGATGAATGGTGGGGTAGAAAAGTTTAAAAGCGTTCAGAATCTAAAGCCGTAAACATAAACCAGCTGGAATGGTGGAATTAGCAAGTCCGATGTGCATTGAAGCCACGAGTGCAGTAACTTTCAGGTATATTATACAATTTTGTTCGAACTTTGATGTTTTGGTGTGTGTTGGATAATTTTATAATTTTTATAATTTTATAATTTGTTTGATAAAATAGACAGTAGTGAATTTGTATAAACAACAAATTTTTAATTTTAAGGTGAAATTTTCTTGTATAAGTAGAAAGGAGTATTTAGCAGTTTATGTTTTGATTATGATGAAAATTTGGGTCTGTCTTTGAGCTCAATTAGACTAACCTGTTTAATTAACGTAAAGGGGTGGGAGATGCTCCCTTTGTACTCAGACTCAGGTCTGCAAATATTGTTAAATTAATTAGTAGGCATCCTACAAGGACTTTAATTCTGGATGCAAATTAAAATGATGACAAATTTAATCTTGAAATTTTATGATACTGAAATTTATGCTACAATTTAATTTTGAAATTTTAATGTATTATGAATATTGATGTAAATAGAGTTAACGTTGATGTTTGTGGTAGGAATGTGTTTTTTTTATGAATGAGGATGAAAGTTTTAACTAGGTAAGCAGCCGAGGCGGAAAGAGTAAAGAGGCGATTATCAGAAGAGATTCAACAGGGCGAGAATCACAGCAAATCTTGGTGCCAAATTCGACAGGCACGAATATCTTTTTTTACTCTGGTGAGGCTTTTTGTAGGTATCACAGCAGCTATATATATATATATATATATATATATATTGCTGTGAAACCTACAAAATCCGTGAACTACGCTTTTCGAATCGAGCCTCACGAATTGGGCGTCAAGAATGCTGTGAAACCACCAAAAAGCTATTCATTACCTTAACTGTGTTGGTCCATTGACTTTCTTCTGTTAATCGCCTCGGCTGCTCCTCTAGATAACTTTCATCCTTATACATAAAAAAAAACAAACACATTCCTACCACAAACATCAACGTTAACTCTATTTACATCAATATTCACAATACATTAAAATTTCAAAATTAAAATTCAGCATAAATTTTAATATCAGAAAATTTCAAAATTAAATTCATTATCATTTTAATGTGCATCCAGAATTAAAGTCCTTGTAGGATGCCTACTAATTACTATAACAATATATGCAGACCTGAGTCTGAGTACAAAGAGAGCATCTACCACCCCTTTACGTTAATTAACCAGGTTTGTCTAATTGAGCTCAAAGACATACCCAAATTTTCATCATAATCCAGAACATCAATACTAAATACCCCTTTCTACTCAAACAAGCAAATTTCATCTTAAAATTAAAATATTATTGCTAGTACAATTTCACTACTGTCCATTTTAAGTAAATCAATTATAAAGTTATTCAACACACACCAAAATATCAAAGTTCGAACAAAATAGTATAATTTACCTGAAGGTTACTGCACTCGTAGCTTCAATGTACATCGTCCCTTTGTTAATTACACCATTCCAACTGGGTTATATTTACGGCTTCTGATTCTCAACGCTTTAAAAATTTTCTCCATCACCATTTATTTAAAGTTGTTTCAGGGCTTTTCCGGAACTCATCTGTGTATATCTGAACCTTGTTTTGTGGATCCAGACACGTTTATGCACCATTTAATTATTAATACCCCGAAAATAACAAAGAAATTCATACTTTTTCACCAATATACGCCAAAACTGCCTACTTTTGTGTATTCATTTGTCGTTGTAAATTTTACTAATTGGTACCGTGATACTAACTTTATTACCTTGTATCTTTTTTTCTAAGTGCACTAATGTACATTCATTGTAGCACGTAAAGAACAAACTGTTTTTAAATCACCAAAATATACGAGCAAACTGTTTAAATTATTTAATCAAAACCGGAAAACTAAAAAGCACTGTCTAACGCATTGAATCAAGTCGAAGATCTAAGAGAGCTTGTTCATATTCCCCTGGGTATATATAGAGGTTAGCCTGTCTGTCGGTCGAGTCTCCAAAACGGACAATTCTAAAGAATTTCGCCTGCTATGTTCCCATTCCGCAGCCCGGCATGCGATTTTTACGAATTTTGCACTCGCCCCAGTTAAATCTCAGAAATTTCGACACGGCACGCAACGTCTGGAAATAACTAATTGAATTTTATACAGAAATGTTATTTTTACCTCTCAAATTTTGCCTTTTACTTTCAACCAATCACAACCCTATGACGTTGCTCTACTCACGCCTTTTACTATATGTGCCTCGGTCTTGCGCATATTATCTGTTTCTATCTACCCTGTTCTTATTGGTGCAAATTGATATTCTTTATTATCGATTATTTTAGTCCATGTGGACTATCTGGGTTAAATAACCCCGTATCGCGCCTTCCCGTGAATATTAAGCCACGGTTTCTCCAAGATTCTTTGCAACCATTAATTATCTGCAACATTTACGCAGAATAAGCTTTTTTAAAAATACGCAGGTGTTCTGTATTTCGTGCTAAAGCATCCGACCGTTTCCAATATCCGTAGAATCGACATGTTTATCTAAACAAATTAAACTGAAATTGCCTTTTAAAAATACGCAGGTGTGTTCAAACGTAACATTTTAAATACCCTTCTACGATTTGCATTTTATTGGGTTTTTACAAGTTTTTATAGATATTATATGTTACTAATGGTTCAATTAACTTCAATTAAAAATAATACCCTTTAATTTTTAGTGACTTCTAATCAAATATTAATTATTATCTGTACATTTTGTTTAATACCGGTTACTTAAAATTGAGTTAATTAATATACATTTTGCACGTAATTTCTATTTGTTTCTTTACTAGGAATAATTATATTACACGTGGAGCATTTTAATACTGCTTCTTTTTATATAAAGCGTCTTGTAAATAATTTAAATCTCTTATTTTTAATGAAAACGAATGCATTTTTATTCTCCACGGTTTTTTTTTTAATAAAGCGTACTATCTAATAAAATTCCTTATACACGGTGATTAAAATTATTTGATGTGATTATTTAATTTTCTACCCTGGTCTAAATATGAGTAATATATAATATATATATATATATATATATATATATATATTGCTGTGTAACCTCTTGATGTTGATTTTCTTCTGTTAATCGCCTCGGCTGCTCCTCTAGATAGCTTTCATCCTCATACATAAAAACAAACACATTCCTACCACAAACATCAACGTCAACTCTATTTACATCAATATTCACAATACATTAAAATTTCAAAATTAATATTCAGCATAAATTTTAATATCGGAAAATTTCAAAATTAAATTTATTATCATTTTAATGTGCATCCAGAATTAAAGTCCTTGTAGGATGCCTACTAATTACTATAACAATATATGCAGAGTACAAAGGGAGCATCTACCACCCTTTTACGTTAATTAACCAGGTTCGTCTAATTGAGCTCAAAGACATACCCATATTTTTATCATAATCCAGAACATCAATACTAAATACCCTTTCTACTTAAACAAGCAAATTTCACCTTAAAATTAAAATATTATTGTTAGTACCATTTCACTACTGTCCATTTTGAGTAAATCAATTATAAAGTTATTCAACACACACAACAATATCAAAGTTCAAACAAAATAGTATAATTTACCTGAAGGTTACTTGCACTCGTAGCTTCAATGTACATCGTCCCTTTTGTTAATCACACCATTCCAACTGGGTTATATTTACGGCTTCTGATTCTCAACGCTTTAAAATTTTCTCCATCACCATTTATTTAAAGTTGTTTCAGGGCTTTTCCGGAACTAATCTGTGTATATCTGAACCTTGTTTTGTGGATCCAGACCCGTTTATGCACCATTTAAGTATTAATACCCCGAAAAATAACAAAGAACTTCATACTTCTTTCACCAATATACGCCAAAACGCCTACTTTTGTGTATATATTTGTCGTTGTAAATTTTACCAATTGGTACAGTGATACTAGACTTTATTACCTTGTATCTTCTTTTCTAAGTGCACTAACGTACATTCATTGTAGCACGTAAAGAACAAGCTGTTTTAAATCACATAATATTCGAGCAAACTGTTTAAATTATTTAATATTAAAACCGGAAAACTAAAAAGCACTGTTAAACGCGTTCAATCAAGTCGAAGATCTAAGAGAGCTTGTTTATATTCACCTGGGTATATATAGAAGTTAGCCTGTCTGTCGGTCGAGTCCTCAAAACGGGCAATTCTAAAGAATTTCGCATTCTCGGTTCCCATTCCGTAGTCCGCGCGTCGGTTTTTACGAATTTTGTACTCACCCCAGTTACATCTCAGAAATTTCAACACGGCACGCAACGCCTGGAAATAACCAATTGACTTTTATACAGAAATGTTATTTTTACCTCTCAAATTTTGCCTTTTACTTTCAACCAATCGCAACCCCATGACGTTGCTCTACTCACGCCTTTTACTATATGTGTCTCGGTCCTGCGCATATTATCTGTTCTTACCTGTTCTTATTGATGCAAATTGATATTCTTTATTATCGATTATTTTAGTCCATGTGGAGTGTGAAATAACCCACCTTTAGCATTTCTCGTAACTATTATGCGATGGTTTCTCTAAGATTCTTTGAAACCATTTGTTATCTACAAAATTTTCGCCGTACGTGACATTTAAACTACGCAGGTGTTCAAACATAATATTAATTCTCAGAGCTTTATTTTCTGGTATTTTAATCTTGGATTT
Source organism: Platerodrilus igneus (assembly GCA_036346225.1). Taxonomy (NCBI): domain Eukaryota; kingdom Metazoa; phylum Arthropoda; class Insecta; order Coleoptera; family Lycidae; genus Platerodrilus; species Platerodrilus igneus. The sequence continues at coordinate 388,054 of JARFIW010001290.1, forward strand.
TCACAGGCTTTTATGCTTATTATTAATAATGGTTTAATTAACTCCAATTAAAATTGACTTCTATCCTTTCATTTTTAGCGAATACAAATTAAATATTAATTATTATGTGTACACTTTGTTTAATACCGGTTACTTAACATAGGGTTAATTAATATAAATCTTGCACGTAATTTCCATTTGTTTCTTTCCTCGGAATAATTACATTACACGTAGAGCTTGTTAATACTGTTTCTTTTGATATAAGGCGTCTGGTACATGATTTAACTCTCTTATTTTTACTGAAACGCCCGAATTTATTTATGCTTCTTGGTTTTAATAAAGCGTACCTTTTCCCAAAGCTTCTACACGGTGATTAAAATTATTTGATGTGATTATTTAATTTTCTACCCTGGTCTAAATATGAGTAATATATATATATATATATATATATATATATATATATGTATGAATCATATAGAGATTAATAACTAATTAATAATAAATAAATTAATGTATTGACATTGTCAGTGATTAGCTTGTAATATATTATTATCAGTATTTTGTGTGTTATGTCCACCTTTCAGCGGTCTACTAAATTTTACGCCTTTTTATTTAATTTTCATTCGCATTGATTCTGCTTTTGATACTCATGTACCACCCCGTATTTGAAACATTACGACAATAAGTAGGCTACAATTCCATTTAAATCTATTTGCTGCGAAATGGAAAGTTTATCTATAGTATAAATAATCGGTACCTTGTTTTAAGTATCCGTCGTCTTGGTGCATATTACTATTAATACCTTATTCTAAAAATTCTTTAAAATAATAGATCACACTTCTCTGATAAAGGTTGTTTCGAGTTTCTATCAACACCTGTGTGTTTAATAACGCTGGGAATGAATTTAATTCTTGCTATAAAACGAGTTCCGTAGATTATTCTTTCTGCAGCTATATCACAAAGAATACTTGTCGTTACCTTATTTCGTTATCTATAGAAATTTTGTGAACACCGTTGTGTGGTAAATGCCTTCAGTTTCAAAAATGTACCTTTTTTTGTAAATGACCTTATTTTAATCCTACCTGTTACAGCTTTTTCCGGTGGGCATGACCGTACATCAACATTAACCCCTGACTAATGGAGTACTTACCGCTTCTTTTGTAGGAAGAATGCACGGCTTGCATCGTCCCAGATCCATCTATTTTCTTCAACTTGGACGCGCGGGTGAGTGTTTCTTAACTGCATACTTGTATGTGTCCTGTTTGCTTGTCCACCCATCTAAAGATTATCATATATAAGTACTTTCTACCTTTTTTTTGTTATTAGTATTCAAAATGACTGATTGTGAGATAAGACTGTTAAATAGTGACTGTAATAGACAGCGGGATTCTTCAGAAAGCATTACTGATTATTTCACGTGTATGACGGCTCTGTTTCATTGGTATGGTTCTTTAAATGAGGATGATCAGTTGTTCATTTTGCTTCGTAACCTTGCTCCATTTTATAGAACCCACTTGCCTAGCGTCCGCTCCTTACAAGAATTAAAGAACGAATGTCTGAAGTTAGAACCGGAAAAGATTTTGGCCAATAATTTTGTATCCCATAGCCAAGACCAACATACTTTTACTGCTGAACCGGATTTTGCTTATAAGTCTGCTACAATTGAGAAAAATACCTTTACTTCACATGACCGAATTGCTAAGATTTCTTCTACGCCTACGGGTAGATAAAATACTTCTTCTGTAGTTTCTGCTGTTCTTATTCTTAGTTTTGCTTCTACTCGTCAAGTCATGTGCTTTAATTGCGACAAACCTGGTCATGTTTCGACACGTTGTACTCGTCCTCAAGTACTTCATTGCTATGGTTGCGGACATAAGGGAGTTTCTCGCCGCAACTGTCCGAACTGTCATTCTACTACTAATAACAACCAAATTTCTTCTGCTTTTGGTTCTACGTTCTCTTCTGTACTTTAATCCGGTCATCCTACTACTATTACCAAAACAGGCCCTTCTTCGACAAATATGACTTCAAACAATGCTCAGAATTCTGTCCTTAGCGATAGGAACCAGATTTCTTCCGTCTCTCGTTCTAAGTTCTTCTTTGTACTTCCTTCTGCTTGCGCTACTACCTCCACATCATATCCTTTTCAACCATATGCGACTTCAAAGTATAATATTGATTTCTAGGGGTATGACGCCTCTACCTACCGCACACCTTCTAATAAAACAAAATTTCTTCCGTCCTTAGCTGTTTGGACGATGATCAAAAAAATCCTACGTTTTACTTCCACCTCAGCCTGTGCCTCCTCCACCCTGAAGCCCATTCTTCAAATTAGTGACTTACAAATAGCCACTCAAGAGTTTGTTCCTTTCTTCTTGAATGATTCTACTAAAGAAATTCGTGTCGAGTCTGCAATAGCAGATTTAGCTAAAGTCACGACAACTTCTACAGTCACTCAACCCACGAAACTGGTTAATAAGAGGCAGAAATTATTCTATGGTGATTCAGAACCTGAAGATGTATGTCGGCGAAATTTTAATGTTCTTGACCTCACTTCGTTTTTCTGCTGGCGGCGCAAACGTCTTAAGATCAATATCTGGTCCTCGCACCCTCAGATTCTTATGCCGATTTTGCTTTTCTTAGGATTTGAATTTTGGACTTTATGATTTTTTTATCTAATTTCCTGTTTTGCTGGATCTTCTTTCTTTTTCTTTCACTCACCCTGTGTGAGTCTGGGAGTGGACTATTTCCACGGTACAACCTGGATGTCGTAAGAGGCGACTAAAGCGGTCCAACACATACACACACACATACACACACATACACACACAATACATACACACACACACACACACACACATACACACACACACACACACTTCATACACACAGACATTTCTGTCTGGTTCTTTTCTTTCGTTCTCTTCTTGTAGCCCAACCCCGTGTGGGTTCGGGATTAGAATACTCCCAGAGTACGACCTGCCTGTCGTAAGAGGCGACTAAAGCGGTCCAACACGTACACACACCTCCACTCACACACATTTTCTTTTGTTCTTGCTTTTCTTTGTTTGTACTCTTCTTGCAGTTTTGGTGGTGCTTTTTTATAGGTTTTTTTTAGTTTTAGTTTACTTCCCTGTTTCTTTTGAGCTACTTTCTTTTTTCTATTCTTTTGCTGGTTTTCTTATTGTTAGTTCTTATACGGATTTTATAAAATCTTTCGATCCACTTCCTGTGGTAGGTGATTTCTAGTCCTTTTTTCTTTTCTTCGGAAACCTCGACTTAGTCGACTTTAGGCCTAGTTAGCAATTTTTTCTTCAGTTCTTCGTTTGATGCGATTCTTTGATACCACAGCATGAGTACTTTAATTTTTTTTTATCCAGCATTCTTGTTGTTCCCTGGTTTACTTTGAGGCTTGACAGTTATTGTCTCGTTTTGGTTTGTGCTGTTGGCTTTCGTCCTCCTTCATTTCCTTACTTTGGGTTTTTCGCGAGCAATCAATTTCTTTTCTTAAGGTTGAAGATTTTACTGTCCAGTTTAATTCTAGATCGTAACCAAATTTCTGAAAACTCAAAGTGGGGCTACGATGTTCGTAACATAAATTTTTCGTAACAATTGAACTTTTTCTGTGTTTGCCAGTAAACAGACTGCTATACAGTCAATAACGAACAGTTAATAAACGAAGTTTTTTACAATATTACCACTTTAACATAATTAAATAGGGTTCAATCTAAGAAGTACATTTTGAATGCCGGGGAACAAGGAGAAAACCACCGAATATTTCGCATTATTTTGACTTTTATAATATATCTAGAAACCACAAAGAAATTTACTATATACGTAGTAGACTACCTCACTCTAACCAGTTTAAATTTTCTTTTCTTTAGTAAAGTTTTAAATACTTTTCAAAAACAGGAGTGAAACCGAGTGAAATTAAAAACAATAAAATAGAGGGACACCATAGCACAGAAATAAAAGCGCAGTAATGTCGCCCGATTTAATTTTATAAAACTAAGTTTTCCTGTATAAGATGACTCTAAATTCAGATTAAGATGATTCCTATGTTTTTGTAATTACAGATATATGTTTTAACAACAAATGTTACATATGTCGTAATCTATAATAAATTGTAAAAGCTACGTACGATCCAGTTTAAAATAATCAACAAGGTTACACTATCATTTATTGTTTCATCAAGACCTGCTACCTGTTACGTTAAATTATTCAATTTATAAATGTCCAAAAGGGGTGGGAATTTCGTAATAAATAAACATGCACTAGCCAACTTTAGTGATATGAAAGTGGACCCTTATAGAAATAAATGGAAGAAAATAGAACAATATTGAACAATTTACCTAGGTACAATTACAAGGTACGTTATTTACAACACTTACCTTGCAAGGTTTTCAATCCATCAAGTTTATGTGTGTCAACTTCGTCTAGTCTAGTAAGATTTCTTTTGGATGAAAAGTAACCCATGTGATTTTAATTACGGGGTGCTCTCTTAGTAAAATTGAATTTTCTCTTACCAAAGGTCACCTGTATGTTTGAACAAATAAAACACTAAATCTCACCTTACTTTACCTAAATCTATTCCAAAATAAGATTATTTCAGCATAACTGTAAACAAGTATGCATATGACAAATTTAAATTTACTTACATTAATAGTTAGGTTAGTGGCTTCTAACACAATTCATACAACAAAAAAATATAGTAAAGTTTATTTTCAGTTCATTTTTAAGGCATACAAATATTTAGTAAATGTCACAATCAGTTGCAATTAAACTTGCAATGTCCAGATCTTATATAAAGTGGGGCAGTGAAACGGCGCTATTTAGATAAATAACAAACAAAGTTCTACATAATTTAGTTCTGGTATGTAATAATTTGAGTGAAGGTCAAATAAAAGCAAAAACATCAAAAGAATTTTTGAGTCGTAGGAATCATGTTTGGAACATCAAGGCAGAAAGTTAAATCAATTTGTTACGTAACATTTATTTATTTATATCCATATTTAATAATATCGAAGGTATCTCGAGTTTAGGATGAACATGGTTACAATTTCATTATAAACGGATTATGCGTAAATTCAATTTAGATGGTCTCGAATTTTGTCAATTTTGTAATTGGAATAAAAATATTAATGAAAATTGTTTTTAAAAAATAATCTATCGAAATCTCTAGGAAAAGTTGGGGTTGCTATTAAAAAAAGTTGTATTGCGCATGTGCGTACCAAAAGCGTTATAATGTTGAAATTTCATCAAAATGTGTATTTCGGTATTTCTTTTCACCTCTTAAAAACCCCCATTTCAATCCGATGTCATCAAGCTGAAATATTTAGTGGTACCTCTTAGCGTGAACACACTGTATATGTAATCTCTTAGGTACAACAACTATTCAAGGCTTAAATCCGCTACACGAAAGACTGTTGGGTGTTGGCATAAACTTAATGGTTTCTCAAAATACTATCGTATAATCTGGTTACTCTCCCCTTTTAAAGCTTCTACTTTTCAGTGCATCCAAAATATTTGATAAAAAGGCAGAAAAGGCAAAAATGGAAAATACTGTAAAATATACACTAGTATTAATACTTGTAACAATTCTTACACGTGAGTCAACATTTTTAAAAGGATCTAAATCTCAGTGCACATTCTAGCATTGGAATTATTTAATGGTAGTATTAATTTGTTAATTGTGAGTGTGATTTATGATTATTTCATGCGTATCTTTATTTTTTCACACGTCCATATCTTAATAGTTTTGACTCTGGTGCAGCACTATCCTGAAATAAATAAAAGTTATTCAAAACGATCTCTTTAAATAAGCATTAAAATTACTTATACACCTTTCAGATGGTAACTGAAATACAATATTCATAATAATTCTCCCAATTACACGATGCAAGAAAGCATTCACATCGATCAAATGTGACTAATTTCTAGAAAGAGTAAAACAAATTGCTAACCTATACGATTTATTCCAATAAATAACACAAGTAACACAGACAAACGTATTTTTTACAAACTCGTTTACCGCTACAACGGGAGGTTTCTAATTAAATATCTATTGTCAAAGTGTTACTATGCATTAAATAGCAAGCAGTTCCTTCTCTGTTACTCACTCGACCGTCCATGCTCTTAACTAATACGGAACTACAGCACCACAAATAAAGTTCGTTTACGCGAAGCCATATTCATTCCAGAAGCTTGTCTAATCCGACGCGTGTTGTCGGAGTAGTCAACATCAGCTTTTTGCCTACCAAGCATCATTTTAGCCACAACTATGATGGCGTCTGTCACGATTAAGTACCGTTGCTTCAGGAATCTGGCAGAATTGTTTCCAAATGGATTTTATTTAGCAGAGTGGTTTTAGCACCAGTCGAATCGATTTCATGGAGCACCAGCTGTCATTCTCAACTTCAGTGCTTTCCAATGATCATAGGCGCTTATGTCAGAAGGAATACACGGCAGTTTAATTACAGAGTCTAATATATGCTGTTACACATGGTTCACATAACGTTATCTTTCGTAAGCTTGAACTATGCGTAAGCATCGCGTTTGGAGTGGTCCTAGACGCTAGGTACATACAATCATGTTTAAGTAACCATCAATGAACTTTATGTTTATTAGTACAAAAATTATCATAATACCCAAACACAATTTGCTATTTAACTGCCAGGGGTTAATATTTATTGTAAATAATCTTTTATATACATGTAATTAACAGTCTCTACACTTGAAACCGCTGCACTAGTTTAATTCACTCACACCGTCAGCTTACTTTTATGTTTAGTATATAATACTCTATTGGAATTATTTATACATGAAATTGTTGGTCGAGTCTAGTATAAGCTTTTCGTATAAAAAGTGATTAAATTACGTAACTGAATAAAATTTATGAGGAATATGTATACTCTCCATAAAATGTGTTACGTGTTATTTTGAGGCGTATCAAATTTCTTTTAATATATTGTTAGCGCACGATCTCGTTGGTATAAAAAGGACCAAAAATGAGTAGTGAGTGTGCCGTAACGTCATCCAAGGTCGCTTGCTGCCTGGTTGAGAAGTTCGTGCACTCGTAGACGTGATGTCCACTAGTCTGGGTTAGTATTGGGTTGTTTATTTGTTGTTAAAGTACTATTACTAATTATTACAAATTAATAATAAAAGTTAAAAATAGTTGTTATATGATATATTTCGTAACAGTTTTCATTATTGCTAAATCAGTGCTAAAAATACAATTTTTATATATAATTCTATCATAACTGTATGTTTAAATTAAGCACCTTCATCTGAATGTTTACGTGACTTTGTGTTGAAAGTATGTTGTTAGCTATCAGTGATCATCTGAAATCGTAGGCCAATGACAACTGATTCTTTAGCGCAAGTGGGAATGTGACAGTCTTCTCGGCATAGAACACTAATTATCAATATCTTGAATCAGCGAGCTGTTCAGAAGAACAACTCTTCCCTTATACTGCGTCTTCTCTTTATCTGCCTTGTACCTAGGTTTAGTCTGCAGAAGATACAGGAGAATTGGATAGCCACAGATGTCATTCTGAAGATAGTCTAGATTAAAAATCGTAAGTATAGGATTTGCATGTGATACTATACCCATTGTCTTATGTTAATTTGTTATTTTCGCGTGGTTTTGCACTTTATATATTGCGCAATTAGATGTAATTTATACAAATTTGTATAATTCTCAAATTAACTTTAAAATATTATAAATGACGTTAAAAATATTTCAATTAACGTTAAAATGTAACAAACATTGTAGTCTATTGAAAAAGAACTTTGCAATTTGGACATTTCCGCTGACTAGAAAAAATATTCTTTCAATTTATACCAATTAAAATTTTCAATAAGCTATATAAGTCGCAAATAATTAAAGATACCTGACACTAAAGTTATTTTACGGTATTAGACGGTAATCTAATACCTGGTTAAGTGGTTTAAAAAAATAATGAATATGCAGCGTGCCGTTTCTGACGAAACTTTAGCAAAGGGCAACAAATCGTTGTGACATCTTGAGAAAATGAATTATGGGAAAATGAAAAAACAATAATCAAGTAAAATGTGCCTTAGGAATAGAGTATCGTCTATTTCATTTGTTCGTAGTAGGAGGTTATTAATTTCTCTTTCTCTCTCTCTCTAATAAACATGATCTTATAGGTGGTCTAGAAAGTTCCTAAACTCTCTACTCACACCGCAAGATAACATGATTGTTTTTTAACATTGCTTTAATGCATTTTAATTATTAATGACTTTAAGGTTTCCCTTTGATATTGTTTGTAATTTGGTGGCTCCAAAATATAATAAATAAAGAGTCATTTATTTTAATTCTATATTAACTATACGTATTTAGCAGTTTTCGTAAGTACAGTAACTTACGCGTACATATGTTTATACTCTTTTGAATTTACGCTAGAAATTTGTGTAGCAGAATTACTTACATTGGATGCCTTGCGCTTACATTTATTCTTATTGGATTTCTTAAATTTTACCCAAAACCTGCTTGATGAGTCAGACATAATCACAAAAAATAGAAACATAACCAGCCCCTGTAATGTGGCTGTGATACAAAAAAGATAAGCAAAAACGATACCGCCACCAACACCATTTGCCAGGCCAAATAACCAGGATATGCCCAACAGGAAAAACAAAACAAATGCCAGGAGTACTTGCAATTTTATAATATTTTCTTTAGGCCCATAGACTTCGATTTTTTTACAGCACACGGAAAATATAATTTTAACAAAGAAAAATAAGTTTATTGAAACAACAGCTGCCACCGGTAATAAAAGGCCAAGATAAAAGAAAATACCTGATGGATAACATAATCCATGAAGATTTTGCTGATAGCTTTCATTTGAAATTGCCAGCATAATTACAATTGGTAGCAGTGGCAAACCCCAACAGGTAGCGCATGATTTTGATACTAAATGAGAAATTGGTTTAGTAAAAACAATGACAAACTTTCGGTACTGTAATATAGCAATAATAAGCATCCAACAAAATTGCGAGAGAATTGTGTAGTGCAAACTTGCTCCAGTTGCAATGCACCAAAATATACTCTTTTCAACTATGTCACTAGCAACAAATAATAGAATCATTTGTAAGGCCAAAGTTATGGAAAAGTTTAAAAGAATTTTGTTTGAAGGCTGGTCTCGCCACTTTTTATTTGTTGCTGCAATTGCAAAGATTATGAGGATGCAGGCAAAAGATAAGCAACTGCCAATTGCTGTTATAATATTAAGTGCCATTTTGTCACTATTGCTAATGACCGCTTGTGGATCCATCATTAGTAGTGCAAAATGAGTTAAATGTGTATAATTACACACAACATAAGAAGAATTTATTTTTAGAGGAATTGGTTTCCCATCGCTTTGCCACCGTCCTTTAACGTGATCTTCATTTTGACCAATAATTCCGTAATTCCAGTGCACGCATGTCTTTTCGGTGTCATTAACCATATTAGATCTAAAAATTACAGGGATTGGATGACTGATAGTATGAGAGTTAGGAATCAAAATACTTAAAACCATGTTATTAACTTCAACTGGTTTATCACTTTCTTCTTCATTGAATAACACGTGATCATCAAAAATACTCATAACTAGCATAAACGGAGAAGTACATCGACCGCACTTACGCTGTTCTTCAACTAATTCTTTAGGCAAAAACGCAGCTACTTCGAACTCTTGAGCTAAAAGTGTTTCAAAAGATATATTACTGTACAGTGGCACTAATTGAGAATCGCCATTCTCGTCTGGTTTCAGTAATACCCCAGTTATTCCGGTCGTTCTCACATTATTAGCTTGAACTAGTATTTTCTTTTCATGTATCACCAGAGGTTTATCTTCATTTTTCAACAGTAATTTCTTTAAAATTTCATCAAAATTGTATAGAATCCTATCAGTAGTGTTTAGCAGATTTTGCCCTTGTTTTAATTTCTCGGTATCGTAATGCATTACGTTATTAACAACTGTAACAACATCGTCAATAGGGACAACTTCATCAATAGCATTTAATTTTCTGAGAACTTCGGATATGAGATGAATTTCAACGACAGTAATATTTTCTGGTTCCCTTGAGAGCAACGATAAATTACTACTCAATTCACTTGCCGATAGATTATTATTTTCCAATAAATCCCTAAGTTTTTGCTCACGCTCAGAGAGTTCGCTATCGGTATTGCAGTTTCCTTGCACATCTGACCACGCAGCACCATTGAGAAAGTCAGCTTCGCATTTTCTAGTAACACTTGTGCCATCTTTTTGCAAACAGGTATCAAGTGGCGTCGCAATTATATTTCTTCCCGTTAGTGGCCAACGCAATTCCATTTTATCACTAAGAGTTGTAGATGGTAAGCATAGATCGCTTCGAGCTAAATGGGTTATGTCTAAAATTGAGTGATATGTTGTTATCGCCTGCTGTAGCATTCTTTTCAGTTTCTTATATTCATCACTTGGTTCATCCAAACCTATTGGAGCTGTTAAGTGCATTAGTATCTCCATTGTTGAGTCCTTATTATTGTAATTCATAACACGCATTATACGAAGCATGGGTTTATATGGCAGCACGATTACAGAGCGAATATATCGACGAACTTTTACAAAAGTGCCATCTAAATAAGGATCACTATCTAGTTCTGCTTGGAACTTTACTCTGAACGCATATTCAGAAGTTCCGCTGTTATCGCCAATAAGAATTTTTTCACTTAGAATATGCTGCATGGTACGGCGTCGAAATGCTTCGCACCAATAATAAACAGGGTACTCCCAGGTACTAGTAAAGTTAATAAAAAGATCTTCGCCTGGTTTTAGGATTTCAAATGGGGACTTGGGATACCTTTCTTTAAAAACCGATTCCATTGGACCAACGAAACAATATAAAGTATAGTATTCTTCAAAGTAGTCGTTTAATATAATAGGATTTTTCACGCTTATTTGCACCTCTTGAGTATATGAGTAGTAAGAAAGCTGAATTGGTACCTTTAAATTATCTACTTTTGTATTTTCACAAATTCCGCATAATACATGATTTTCGTCAGTTGGTGCAAATGGTTTATCGGCAATTTCACTGGTCTTAATTGTTCCAACCTTTTTTGGCGAAAGGTTGTAACTGTGACTTTCTTTAGGATTATGCCAATCTGGATTGTTTTCTTTCACATGTAATTTGATGCTACATGTTGGGTTTCTATTAGTAAGGTGACTAACCACCAGCATGTTTTGTAAATCTTGCGATGGTCCTGCTAACGTTTGACACAGTAACGACTGAGTCTTTAGTTGCATTTGCATGTTCTTCACTAATAACGAGTTTTCACAATAACAGTTGTAATCTTCGTTTTCGTTTTTAACGCATTCAGCTTTAGGAAAACGTGCGCCGCAGCCACAGCTTTCAGATGGATATACACAAATCCGCCGAAAATTTTCATTACAGCTGACTGGTTCCATCATGCCGTTTCTAAGTACAATGCAACCTTTTGTGATAAAATCCTGAACCGGTTTGAAATCATTAAATACACTTTTATAACTGTTATCTGTATCCGTTATTTGAAACGGATTCAATTCACCTTGTTCTAGACCAACTCGTTGTACCATCATCCAAGTCGGCTGTTGGTTTAGATTGATGCCTTCTTTAATAACATCCTGCATTGAATATGTACGCGGCAGAGGGCATTTCGGAGGAAATGCTCCTGGTGCTGTAAAGATATAGCAAAGAGGAATATTTCTGTTGTGAAACTCAAATCCATTTGGACAATTATCCTTGGAAGGCGTTCGACATAGTTCTTCTTTAGTTAGATGTTCTGAAACAAAGTTTATAGTGTACTAATTACTATTGACGGTATTAAATTTAAGATACAGTGTAATATATTCAAATTATCGAGAATGATAAGTTATAAGACGGGATATCTATCAAACTTGATATTTCCAAGTTAGACAATCATATCTGTTAAATCAATAAAATTTGTGTACTAGGGCCCTTCATGTCCTGGTGAGAGGTTACTAACTAGAGCAACTATTCATTTTATATCTCAAATATTTTTTAAATACTCCTGCTTTCTGCTGGCGAAGAGCAAAGCAAAACCACTACCAGTTTTCCCCAGAATACGTAGTTAAACATCACCGACTTGACTATAATTTCAATACATAGCAGGTGGATAGAGACGTCTCAAAATCCCAACATGTGCGGTTTCTATCTATATGATGATGAGGGGCAAACAAACAATAAAAATAATCGACAAAACAAAGTAATAAAATATGAGAAATGCTAATTTAAGAATAAAAAGTTTGGAAGACAAGTCAGTGAAAGATTTTGACGACAAAAGTTGCTACGTACGTTGACGTAGCCTATAAAAAAAAAGAAAAAAAGAAAGAAAAAGAAAGAAAGAAGTATGACCGGGCTCGATCGGCGAGTGGGCGTGGTTTTATACATACGACAAAAAAATTTAGCGAGACCTGAAATAAAGAAGGAAAAATTCTATGCACTCACACATTCACACTCATTTGCGCTCAAAACAAAACATACCAAAAAAAGAAACCTATAATTAAGCACAATATGTACACAGTATAGTGGTACCAAAAAGAAACAAACAACAAAAACAAATTACTTTTTAAACACTAAATCTAGCAAGAAAATTAAAAAAATCAAATCATTTTTATTAAATGGTGAGCTGCCATTCTTAGGCTACTACCCTATCTTAATTTCCAACCAAAAAGAAACAAAATTACCACCCTAAAACTAAGAGCTCTAAATCCTCGTAAATATAAAACTTAACCTATACAAAGAATGGCCACAACATTTTTTTTAGTTATTTAAAACCAAATAGCAATGCATCCACACAATGGCAATAAATACCAAAAGGGTTCAACAATGGTCGTATTGACGAATTAAATTTAGAAATGCAGGATAATTTTTGTATAGAAGCACTAAATGTGCAAATGCATGCGCCTAAAAGTAAAATTCCCATCGATATGGTTGCAACGCGAGGAGTGACGGAAAGCACTCACCCTCGAAGTTGCTGACGTCGGAGTTGAGTCAGCAGCTGGTCCACATCAACTGGTAGGGGCCTACACCCATAAAAATGCGTTTGGCCTGCCATTACTACAAGGGATGACCATTCATTGCAGCTTTAAGGCCGCCGGAAGAAAGCTAAAGCAATTACAAGTAAAATTAATTTGTGGTAGTCGGAAGGTATAATTTTATAAAAACCCTAAATACTCACCACGCTATAATGCGTGCCCAAAATTCGCATCAACCAAAACGGAAACAACCAAACATTCTACACGTATGTACTTGTGCAGATTGCAAAGCAAAATGAATTATTATATGAATATTAATTTTGTTTAACTAAGAACCAAAGTTCAACGTAATTTTGTAATCAGGCTTAAAACGGGAAAAACACAGTTTATAATAGGGCAACACGCAACTTTAATTCGATGAATTCTTTCAACGGGAAAACACATAAGTATTCATTATCGTATACTTGAAACACGTTATTGACTATTTAGCGTAAACTTTACCTTGGGGAATTTTTAGAACTAGAATTTAGTATTAATTAGCGGAAGTAACAATCGAATTGAATTTTTGCACACAGATAAATAAATTAACACGTGAAAGGGTTATTTTAATTTACTAAATAAATTTTCGTTTTTGAAGCCAAGTGGGTTTTGAATTGAGACTTATGGCAATTAATTTATGCGAAAAATAAACGTATCAAAGTTGCTAGGTTTAATTAAATTAGTTGCAATCAAGCTTTCAGGTGGTTAAGAAGAATTCTTATTCAGGAGAGTTTATAGTCCTGTAGTAGTAGGTCTTGGGGTACGGTATTTAGTATAAATAAGAAGAGTGATCTTAAATCAGTGTTCAACAGGCCAGTGATATAATTAATGCAGTTAGACTTGTACAAAACCATCAGGCATATATAGCATAGTACTGTTGCTCATGCTAGTTCGAGATGATGCGAAAATTTAAAGATTTGTTGACTACATTCAAGATTGAGAAGCAGGGGAACTACTGACTATGTAAAGAATAGAATTTGTTAGTCGATTCATAGAAGTCGTCAGATTTTGGTACTGCTAGTTGCAATTTAAAATCAAATCGACTATAAAAACTTTAAAATGGAAACCCTTTAGAAATAAGATATACGGCTTTATTAAAGAAGGAACAGAAATTATACACATACATAGAAAGTATCATAATAAAGTTTACCCATTTATGACTAAAGTTCTAGTAATTAAATCGTGCATACGTCTATAATTCAAGTTAAATGTCTAAGAAATCTATACAAAATTTAAATATTTTACAGATGTTGCAAGAAACATATCAAATACAACCAAAATACGCATATTTAATATTTCATTACATTAAATCAGTAACAGTTGATTGCTTTTGGTAATGAAATTTTAATATTTTTAAGAGAACTTTGGTAACAGCATGTGGCATGTTAATGTCTAGCTAACATGGATCTTTCCTTTGCAGAGAAATCGTAATATTCCTTTGAAATGTTTATAAGCATATTTTATTTTACTAATTTTTGTATTGGTAAATTCCGCCAATTAGGTTTAGGATATTTGCTTTAAGAAATGTAATTTTAGTTTACATGCATTCTTGATCTACAGAAGATTATATTTGTATCTTACATTGTTCATACTCAAACTTGTCAAATTCATTATAGCGGTTTTAAGGTTAAAAATAACATTATCACTATTTTATATTCTAAAGTAGTGCAGTTTTAGGATTCATTTGTTTTGATCAATAATGTATAACGCTGGCTGGCGTCTATGACTTCTATGTTTTGGAACCAAGAAGGTTCACATAATAAATAATGCTGTTACGTTTATTTTTCTACATAAATTAAATATTCTATATAGCGCACTTGTTCAGCATAAGCCCACTTAACATAATTTTACCTCAAATCCACTTTGCTTTTAAAACGAAAATTTATTCAATAAATTAAATAGTCAATATCTTGTTCTAGGTATCCGTTAATTTGTTAAACATTTAGATAATGTCTAATTGCCTTCTCTTGTGTTCCCATTTAAAGACTTGTTGAAATCATAGATCCTACTATTATTTAATAGCGTGCTTTCCAGTTTGCTAATCGCGCTTCGATAACGCGAGGACTGCAGTTCGAACTCATGTTATTTGAACCCATTTTGAATTTGGTTCTGCAGCTTGTGCGTTAAAATATTTTCTACATTATTCGTCATAGTATTTTAAAAGCAATGCACGTTTTTTTGCTCGACTAGTAGAAGGTATCTTGCATGTATTGCTTCTAGCTGGACGCCAAATTGGTTCTTTCTTTATGTAGGCTCGACCGTTCGTTGACGTAGACCAACTGCATTTGTCTGTAGATCGCTGTTGCAGCTACGATGACAGCGTGAATGGATTCTGACTACCGTGGTGTTGCTGTGCTGACTCACCCCCGATGGATTGCAAGCTAAGTATTCGGACACCTACAGGTATGCAACTTGTTGCTTTTAGTGTATATCAAGGGCATATTCCGTATCAACGTTTGGTGTAGTTACGTGATAAGAAACGTGACACTGTAGAACTATTGTTTGCTGCTGCGAATCGATATTATCGCTCTACAGGTGTGATGTACCATTGTAAAAATGTTTGACATACACCCGCTCATTTTTTTTTCTACTAATTAGTTTATTTCACAAAAACTATAAGATACAATTTTAAAAACGCTTGACAGAAGTTCTCACATGTTTATTTACTACTGATTAATTTTATTTTTTGTAAAATACGAGATGCGCGCTTCGTATCTAAAGTACTAAATTGTTCCTATCACATAATTATTTGCTTTGAAATAGTAACGCTTAATTTATTGCTTTTGCTTGTTTGTACAGAATCCTTTATTTATTTTTATTTGTTAATAGATAATCGTGGGCGACGTGCTTTTTTTTGTTTTCTTGGTATGTAGGTAAACACCCACACTCTCAGCGTTTGATAGTTAGCTTGGTATTTACTTTTCTTCCGGCTACGTTTTGGTACGTAGCATAATTTCTGACGTCCTGGCGTGGAGCTGAGAGTGTGGTTTAGTTAATTTTCTTGTGCTCCGATTTTGTTTCGTACAACTTTGGCCCCGATTTTGTTTTAGCTAACGGTTACTTTGAGTTGGTTTTGATTAATTTCTGCTGCGAGTTTGTTTTAGCTAATTTTTGCTCCGATTTTTTTGTTGTTAGTGCCTAAGTTCCTACATTTCCCGCATTTCTCCGCCTGATACTACTTGTTTCTTCTTCCTTTACGTTCGACCTATTGTTTATTTTTTTTTTCTTCCGGTTCTTTGGTGTTCCTCATATGAGCATTGGTTTTCTTTACTTCTTGTGTGGGTTCGATCTTCTTGAATTTTGATTTTGTTCTCTTTCGTGATTGCTAAATATCCTTGGTTATCTCATGTCAGATTACTAGTGTTTTCGCCAATAATCTCAGTTCATTGAAAACGCTGGCGTCCAAGATTTTTTCTTTTTCTTCCTTCCCTCTCGGTACATTTTGTTCTCTCCGTCAAGTCTAGAGTTAGTTTTTTCCCTCCGAGTTTTTTTTTATTCTACAGCTTTATTGTAATTTCTATTTTGTTGTTTCGTTCCTATTGGTATTTCTGAATATGTTCTAAATTGTCATGTATTCGCAATAATTTTTTTTTCTTGAGCTTTTATCGAGTTACGGTTAGCCTTTACTTAGTTACTTTCTCTGAATTTCTTTTTCATTTTTATTCAAAATAACTGATCACAGGTTGGTGGTGTTTAATATGATCTGTAAAAGACGACAAAAGTAATCCGTAAATATTACTAGCTACTTTGCGTGTATGACAGGTCTATTTGGGAACTATGGTTCTTTTAGTGAAGATGTTTAATTGTCCGTTTTGTTTCGTAACCATGATCTATTTTATACAACTCATTTGCCTACCGTCCACTCCTTGCACGAATTGAAGAACAATGTCTGAAGTTGGAACCGGCAAAGATTCTGGCCGATAATTCAGTATCACCTAGTCACGACCCACATACTGTTACTGCTGAACCGGAATATAAGCCCATGCTATAGTGCCTGTCAGTTGCTAATTCCTTTTTCGGCTTCCTGCGTGAGAGTGGAATTTGAAATTTTCTGGTTACCCAAAAACTCTTACCGTACATGATTTTTTGAGACGGGTCGAAGAACTCCGACGAACTCAACAAGTGTCAGAATTGCAGTTATTTGAGTCTGCAGTGAACTTGTTCGAGTGTAAAGCGTTACTTTGGTATCGTGGTTACCGACATAGATTTTCCGACTGGAAGTCGTTGTCCAATTTACTGATTCAACATTTTGAACTCCCGGATTTTGCTTATAAGTCTGCTACTACTGAGGAAAATACTTTTGCTTCACATGACCGAGTTGTAAAGATTTCTCCTACGCCTACGGGTAGATCCGATACTTCTTCCGTATTTTCTACTGTTCTTCTTCCTAATTCTTCTTCTACTCATCAGGTCATATGCTTTAATTGCGACAAACCTGGTCATGTTTCGACACGTTGTACTCATCCTCAAGTACTTCATTGCCATGGTTGCGGATATAAGGGAGTTTTCGCCACAACTGTCCCAACTGTCATCCTATTACTAATAGGTCTTCAAATAATACTTCAACTTCTGTTCTCAGTTTTAAGAGCCAAATTTCTTCTGCTTCACACTCTACGTTTTCTTCTGTCCCTCATCCAGGTCATCCTGCTTCTACTATCAAAACATACCCTTCTTCGGCAAATATAACTCGAACAAAATTTCTTCCGTTTCTAGTTCTACGTCCTATTCTACTCTTCCTTCTGTTCGCCCTACTTTTTCACTCTCACCCCAAACTGTACCTCCACCACTATTGCAACCCATACTTCGAATTAGTGACTTGCAGCTAGCTTTTCGAGAGTTTGTTCCCGCTTTCTTAAATGATTCTACCCACAAAATTCCTGTCGTGTCTGCAAGCACAAACGTCGCTGAAGTGACAATAATTTCTAATTCAGTCCGCGAAGGTCTTGTTGAAGTTCATGAACCTGCATCTTTAATGTATGTTGCTGTTGCTGTCAAAATTCTACACGTTCCTGATTTCTTAAATTGTTCTACTCAAGAAATTTCTGTCGTGTCCACAATAACAGCTGTAGATAAACTGACGATAACTCCTAATACGCATAAAGATGGTCCTGTTGAAATTAGGGAACCCGTAACTGTGATGTCTGTTGCTGTCATCGTCAAAGTTTTACCTGATCCTGTTTCGTTATCTACCATTGTTAAGGAATCAGTTCCTATTATGGCTGAAGTTTTGTCTGTTCCTACTCTGTTGGCTAACAGTAATGAACTCTTGCTTGATTCTGCTCCTTTGTCGGACGTTGATGAAACGTTACCTACTCTTACTAATTTTTCTCATGCTGACAAAGTGCTATTTGCTTCTGTTCTTTTAGCTAAGGTTGGTGAAATCCTAGCTGAGGTCTTGTTATTTAATGTTGACAAAGGTCAACCTGATTCTGCTTCCTTATCTATCGTGGATGAAGTTCTTCTTGATACTGTTTGTTTTTGTAACGTTGATAAACTTCTACCTGATTCTGTTCCTTTATGTAATATGGTTGAAATGTTATCGGATTCTGCTCCTTTTCTTAAGGTGGATACTATTACAGCCAATGCAGTTTTCTTTCCTAACTGTGATCTTCTAGTACTTTATCTAACGTCGTTGAAATTTTATCTACTTCTGTCCCTCTATTTCACGTAACTGAAGTGTGCTCTGCTCGTGTTTCTTTTCGTAAGATTGACTCTCGTACAGCCAATACTTTTTCTGTTTCTATCGTTGATATTCTGACAATCAATTCTAAAAACAAACCACTTTCCTCCATAAAGCGTTTTGAGTTTTCTAGACTACCCTTGCCACCACTTTCTCAACCTCGTGCTACGACTACTATACTCCCTACTGTGTTCCTATTTAGCAGAAAACTGCCCAACAGAGGCAGAGATTGTTCTGTGCTCCTTCCGAGCCGGAAGATGTGTGTCGTCGAAGTCTTAATGTCCTTGATCTCATTTTGTTCTCCTTCTGGCCCAATATCTAGTATTCGCGCCCCATATTCTTATGCCGACTTTGATCTCCTTCGGACTTGATTTTTGGACGTTACGATTTCGTTTTATTTCCCTGTTTTGTTAGGTTTTCTTTCGTTTTTTTGCTTTTTCTTACCCCGTGTGGGTCCGGGAATAAAATAGTCTCACGGTACAAAACCTGCCTGTCGTAAGAGGCTACTACAGTGGTCTAACACATACACACACACACACACACTCACTTTATACACGTCCAATCCATACCCACACACTTCATACACACACACACACACGCACACACACACACACACACATACACCCACATAGTTCATAAACACACAGTTCTACGTGGTTCTCCTTTCTTTCGTTTTCTCTTTGTACTCATTGAACCCGTGTGGCTCCGGGAATAGAATAACCCCATGGTGCGACCTGCCTGTCGTAAGAGGCGACTACAGCGGTCCAACACAACACACACACCCTCACACCTTATACACGCACAACACCTACTCATACACATCTTACACACCCACACTCAGACACATATACACACACACGCACGCACATGTACACACCTCTCATACATAACTACACTGGGATTCTGTTTTATTTTCTTTTGGTTGATTCTTAGTTTTTTTTAGTTTTGTACTTGGTGCTTGGTGTTATTCTTTTTAGTCTTTTTTTTCTCGTTCCTTTCGTTCCACATCCCTTTCTCTTTTTTTCCTGTTGCTGGTCTTTTTTGCTGTCGGTCCCTAGTCCGATTGTGTTTCGATCATCCGCTCCTGTAGTAGGTGCTTTCTAGTCCGTTTTTTTCTTCGGAAGCCACGACTTAGTTGACATTAGGTCTAGTTAGCATTTCTTTTCTTTGGTTCTTTGGTTTTAGTTACCAGTTAGTAGTACAGCGATTCCTTTTACTAGCGCTCTCCTTCTCTTCCTCTCGTTCTCCCTTGTTGTCTCTTTGTTTACTTGAGGCTTGACCTTTAGGTCCTGTTTTGGTTGGCACTATTGGTTTTCTTCCTTGTTCTTTTTTTTCTCTTAAGGTGGATAACCTTACTGTTTTTTTTTTTTGAGAAACATCCGTCCGTTGACAACTTCGCAGTGCTGAGGTCGTTCCACCTTAGTCCTCCTTGATTGCGTATTTCCCGTCTTCCCTTTCTTCCTTCCCTTTTTTTCTTCTTTTTCTTTTCTCTCTCTTTCCACTATTGGTCTTTCCAGCCTGATGAATTTTTTTTTGTGTTGTCTCTTCGGTTTGCTTTGTTGCTTTGTTGTTCCTCTACTTCTCCCTTCCCAACCCAAACTTTTACTTTTGCTGGGGGAGAATTTGATACGTTTATTTTTCTACATAAGTTAAATAGCCTATATAGTGTACCTGTTCAGTATAAGCCCGCTTTGCCACTTTGCTTTTAAAACAAAAATTTATTCGATAAATTAAATAGTCAATATCTTGTTTTAGGTAACCGTTAATTTGTTTAACATTCCGATAATGTATAATTGCTTTCTCTTGTGTTTCCCATTTATAGATTTGTCGAAATCATAGATCCTACTATTATTTGATAGCGTGCTTTCCAGTTTGCTAATCGCGCTTCGATAACGCGAGGACTGCAGTTCAAACTCGTGTTATTTGAATCCATTTTGAACATTGGTTCTGCAGTTTGTTCGTCTAGTTGGAGGTATCTTGCCTGTATTGCCTTTAGCTGGAGGCTAAATTGGTTTTTCTTTATGTAGGCCCAACTGTTCATTGACGTAGACCAATTGCTTTTGTCTGTAGATTGCTGCTGCAGTTACGATGGCAGAGTGAATGGATCCTGACTACCGTGATGTTGCTGTGCGGACTCACCCCCGACTGCTTGCAAGCTAAGCATCCAGACACCTACAGGTATACAACTTGTTTTCTTTGTGTATATCAAGGGTATATTCCGTATCAGCGTTTGGTGTAGTTACGTGATAAGAAACGTGATACTGTAGAACTATTGTTTGTTGCTGCTAATCATCGACATTATCGCTCTACAGGAGTGATGTACCATTGTTAAAAATGTTTGACAGACACTCGCTTTTTCTTGTACTGATTAGTTTATTTTACAAAAAGTACTAGCTACAATTTTAAAAACGCTTGACAGAAGCTCTCGCATGTTTATTTACTACTGATTAATTTTATTTTGGGTAAAATTCGAGATGCGTACTTCGTATCTAAAGTACGAAATTGTTCATATCACATAATTGTTTGCTTTGAAATAGTAACCCTTCATTTATTGCTTTTGCTTGTTTGTACAGAATCCTTTATTTATTTTTATTTGTTAATAAGTAATCGTGAGCGACGTGCTTTTTTTTTTGGTTTTCTTGGTATGTAGGTGAATCCCCCCACTCTCCACGTTTGATAGTTAGCCTGGTATTTGCGTTTCTTCCGGCTACGTCTAGGTACGTAGCAGTTGATTTAGAAAATAAAAAATACACTTTCTGTGGTTGAAGTTTCAGTAAGGTTATTTTACATATGTTAGATAGAGAAAAACGCCAAAATTAATTTTAATTCGCAGTTTTAATTCATTTGTTCCAATTGCGTCGAAGATAATCTTGTCGTTTATGGAGCGAAGATAATTTTTTGTTGAGCACCTTGTCATTACCGTTGAAAGACATAACATGCAAACTTAAGTAGGTGCAGTTAATCTTTGAATAATAAGACGTCGAACTGATTAATGAGATTAGTCAATAAAGTTCGGAATATTACCTAGCAGGTTGGTGAATTTTAATTTTAAAAACAGTTGGTTTCCAAAAATAGACAATTTCATATTGGAAAAAGGCATGTTAATTATAAACTTTTCAAACAAGTCCTACAAGTTCTGTAGGATCTAATTAGAACAAAGTGAGTTCAGAGTATCATTGATGCTAGTTGTTTCTTTAGGTATCTACAGCTAAATTATTCCGGGTGCTTATGATCAAACTTCTGAGACTATAACCTACAGTAAGTGTAAACTAATTCCATTTTTTTAACTGTGTGAACTTATACTTCTACTTACAGTATGTCCTTATTATTAGTTTAAAAACTTTGAAAGTAATTTTGTTTACTAAAAACGTTTTCCATTAAGCTAAGTAGATTTTTGACAAAATTGGTTTCCCTTTGCTTAATAATATTAATATATACTTGTGACAATAATATAATTGTGTAATAGACTAAAGACTTTCTTATATAGCTGTTTTCACAACTTATGTAAAGGCAATAGTTCCAGTCTTAATGTAATAAAATATACTGCAATTATTTGGAGACGTGATCAATATACAGGTAATTTAGTATTTGATTTTGAAAACTTCTTTAGCTATCAGTATTTAAACAGATATATTAGTGTCCTTATTGTTAACATTTATGTTAGATTGGTTTTAGCATTATTATACTCGATTATTTCTCGTGGGGATTATAGGTCAGAATCACTTTCATGATCTTGCGTTTTGGTATTCTCTTGTTATTTCTTCTAATCTCTTCTATAGAGTTAGTATTTTGTATTTCGAATTTTCCCGAATGCTTATTCCCGAATTTCTCGAATTAATTCCGTATTTCAAAATTAGGTGACGTCCAAGATAATTCCCGATTAAGACTGGTGTTTCCCATATTTTAGCATTCTTGAACCCTCTTCAAACACTTACACCACTCATTCCACTGAGTAGTCGGCGACCATTCTTGTTATCACAGTCGAGGTTTTCGGTACTTTATCAAAATTCATAATATTTAACGAGATACCTCCATTGAGTTTCTATGTAGTTTTCGGTGGCAGTCGATACACATTTCTTAATATCATAGCAAGTGTCCAATTTACTTTTCTTCAAGAACATTTCTCTGCACTTGACAGAATTTCTTATAAGATTAAGGGCAGAAAGAGTGGAAAAGTAGTCATTGCATATTTTTTGTCTTGAACAGTGCTAATACCTGCCAGAAAGCATTCAAAATAGTTCTAATAGACGCCAATAGTGAAGTTCACATATACCGTTGACTGATAAATAGGTGGTAGTTTTGTCTATGAACGAAAATGCCGGCATAGAGTCCGCCTGGAAAGTGGCCAAGGTTAAAAACACTTGATTTTTAATCTGTTTACTCCCCATGAGAGTTAGCTAATTCCATATTTTATGAGTAACACTACAGATTGACCTCAAGATATTTAAATTTTGCTTACATCATACGTGTTACATTTGCAAGGAAATGAGGAATAATAAAATGTTCTAATCCAGTCACATTCATTTATGTTTTCAATTGCAAGTTTAATTTGAAACTGAAGTAAAATTTTATTGTAGCTTTATTTTAATCGGCAAAAAGCTAAAGCATATGGAAGACAGAATGGCAATAAAAATGAAGATGGATCCAAGAAATTGAACTACTAAATGTTAGGCATCGTTTAAACACTAGGTCTGCGATAGAGATTAACAAACAAACAATTCATCTTTTATACCTTGGAGCGAATATCAAAAAACCATATATCGAGCACCTGTTCAAACCTTTATGGAGGTTAAAACTTGTTGATAGAATTTGACAATATTTTAGGGCGTGTAAGACATTGCAAAATTAAATACTCCCTGTATGTTTGTTGTGGTTTGTTTAGCATTCTTCTTAATCTTCGTTGGGAATGAAACCACTCATAGTTTTTAAAATCTATTTTATTTACGTTTCGATCCATGACCTAGGATCGTTGTCAAAATAATAAAAACTTCAAGTTTGACGTTTATGACATAAATTGAAGGTTACTTTGATTTATTAATGTTTGAAATATTTGGTTTGAGTACACTAAGCAAAAATTTTAAAGTTTAAAGAATGATTGCCTTCAATTTGTGTTGCGACCTGGGATCGACTTTCCTATGGTAGCCAATACGCTTAACGTGAAATCAGCTGATTAATTTTTATTGGTGAATTTTATATAAATTCAATAATTTGGAAAACATTTTTAACATGTTTCTATTTATACAATTGAGATTTCTGATTTCATGTCTTATTTTACCGAGATTCAGTGAAGGGGTTAAGCAACCTGTGGCTACCAAGATCCCCAACATTTATAATTTGCCGAAATAATGGTTTTCTAGTTACTATGCTTATTGTTATGTAATTAGTTATTGTATGTATAAATAGAAATCATGTATGTATGCTGTATTTCATGTTAATATCATAAAGGAAAACCCAGGAAAAACTTGCAATGCTACCTAGATATTGTGGGCATTTGATCTTCATTTGTTATTTCTTTTGTTATTTCTTTTAGTAATGGAATCCATTGTTTACTGAAAGTCACGGATTCGTTTGCAACGCAGTTATTTTTATGTAGGGTTATGTAGGCAGCTTCTTTGATTTTGCGTTTTGGTGGTTTTCTTCTTTGTCGATAATTTTGCATCTTCCCATTTTATTTATGACTGAGTCCCATGCATGTTGGCAAATCATGGATTTTCAAATTTTCTATTTTTATATATGATTTATGTTCTCTTAATTGAACTTCAAATGGTCTGGAAGTTTCTCCTATATAAAACTTATTACATTCGCACGGTATTTTGTAGATACAGTTTTTGAATTTTGTATTGCGTTTTTGGGTTTTGTTTTGTTAATTGTGCTCTTAGTGTATTGTTGGTTCTAAATACTGTTTTAATTCTAAATTTGTTTCCTATTCTTTGAATTTTCGGAGAATCCTTTTATGTATATTATTGAAAGCATTTTGTGGTGTGTATCGTTGTTTTGTTTTCTTTTCTTTATTTTTAGGGTTTTATTCATTTCTTTCTCTATTATTCTTTTAGGATATTTGTTTTCTATTAGTGTACATCTGATTAGGTCTTTCTCTTTCTTTAAAATTTCTTCGTTTGATGATATTAATTTTGCTCTATCATACATGGTTTGATAATTCCTCGTTTGACACATTGTGGGTGGTTTGAATCAAGTTTAAGTATCTGTTAGTGTGCGTTGGTTTCTATATACCGATGTATTAATTGTTGTATCGTTTTTGCTAACTAGAATATCTAAAACGGAAGTTTTCCATGTTGTTCTAATTCATATGTGAATTTAATAGTTGGTTCTATTTCGTTAATTGACTGTATAAAGTTTTTAATTAATTCTATATTATGAGGCCAAATAGCATAAACATCATCAACGTATCTCCACCAGATCAATGGTTTCCAATTCTTGTGTGAATATCACATCTTTCGAATTCCTCCATGAATATATTACTGAAGATTGGGGATAGTGGACTTCCATTGCCATTCGAAGCTTTGTTTGTAAAATTGATCATTTATTTGAAAATATGTGGTATTTACGCATAAACCAATAATTCCATAATCGATGATATACTTAGTTTTGTTCTTTCTTTAAGATTGCCATCTTTTCGAGTTTGTTTTTATAATATTAAGCGTTTTGTTTATAGGGACATTTGTAAAGAGATTTACTACATCAAAGCTTACCATTGTGTGTGTATTTTCAATTTTTATGTTTGATAGTTTTCTAAAAAGTGTTGGTTGTTTTAATGAAAGAATCCGTTTTGCCTGCTAATGGTTTATAATTTTAGTAAAATTTTGCTAAATTATGGCATGGTGAATCTATTGAGCTTACAATAGGTCTTAGAGGAATGTCTTTTTATGAATTTTTGGTAGACCGTAAAGTGGGGTGGTTTACTGTAATGTGGGACTAGTTTACTTCTTTCTTTGTCTTCGAATTCATTTTAAATTTAAATAGAGTTTTGTATATTTTATTTTCAATTGATTTTGTTGGCTCCGTTTCTAAACTGGTGTAATTCTCAGTGTTCAATAGTTCGTTGACTTTTGTGTTGTAATCGTTTTATTCATTATTACTGTTGCATTGCCTTTGTCAGCAGGTAAATTATAATTGAGTTATCGCTTTTTAGATTGCGAATTGCTTTTATTTCGTTATTACTTACATTTGGTTTTATTTGTGATTCTTTTCTATTTCGATTTTACATCGTATTCTATAATCTTTGCTTGATCTTCTTCGAGTTGGTTTGCTGTTTTTCTCAATACAGCTAATTATTTCAAAGGTTGGTATTGAAATTTTGGTGTTACTGATAATTAAGGCCTTTTGATTAGAATTTGATTTTCATGTCGACAGCGTTTAATTGTTAAATTTTATTAAAGATTTATTTTGAAATATGATAATTAATAACCAAACCTAAAGATTTGCTGTTGTTCGAAGTAGCAATCGAAGTAATCACTTACTGAATCTTGATTTAAATTATGTACGAATTTGTCAAAATGTTTACATTGGTTAAGTTACGTATTCATAGTCTCTTGTTCTAATTCCGTGTATTACATGTCACTAAAGTCGCTTTGACTAATTCAGGAAATTGATAAATATTCTATGTCTTGAAAGTAATATATGTTGTAATGATCATGCGTACTGCTGCGTCATTGATGCTCAGTAATTGCTGTATAATTTTAAAACTCTTATACGTCAATTAACGGAAATGAACTCACTTATGTAAATTACATATTCGAATTCAGAAAACTTAGTGGAAATACCGCAGTTACGTAGGATATTCAGTTGAAAATCGATACAAACAATTGAGTATCTTATGTTCGGTATTTAGAATTACCAACGCACACTATACAGCTCTTGGATTTTCGTGTAAAAGTGATTTCAAATCTTTGTGCTTACGTGGGCTAGGATGGATTGATAAATTATTTTATCGTGATTAAGTTATAATTAATGTCATAAAGCTGATAGTATCTGTTAAAGAAGGAAGGTTAGACTTGAATGTCAGTTAACACGATAGTATTGGAAAACGGGCGAATATCCTAGAATTAATTAGGCAAAGAGGATAAAACCTATCTGTAAAGGTAAGACGTTCATACGCTATGAAATGTTAAAATCATATAGGTTGTCCAAGTAATTCAATAGAATAGGAAACAAATTAAATTAAAACAGTTAGAACCAATTCAATATCCTGAAGATGAATAATTCAACAAGAAGCAAAACCAAAACGCAATACAAATTCAAAAACTGTATCTCAAAATACGCGAATGTAATAATATATAGGAGAAACTTCCAGACCATTTGAAGTTCGATTAAGAGAACATAAACATAAAAAATGAAAACTTGAAAAATCCATGATTTGCCAACATGCATGGGACTCAGTCATAAAATAAAATGGGAAGATGCAAAATTATCGACAAAGAAGAAAACACAAAACGCAAAATCAAAGAAGCTGCCTACATAACCCTACATAAAATAACTGCGTTGAGAACAAATCCGTGACTTTCAGTAAACAATGATTCCATTACTAAAGAAATAACAAAAGAAATAACAAATGAAGATCAAATGCCCTAATATCTGGTAGACTTGTCATCTGGGTTTTCCTAGATATTAACATGAAATACAGTACATACATGATTTCTGTTATACATCAATAACTATATAACAATATAGTAACTAGAAAACCATTATTTCGGCAAATTATAAATGTTGGGGATCTTGACCAGGTTGCTAACTTCACTGAATCTCGGTAAAATAAGACATGAAATCAGAAATCTCATTGTATAAATAGAAACATGTTAAAAATGTTTTCCAAATTATTGAATTTATATAAAATTCACCAATAAAAATTAATCAGCTGATTCACGTTGCGATTCTACCATGGGAAGTCAAAACCCCTTGAAGGCAATCTTCTTTAAACTTAAAAGCAGTTCTCAAACCAAATATTTCAAACATCAATAAATCAAAGTAACCTTCATTAGTCATAAACGTCAAACGAAGTTTTTATTATTTAACAAGATTACTGGACAAAACGTTAAATAAAATTTAAGTTTTTTAAAACAATTGGTTTCATTTAAAGAAATTAAAAAAATTCAAAATTACTGACAAAATTTCGACTGAATAACCCCTTCAAAATCCTGAAAATTTTAGGCCCCTGGCGAAAAGAAAACCCTTCAAATTTGAAACCTGGCCAAAAAAAATTGCAGGCTTCCGAATAAGAAAACACAAAATCTTAGTTATGGCGCACACCCAATTTTCGCTACTTTGTTACTATTCTGATTTTTCCATTAGGTCCGGGAAACGTTTTAATTAATTTCGCCAGTAGCACCTTAATGAAACATGATTTTTGTCACACAGCAAATCAGATATCCCACTCTCGTTTTTTACTTGATGACACCACTTGGGTCAGTTTTGCAGACGATTGAGATAATTTGAAACCATCTTTTCCAAAAGATTTAATAAATTTGGGCAAGTCGTTGATATATCTTAAGTCTATTTTCGGCAGTATTGGAAAGATTTTTTTAGAGTACGCTGTGAGACCGTTGCTTACTAAAAAATGTGATGGCGTTAGCGTGGCAATTACATATTGGACTGGCTAGAAAAAGGTGATTACTGCATCTAGGTTTGGATATAACCCAATATTTGGGCGGGAGAACATACAGAATATGATAGTTTTGGAAAATGCTAAAACAGTTGGCAAAGACTGCTCAACGTGGGTAAGTTTCCAATAGTGGCGTGAAGATATATAACAAGTTTATATGCCAAGTAACCAGTCCAGGCATTAGTAAGCAAACAGGAATTTATATAGTGGATTTTATCAACTATCCGGATGCTCGATTAAAGCAGACACTTAGACCTACCGTGGCTAAAGAATATGGTGTTACGAGACTAGAAGCAATAAAATATTATAGCTATTCATTATTATGGGATTTTATTTTACGAGAATTTCCAGTAAGCGAATAGAGCCCACGGCAAGTTCTGATGGAAAATGACCCGAAGTTGAGGAAATCTCAAAGGCAAAGCGGCTAGTCGAACTATATGCTCTGGGTGGAACATGAGCTGTGGGTCGGGGTTGGATTGCGACCAAAAATATGAAGAATAAGGCGCCACCGAATTTTTCTATACGAAGAAGACCTTACTTAAGTCCCTTGTACAAGGCGAATGCGGAAACCTTTATTCAATTACCGCTATACAATTTATTAAAGACAACATAATCCCTAAAGTTTCTTACCCTATGGCTCGACTTTGACCTTTATACTTCACTGCTACACCTGTGAACAGATTAAACAAAGAATAGCACTGTTTGTGCATTTATACTCAAAATTTTAAAATTCAATTCGAATCAACTTTCATTCATTCTAATTAAAAAGAATAGTCTTGATCAAAATAAAAATCTATTCCTTTTGTATTCAGTTAACGTGCTATTTACAAAACATCTTTTCAGTTTTACTATAATTTTGATTAATTTAATTCATGAAAATTATTTACAAAGGCACTGGATATAGTAAGTACCTTCCAGTTTAAAATGTGGTCATTTCTATAAGAAATATCTAGCCAAATTTTATTTAAAAATGATTAAGCCTGAAGTTGCTTTCTGAACAATTACTTAAAAATAACAATATCGGTTGGTTTGAGTAGATCTATCATAACCTCACAATAAATTAATCCAGTCAGCTATTACTGAAATAGTAAACATAGAAGTTTAATTTCTAATGGTTCGAGCAAACCATGTTTCAAATAATAATATCTATTTTCATAAATGAAAGAATTTAACTTTCTCTATCACATAATGACATCTTCCATAATTTCAGTGTATTAATAAAAGATTTAGAAATGAAAAATTTACAGGTTCCTGTTGCTTAATATGAAAAATATTTTTAGTCTGTCCTTGACCTACTATGAAGTTCAAATAACTTGATTAAACAAAAAATTATCTATCTACTATATCCATAAGACAGCGGACATACGAAAGCAATTCTACATACCAGATGTTCATCTGACAGAAAAATACCTGCTAGGCGTCTTGCATCAGCATTTAAATAAAGGAATCTCCAATTCAGTACAAGTAAATTTGCTGCTTACTGAAGCTCCAAACTACATCACGGCATCCATTTTAAGTAATTGATACTCGTCAAATCCACACTCGAACATTTCTTCTTGTGCATTTATTAAATTTACGTTAAACAAAACTTCTGTTAACTAAAGGTTGCATGTTTTTTTAAAGCTAAACATCATTTCCAATTTTCATATCATTTACAAACTGCATATTAATTAAGGTTGCGTTACGTATAAATTAAAGTTACGAATATTATTTTCAAGTTAAATATTATATCAAAAGTTGAATACTATATCGAAAGTTGCACTGAAAAATCTTTACTTAATATGGTTACAGAATCAATACTACTTACTGTTAACCACCGGCCCTTCAACCAAAATAATTTCTCGTCATCTGCGATCTATTTTCCAGCAAGTGGACAAGAAAAATGAGCTTTGGAGACAACATTCTGTCATGGAAACAACTTTAAATCGCACGTGCTTTCAACACGTAGATACTTCAAACGCCATTCCTCGGGTTCAATAAACAATCGACTTGTTTTCACCACAGCTGTATTGGAAGTGCCCATATCACGCGAGTTACCGCCCGGGAACAAGATTAACCTTACAATTGTCTAACAGAGGGAGCTCTAGGAATGACACTAATTGAAAAGTATCTTTTGTCACCGTATAAATTAAATTTTAAATTGAATTGAAAGCTAATATTTTATTGGACAATAGGTAATATTTATTTAGTGGATTGTGTAGCATTATTATGCATTATATTGTTTTTTATTAAATAAATAGATTAATTATATGTACACATCTTGATAGGAAATAAAATCGTTACAATATAACTAAACGGCTGGGCATAGTTATATGGTAGATAATGTATACAATCCATTAAAAGGTTGTCTAGCTTTGTGGTAAGACAGCAAATTATACTTGTAAATGCACCTGTGTACCCGACATCGATTACAAATATGTGGAAAAAGCTAACCGAAAATCTGTAAAACAGCTGCTAACTTGTATTTAATAACTGACGTTATTTGACGTTTCTCAAATAAATATCGTTGAATGTACTCCGCCAGAATTGCAAGAAATTGCAGTAATAGCGACGGGGAATTTGCTGCCGACTGAGTCAAAGCTAAGATACGAAAAGAATTATAGCGCATTCTGCAAATGGAAAGAGTAGTACAAGGTGAAAAACACAACCGAAAATATTTTATTGGCATATTTTACACATCGGAGGAAGACTATCAACTCGGCTTCGTTATGAGCAGAATATTCAATGCTGAAAGCTGTTATTAAAGTAAAAGAAAACATAGATATCGCCTATTTTCAATAAACTTCAAGCATATTTACGACAGCAGTCTGCCGACTATAAACTTAAAAATCAAGAATATTGAGTTAGGATGATTGCATGAAATTTTTAAAATACGCGAGTTACGTTTCGGGCCTTGGGAGCGGTCTTTTTAAAAACTTCTTCCAAACCTTGTAACAATTTTTATTATTCAAACAGATATTAAATATGGAATTTTAACAAACTGGATTTAATATTCTAAGTCGAAGTAAAATAAGGCGAATAGCCTAAGTAAACGGCAATGTTAAAGCTGAAATACTGTAGACTGACTGACTGATCTGGGGCTCCCGGAGTATTTATGTTGTCTCTGCCCCTCACATGTCTGTGGGAACTTGCAGAGCTCATGTCTGCTTAGTTCTTAATTCTATTCATTATACAATGTAACAATCTTAATTTTTAAGTAATTGCGGTTTCTTAACCGTCTGTGACCTGCACCTGCAATCTGGAATACAATGTATTACATCCGTTCTTATAACTTGCTTGAGAACTTTTAATAACCTTTATTTAATTATCCTTGAGATACAATGTTGCATCTAACTTAATAATTCTTTATAATTCTTACTAACTCCTAATAATTTCTATTAATGGTACGTATAGATTGAAGGATACATAACTCCTCCCGACGTAAATAAAAAAGTAAGGGTTTTATTTTTGCTTAATTTTTAAAATTTATTGTCCCTAAGGGTGCATTTGTTACTTCTTTATTCACCTTTGTTTCCTTATGTCTAAAATTGTTTTATTTATTCTTATATCTAAGATACATTTTTAAAATACATGTATAATTAGAAAAATGATTAAAATGATAAATAAAATTGTTCAAACGCTTATATTATAGTAGTGTAATTTTGGCACTTTTAACTCACTCAAATGTTCCTTATAATTGTCCATTAATTTCATGGCGTGGTTGAGATCGTCTAAGTGTAGGTGTTCTAGTTGCATGGGTTTCTTGATTATTTCATCATTTTCGATTTGCGTTATCTTCTGGTAAATTTGCGAGTTTCTTGGTTACTGTGAGGATTTCGTTCTTCAATTTTAAATAACAGTCTTCTTTAAGGGTGATTACTTTGCTTCCGGTTAATGCTAAGCAGTTCTCGTCTTGATTGCAGTGGACGGTTGCTATTACTTCTGTTGGAAATACGTCAATCCATTTGTTTTCTGTAACTTTTTAATCTTCATATTGGTGATTTGTACCGGTTTTGCTTCACAGTTGTCGTAATGGTTTGAAAATTTTAGTAATTGTACTTTGCAAGGGCTGTCTTCTTGGATGGTAGTTGTTGTCAATGATTGGCATAAATATTGATTTGGTGTTACTTCGTTACATCTTTCGTTTGTGTAACCATATCTGAGTTCATTTAATGATAGGAACTTGGTTTTGGGTATGATAACTTGATACATGCTAGTAATTTTCATTGGAAAAGCAAATAAATGATAATAATTATAATTGTTACTTTCTACTATTGGGATTTCTATTAAAAATGTAATTTCGTTGTTCTTTATATAGCCTTTTACTATAGCTATTTTTTTAAATACGAGAATGTTTGATTCTATTACGTCAAAGGGTAATTTACTATTAGTTATAAATAATCTAATTCTTAACAATTCTTTTAATAGGTCACTCGGTTCTATGATACTAGAGTGTAATGTATTTAATTTTGCAAATGTTACGGCGTTTTCTAATGTGGTTAAAATTTATTAAATTAAAGTGAGAGTTGATATAATTTGAGTGAATATCGTATTGAATCTAATTAAGTCTCGCATTCCTAAGATGGTAATTTGCATGTTAGTTCCAAGGGTTTGTATTCTATTGGCTATACTATCTTGATTTCTTACTAGCAATCGTTGAATTTTATTATAGTTGATTAGGTTAGAGATATTTGGTTGCTAACAATGGTTTTTATATCTTTTTGGTTTTCAATTAACTGCTGTATGGTGTTGTCATAACGTTCTGCGTCTTGGTTATCTAAATTGCCTGTGATAGCTTTTATCATGTTACATAGTCCATTAATTAGTCCTCTTTTTCGTCTTGTAATATGTTCTGTGGGTATTAATCTGTTAAATTTATCTTCTATGTTCCTTAAAATGCTTTCTATTATACTGTTGTAATTCATCATTTCTATTGCGTATTCTTTTTCGAATTTGGCTGTGTCCATTGATTGTTTCAGTAGGTAATAATTGTCTCTGATTATTTAAAATTCTTGTTTTAATTCCGTTAAATCGAATTTTTGTGCGAATGTCCAATAGGCTATTGCATTTTGCATACTTCCCAATTTTATTGGTAGTATACCGGGGTTGTTTTTCAAATCTTCAATCAATATGTCGTTGTCCGTTCTACCTGGGCGAAGGTTGACGGTAAGGGTGATGATTGTCCATCTGAAATTATAGGGTGTCTTAGGTTTTTCAAATGAATGTATTTACTGTCTTGCCGTTGTCTACTATAGCTATATTTTTATCTGATATTCTCTTAATTTTAAACGGGCCTAAATTCCTGGCTGCCGTTTTGGGTCGTTTACTTTGGAAATTTTTCTCGTACACAGTTTGTACTATTGAAAATTTTTTTGGG
This sequence comes from Platerodrilus igneus, assembly GCA_036346225.1. NCBI lineage: Eukaryota > Metazoa > Arthropoda > Insecta > Coleoptera > Lycidae > Platerodrilus > Platerodrilus igneus. The sequence continues at coordinate 421,749 of JARFIW010001290.1, forward strand.
TCAGTATTCTTACTGTGGGTTGTGGTGATACGTGTTCTTTGTTGTTATCTAATTTATTTTTCATCTTATTGTAAGTTATTTTTAATTTCTCTTTGTGATCTTTAGTATATTGCTGATATACTCCTTTGTTACAGTGTATGTCGTAAGGGTTACGAAAATCTGAATGTCCTAATGTTAATTCTAGGGATGTAAAATTTGTTGATGAATGGATCGTATTGTTGTAAGCGATTAGTGCGTATGACATTAAATTGGTGATGTGCTCCTTCTTGTAGGTTAATCTTAAAAATCTGATCTGTTCTAATATGGTTAAATGTACTCTTTCAATTAATCCGCTTGATTCGGGTTGGTTTTCGGTTATAAAATGAATTTTTATTTTATGGAGTTCTAATGTGTTTTGTATCGTCTCATTTTAAATTCGCTGTTGTTATCTAAAGTTAGTGTTTCGGGTGTGCCATAAAATGTAAAGTATTGTAGGAATACTTGTGTTACGTCAATGCTATTTTTAAAGGTGATGGATATCGCTTGACCTATTTTGGTGAATGCATCTACAATTGTTGAAAAGTTTTGAGCTTCTACTACTAACGTGTCGGCATGCAATTTTTGAAAAGGTTTGTCAGGTGTTTTGGTTAATATTAAGGGTATTTTTGGGGGTGTTCTGTCGTATTTTGTTTTATCGCATAGTTCACATTGGTTAATAAAGTCTGCGGTTAACTCTTTCATGATGGTTGGTTTTGCCTTCGTGTTGGTTTCTAATTACGTCGTTTATTTCGTCAGGGTCGTCTAAGGTTATTAATTTTTTATGCATCGAAGAAGTTCAGGGCCAGAGTTATTAAATAGTTTAACGTATAATTCTGAGAATTGTTTATATAAATGTTCGGTGTTGAAATAAAAGTAAAATCGTTTTTTCTCGGGGGTATATTCTTTTAGAATTTTAATTATTTGTTCCTCGTTGACGTCTTTGGTTATTTGAATTTGGTATATCTTCTTATTGTTTCTTTTCGTATATTTTACGGGATTAGGGTTGGTTAAAACTTCGGTAATTATAAATTGATTGAGTTTTGTATCTATTGCTTCGTTTAAAATTTTAATCGTGGTTTTTGGCTCTTTGTTCTGTGTCGAATGTATGGTGTGCGTTGAGCTGCATTCTACTTAGGGCGTCTGCGTTATTGTTATAAATTCCTTTTTTGTAGATAATTTCATAATTGTACTCTTCTAGTCTGGTTCTTCATCGTGGTAATTTTGGTTCTTTGAGTTTGCATAGCCATACTTTTCCTTAGCTCAATACTGCGCCTAGTGCTACATTTGATGCGTCAGTTGTCAATACAAATGGTTTCGAAAATTATGGGTATTCTAATACAGGGTGATTCGTGAGTATGCATTTAAGGGTATTCCTTCATAATGGTATATGTCGCGGTATTCAGTACATAAGTTTTTATTTGCTCTCTCCTCTTCTTTGTTAATGTCGGTATTGAAGCAAATGTTACTTAAATTTTCTTTTAACATTTTGTTGTATTCTAAATTTTCTAAATTTTCATCTATTTCCATTTCGTTAAAATTTAATTCTTCTACGTTAATTGGGTTTGTTAATGATAGCTCTGCGGGGTAGTTATTTGAGTTTAGAATTGTTGTAGTAGCATAATTATCTTTTATTTGTACTAGTGCTTGGGGGAGGGAGAGGAGGGTCTACCTCTTGTTAAAATGTTATGTGGTTTATAATTCCTACGTCGTTTTTTGAGTTTACTTGAATTTTTATTTGTTTCTCGGTACGGGGTTCTATGGTGTATTTTTGCTCGCTTTGGGTATTTTGGAATTAAATGGGCGTTTATCTGTGTTTTGTTCTTAATAAACAGTTTATTATATCAATGTTTATGTTTCATTTTTACTTTGAAGGTTTTTCGTAGGGGTATATTAGCTATGAATTGATGTAGGATCGTTTGATGGGCTGTTTTAATCTTAAAGGGTTCTTTTTTTTACAAAATCTAAATAATGTTTTTTTACGGTTCAGGGGCTAATCAGTGTTTTTGACGATTGGGTATCGATTAATAATTTATTTCTGCATGGGGTATTTCTGTGTATGGCAATACTTGTTGATTGATATTATTTAAATTGATTATGTTTGGTTGTTTATACCTCGGTCTATCTGAGAACCTGCGCACGCGTTTTCTTCGTCGTCCTCTTCGTAATTTTCCCATGGTTCGTCGCGTTCGTAATTTTCTACGTGGTTTGATTCATCATTAAATTCTTGTACTTCTTGGTAAAATAATTCTTCCAAGGTAAAATTTCGTTTTTGGTTATCACTGGGTCGGATTTGCGATATTTTTGTATTTTGTCTAGTGTTACCAGACGAGGTGTCCATAGGCGTTGGTTTATAATAACTGTTAGGGTTGTTATTGTTATTTATCATCGGTGTGTTTCTAATGGGGTTTACGCCGAATGTTTGTCTTTGTTGGTTTACGTTTTGGTTAAATCTTGGTGTAAACGTGGGTTTTGTAAAATTTGAGTTAAATGTTGGTTTCGGAAATAGTCTGAATTAATTGTTAAAATTCGTGTTATTAAAATTTAGGTGGTTAATTCGCGGTTGATTTGTTTGTGCGTTAAAAGGAGTGAATTTTGGTTGTGTGTTGTTTGTCTCGCGGCTTGTATGGTTTTATTAGTGAATAGCTTTTATTCGCGTTAGGGTTATATAGTCTGTTTTAATAATACATGACGTTTTCTTCTTCTATGATTCCTGTTCATTGCTTTTTCTAAGTTTTGGGGATGTTGGAATCTTATTTTATCTGATAGTCGTTCTGGTAATGCGTTTATGTAGATGTTCAGTGCCATTCCGTCATACATTTTTGTTTTTAGTAGGCGGATATTTTGGTCGGGTTCTTTGATTTTTAGTTTTGTTAAAATTAAACTTTTCACGTCTTGAATATTTAATTCCGAATTGATATGGGGATTGGTTACTTTCCCTTCTAAGGTTTATTAGATCGCGTATAAAACATTTGATGTTTTTTTGATCGCCAAAATATGCATTCAATATGCGTTTAAAATCTTCCCACTGTTCTAAATCGTCTCGGCTGGCTATTAGTGTTGGTGCCCTTCCGGTCAGTTTACTTATTATTGGGCGTAAAGGTAGTACACACCGTACTCCTGGTTTGTAAAAGGTTTTCAAAAATATTTTACACCCTGTAATGATATTTACTAAGGGAGCCTGATCTCCGTTGAACTGAGGGATGCTTTCGAGGTAAATCTTCATATCTGGATTCATGATTGTTAAGGGTTGCTTTCGGTTTTAATTAATATTAAGTTTTGTATGAATTAGGATTTATTCTTTGGTTTGGTTTGTTAATTTTCAGTTTAGATTGTCTTGGGTTATTTAAAGAACCGCTTTACTTGTATTTTATACGTAGTTACACAGTGTTATAATTAACTTAAAGAATTCGTGCTTAGTAATGTTTGGTTAATTGCTGTAGCCTTGAATTTGAATATTCTTATACTTCGCGGATGTTACTGTTATCGTGAGTTTTAATTTCCTGAAAGGAATAATTACGTTTGCAGGTTTTGCGCTAATTATGATTTTTATTTCAGTCGTGCTGATTAATTAATGTCTGTAATGGTCAGTTGCTCTTTCCGTCTCAGTAGATGTTAATTGATGAGCGTATAAGATGTTTCTCTGTATTGTATTGTCTCGTCACCTTGAATAAAGTTTCAACTTTTCTATTAATTGTTTTGTTACAATATTTAGATCAGTTTCCTTATATAATTATACAATAGGTTGTTTAATTATAAAGTTTTAGTCCTACTGAAAGGTCTTGTTTTCAGTCTAGGTGATAAATTAATTGCGGTTTTTCTACAATTATATACCTCGTTAATTGCTGAAGTATTTAATCATAAAATATGTCACGTTTGTCAGTGATGTTGTAAATGTTTTGCTATAATTAGATATATTCCTACTGAAATATGTAGTTATATCTTTTTATAAAGATGCGATAAGCGAATGGTTTTTTTTCAATGATGAGAATTTGCGTTGTGGATTTGCACGATTTGCTTTAATTTGTGATGGGTTAATTAAATAAAAATGCTTCTATAATTTATACACTTGGAGTGTTTAATTTATAGAGTTTTGATGAAGGTTAAGTTTTAAATAATGGTTTCTATAATTATAAGAGTTGCGTTTTGTACATTAAGTTTTCGGTAAAATTTTGGTAAAATTAATTGCGTTATATTTTTGTATTTTAAAATCGTTTTCGTTTTGTATTAATAATTCGTGCGCCAGTTATGTTATTCGTTTATTAATAATTCGTAATAATTGTACTAATTTGCGTATGTAAATGCGTCTTTTCTCTAATTTAAAATTCTCTTTTAAAAATAAGTTCTCGTAGTTGAAAATAATTTCTCTTAGTAAATTATTTTCATAAAATGGCATAAATTGCGATAATTAAGATCTGTACAAATGTAAAACAATAATAAAAAATTTTCTTCGACTAGCTAATATCAATAATTTGTAAAAGGAATCAATTGGTTTTAAGGATAAATGAACTTACATAATTTTCATCGTCGCTTTTGAGCTCTGTCAATTTTTGTACTTTATCCAAGCTTTTGTTTGGTTTGCGCTCGGTCGATGATTGTACTTCGTCCAAATTTGTTTGGTTGGTTTCGGTCGATTTTGTACCTCTTCCAACTTTGTTTAAGTTCTTCTAGATTAGGAATTGAAATTCTTGGTCACCAGTTCTTCAATTTTTGGATTCATAGTGCCTTTCTGGATCCGTACGAGTGCGCCAGTTACGTTTCGGGCCTTGGGAACGGTCATTTTAAAAACTTCTTCCAAAACTTGTAACAATTTTCATTATTCAAACAGATATTAAATATGGAATTTTGACAAACTGGATTTAATATTCTAAGTCGAAATAAAATAATAATTGAACTAATACTAGGTCGAGTAGCCTAAGTAAACGGCAATGTAAAAGCTAAAATACAGTAGACTGACTAATCTGGCGCTCCCAGAGTATTTATATTGTCCCTGCCCCTCACATGTCTGTGGGAACTTGCGGAGCTCATGCCTGCTTATTTCTTAATTCTATTCATTATACAATGTAGCAATCTTAATTTCTAAGTAATTGCGGTTTCTTAACCGTCTGTGACCTGCACCTGCAGTATGGAATACAATCTATTACATCTGTTTTTACAACTTGCTTGTGAACTTTTAATAACCTTTATTTAATTATCCTTGAAATACAATGTTGCATCTAACTTAATAATTCTTTATAATTCTTACTAACTCCTAATAATTTCTATTAATGATACATATAGATTGGGGGATACATAACTCGCGTCAGATGACGAATACCTAATGTTAAAAGTAAGTAAATTAAGAACTACTAAAATATCAATAGTAAATTACTTATACCTATTAGAGTATAAGTCTATAAAGTTGTATTTCTTTTAAGGTCGTTCTTATAATGGGAATCAATGGAGCATGTCGCCGAATAGAATTTACTAATATGAGACTAAAGAATATTATTTTGAATGATGATAGTATCAATGTTACAATTCCAGACACAAAAAATTATACCACCAAAACTTTTGCAATAACAAATAAGAAAATTGATGAGCATTTAAATATTTTGGACGTTTATAAGAAATACGCTTCTTTAACGCCGCACAACGTAACCAATGACAGATTGTTTCTTACTTATAGTATGGGTAAATGTTTTGTACAACCAGTTGGAAAAAATTTTGAAAATTGCCTGAAGCAGTGCAATATACTACTGGTCACTGTTTCGACGGAGCTTTGCTTTACTTTTAGCAGAGTCTAGAGCAGATTTGCTAAGTATAAAGAAGCATGGGGGGTGGCGCTCATCCACTGTCGCCGAAGGATATATTGATACTAGCCTACAAAATAATAGGAATGTAGTTAATACAATAGTTAGACAGGAAGAAGCATCTACATCTTCAATTTTTGTATTTACATGTAATGAAACAAATAATTTGGAAACATCCACTTCAGCTTGACCTGGAAAATTCATGTGGTTTCATCTGAATCCAACATTCAGATAACCAATAGCACTTCTAACATCAAGTATCCATCTACTTCAGGAATAACAATAAATAATTATTCACAAGGAATAATAACAAGTTGAAAATGCAAGGCATTGTCGCAACGAACTTCCAAATGTAGACTTACTTTAAAACAATTTAAAGAAATTAAAATTATTATGTTGTAATAATTATAAGTATTCAGATAAAATACAAAAATTTATAAACAACAAAAGAGACATTTTAATATATTTTATTTTATTGAATAAATATTTTAAAAGCTATATGTGTGTGTGTATGTATGTATGTATGTATGTATGTGTTTGTGTGTGTGTAAATAAGGGGCATCATATTTCGATTCAGTTTTTCAGAGGATTCTAAATATGTATCGCACATTAATTTTGGACCTATTTGAAATTTTTGATAAAATTAATTCCCCGGGGGTCGGGTATCCGTGGTCAGATTTTGTGGGGGGTACCATATTTCGACTCAGCTATGTTAGGGGAGTCCAAATATGTATCGCACATTAATTTTGGACCTATTTGAAATTTTAATTTTCCCGACGGAATATCGCGGGGGCACGGCGTCCCCGTGGCCCGATTTCAACTGACATCAAAACTTAAGCTCAGGACACCGAGCTGAATCGATTGATGTATCACACATTGATGTCCGACCATTAGAAAGGCCTCGGACGGACAGACGGACAGACAGACGGACGACAAATCGATTTCATAAACGAACGAAGTTCGTTGAAAATTAATTATCATAGATAATCAAATTTCTGGTTTACTTGGTATTATTTTTTTGTATTTGCTTAGGGAAATAAAGAATAAAGAATATTATTTTGTTAAGCATTCGTAAACTATTCTTGCATTTAGTAACAACTTCTATAAGATTTGTATATAAAACAATTCAGAATTTGAAAAGCAAAATCTTTGACGTTTCCTTCAAGTGCTTACTGTCAAATGGATATTTTCAAATTTACGACTGCAAGTAAGGATTTTACCGCCAAAGGGCGGTAAATCTAATTTACTGCCCTACTATGAGGGCGGTAAATTGGATTTACAGATTAGGCAGGCGAAAAACAAATTTATTTAAATCATTTGGGTTACCATCGAAATTTGGCACGCATTTTAAATATTTTACTTTAAATTGTTCAATTACTATTTCTCTATTTACTGTATTTGTATTTTGAGCATTTGAGTCTAGCAGTTTAAGGTTTTTTTTTCGATTAACGTTTCAAACGACATAAAATATTTGATGCACAAATCAACAGGCTAGAAATTTCAAAAACGTACTTATATACAGATTGCAACTAATCCTTTCATTCTTCTTAATCCTCTTTGGGGATTAAAAACCACTCATAGTTTTTAAAATTATCTTTATTAACGTTTCGATCCATGACCTAGGATCGTTTTCAAACTATTTTGAAAACTATCCTAGGTCATGGATCGAAACGTTAATAAAGATAATTTTAAAAACTATGAGTGGTTTAATCCCCAAAGAAGATTAAGAAGAATACTAAACAAACCACAACAAACATACAGGGAGTATTTACTAATCCTTTCATCATAGCTTTCGTTTTTGTAGAATTTCGTGGGTCTGTTACGTGGCGTAGGTAGTGATTTCGTTACCAGAATGTTGGTCCAGAGTGGATAGTTTATTCGATTGCAATATTGGTTCTCCAAGGACTGAGGTTTCTTAACTATACTGCTACAATCTCAATTCGGCATTACGTATAAAGTTGAAACTGACGACGGTTTTTCGATAAAAATTTACTCTGAATATGGTACCGGAACTGCGCCACTTATATTTTTAAAAACGAATTTATAATTCTTCCGTAAATACAAGAAATGAAATATATGTTGTTATATTAAGTTACAGCAACAGACCACTGATTTAAGTTCGTACACCTCTTTTAAACACATCCGTTAGAGAAACTGTTCACATGCACATCAGCGAAATATGATTCGTCTAGTAACAAGTCTAGCACGCACAGCTTCCTATTAATTGTCTAATATAAGTAGCTCTAAATTTACAAATGAAATTAGATATTAAACCCGAGAAGTTGGATTGGTGTTAGAAAGATCCTTTTCCTTACAACTTTGTTATAAAATTCAAAACGTCTTGCCTAAAGTTTTGAAGTTATTGCCACGTATGTGACTAGAAAGTGAAGTTGTAATAACATATAAGAAACTGGCAATGAATTTAACTGTTTAAAATTGTCAAGTTCGAAGATTATGAATCAAATTGTTTTTGAGTTAAAGACAAATATTTATGGTGTTAGTTTGTATCGTATCCTTATTTCTTACCTGTGGAAATAATATCCATTGTATCCTGTAAGGAATGGGTTTCCTGAAATTAGTTATTCTTTAATATTACTGAAATAAATGTATCAACCCACCATTCGTAATTGTTTTTCATTTTTTGAAAGATTCCCTTTCACGATGTAAGTAACAAGTAGCAGGATTAGTCCTAAAACAAAAACATTACAAAAAAATTCAGATTAATCGTTTTATTTAACCTTCTGCCTTCATTGTTAGGACTTCATCTACTGGCATGTGGTTTGGCAATAGTTTATGTAGTAATTATTGATTGGTGTATTAGTGAGCATTCATGTGCATGTAATTTAATTCCAATTATCTTTATATCATTTAATTTTACTACTGTCTGATAATGATATCGTATATGTATCGACATATGCCACGATTGTTAAATAAACATTAGAATGTTTGTTATTGCAAAAGCTTCTATCTTCCAAAACAAATAAATGTATGTTCTTTGTCGGGAAATCTAATAATGTCTTTACGGGTTGTGCTATTTTGTTCGAATTTTATTTTAAGTGTAGAACGTTACTGGAGCGAGAAATTACCATTCTCTTATGAAATGTAAGAGCTACGTAAGTCTTTAAAGTAATATGTTAAGAAATTATGATAACGGTTTCCTTTTTAAAATATAAGTAGGGGATGGGGCCGATCCTGGTGCACTCACGCACTCACTCCACTTGCTCCACATCCTCCCGATTCATATCTAACCTAGGTTTTTACATGTAAATTCGCACTATAAAGTCTTATTTCAAAGGGATTTCCTCCTTGCAAAGAGGGAATTCCTCCTTGCTCTTCCTTGTCAGGGTGAAATTTCCTCCTTGTGGAGGGGGGATTTCCTTCTTGCTTTATTTTTATCCCCATCGTCCTTACCCTAAAAAATTGATAACTAACCCCTAAAATTTTCGAGATAACTTTCGGTGCCTATCGGCACCGCGCGACCTTTGTATTCCACCTTTTCAATTTTTATCTTAACATCAACCTTATCGAGTTACAACCTCCAATTTTATAACTTTTTTTATTTATAAACAGTTTCTAATCGTGTATGGTCATACCGATTTAATTTTTCTTGGAAGTCCAAATCTACCATAGGTCAACTCGATTTAAAAAATTGGTGTAACAAAAAAAGTAGTACACATTCTTTTAAAACAATTTTATTTAATTATAAATATACAGTGTACACTTAACATCTATTTTCATACATATATATTTTTACAGACAGAAATTTTCTGACGTAGTTTAAGTATAAAATTAAGATTTTTTTTTGGTATTGCATGGTTCTTTTCTTCATTCCACTGGACCCTCATATCCACTTATACTTATTAATATTTATTTCTAAATACAGCACCTTTTCCAAAGACCAACCGGACCCATGTGTTTCAAATTCCTCTGATTTTGTTCTCATGGTTTTGCTTAAGAACTCGTACATATTTTCCAGATTACTGGAAAATGATATAACCATATTTTTTGTGCTAAAAGGGTGATCTGTTAGTTGGACCTGATCCCTAATTTCCCGGGCAATCTAACCCCGTTTGAATTTTAAAAATAAAATCAACTCTAGAAAAGCTCTTTAGACAACCAATTATACATAGATTTTTCTCATACTTGAAAAATTAATTTAGGTTTTTGTAAATTAATTTAAACCTATTGAAGAGAAACTTTATAAAACACTTTAAACTTTTAATAAGGCTATATCATGCCACTGTCTACAGGATAGTTACGAAAAATAGTTACATAACTTCTACGTAATATTTTTGGAATTTGTATTTGATTAGTTTCCAAATGCATCACCAAACGAAAGTACATGCTTAGTGTTATTAAATTATCTATTAGTTTCTTATTTTATGAGCACGGTTAATTATTAATTAAAATCTAATTTGTTTTAAATAAAGAAATCGAATACTTGACTAGATTCAATGATTCACTCATTGCCGACTCATTAGCTTGAACAATTTGTATATCATTTGTTAAACGCAAACCACTTATAAACTTATTAACGTTGTTCACTAACCTAGGAATAATTATTCATACGATGTAGTCGATTTCTTTGAAGTGAAGTTTCGTTTTCCCTAATACAAGTAATGTTTGATTGTATTTACTAAAATTAAAAATTGCCGTCGGCCTTATTGCACATTTTGAAAAAATTCTCGTACAACTTTCCATAGATACTAATAACCGCATATTTGGTGACGCTAAAAGGAATGCAATTATCGATTACACCACTTCAAACCTAAGAATAAAAAAACAAGATAGTTTAATACGTCTATTAACAATTTTTGCTGATTAAAATATATACATGTATTGATAACATATATAAACCGCGGTGATAACTAGAGTCTGGTGAATTTCGGATAGCCAAATCTCTAAACATTTAAGCGATCGCCTTCCAGCCGCATCTTCTAAGTACTGGATGGGGTGACATTTAATAATTTCCAACACTGTTAAGTAATTTAAATTGTTGCAATTATTAAACAAAGAAATGCTCGCACGGTTCTCTTCCTCTAATAACGTTTGAACACTTTCTTCGTCAGTCGTATTTCCACATACATTTTTTGATATCACCTATAAATTTTTCGTGAAATTCTGAAAAGTTTCTACACCTCAACTCCTCCATTTTATAACAGGTCAATTCTCGCAAATTTAATAGCTTGATTCACTCGTACTTAGGTAGCACAATAACATTCCGATCTTTCGTAATTTCCATATTGTTTAATTTTTCTTCTTGGAATTTATTTGTCATCTTTACATTTTTATTAGATGTTTCGGCAATCAGTTTCAATCTGTATTCACGATCCAGTTATAATTCTAAAACATCTCCGCCAGAAAAACCATTCAATCTTACGTTTGCTGCTTCTCGGGTAAATTGTATAATTGTAAAGTCCGATTGAAAATTGCAAACCTCGCTCCATTTAAAATAGTCCATTTTTATAGCATAATTTTAGCACATTCTACTATTGCAGATAATTTGAACGACTGGTTGCAGCCCACCGTATAAATCAATGCCAACTTCTAGAAGATGCGACTGCGAGGCAATCGCTTAAATGTTTAGAGATTTGGCTATCCCAGATTCACAAGACTCTGGTTATCACAGCGGTTTATAGATGTTATCAATACATGTATATATTTTATTAAAAACATAATATTTCTTGATAAAGTTTATTTTACTTATTTGTATCGCCAACATCAGCAAAAATTATTAATGGACATATTAAACTATCTTGTTTTTTTAATTCTTAGGTTTAAAGTGGTGCAACCGATAATTGCATTTTTTTTAGCGTCACCAAATATGCGGTTAATAATATTTATGGAAAGTTGTACGGGAATTTTTTCAAAATGAGCAGTAAGGCCGACGGCAATTTTTAATTCCGGTAAATACAATTAAACATTGCATGTATTAGGGAAAACAAAATTTCACTTTTAAAGAAATCGACTAACCTCGTATGAATAATTACTCCTAGGTTAGTAAACTTTGTTAATAGGTTTTTAAGTGCGTTTAACAAATGATGTACAAATTGTTCAAACTAATGAGTCGGCAATGAGTGAGTCATTGAATCTAGTCAAGTATTTGATTAATTTATTTAAAACAAATTAGATTTTAAATAATAATTAACCGCGCTCGTAAATTGAGAAACTAATGGATAATTTAATAACACTAAGCATGTACTATTGTTCGGTGATTCATTTGAAAACTAATCAAATCATAAATTTCAAAAATATTACGTAGAAGTTATTTAACTATTTTATTCATAACTATCCTGTAGACAGTAGTATGACATACCCTTAGTAAACGTTTAAAGTGTTTTATTAAGTTTTCTTTCAAAAGGTTTAAATTAATTTACAAAAACCTAAATTGAGTTTTAAGGTATGAGAGAAATCTATGTATAATTGGTTGTCTATATAGCTTTTTTAGAGTTGATATTATTTTGCAAATTCATTAGGTTTCTTAAAATTATCCGCAGAAAAGAATTAAAATGTTTTAAGTTGTTTTCAAAGCTTTGGTCTTATTCTTAAAATAATTGAATGGTTTGCATATTGCGGTAAATTTTAGACCACGTTAAGACATTTCTATAAATACATCAGCTAAAAATTTAGGTGGAGGGTTTGTGTCAAGATAGAAGGTAGTTGGAAAATTCCGGGTTAAAGCGTATATCTCGGGTGACTAGAAAGGATTTAAAGATCGAGTTAAAATTAAATGAACAAAAAATTTAAAGGTACGAGGCTTTAACAGGGTGTAATTTTGTAAGGGTTAGTCCGATTTTAAAAATTCGAACAGGATTAGATTGTTCATAAAATTCTAGATCAAGCTAAAGTGGTTAGTCGAAGAAAAAACTAACGTAGGTTAGATATGAATCGGGAGAATGTGATACAGGACGAATGTGGGTCGGGAGGATGTGGATCGGGAGAATGTGGATCGGGTGGAGTTAGTGAGTGTAAGTGAGGATCGGGAGGAATGTGGATCGGGAGGAATGTGGATTTGGAGAATGTGGATCGGGTGGAGTGAGTGAGGAGTGAAGAATGTGTATCCGGAGGAATGTGAATCGGGTGGAGTGAGTGAGTGTGAGTGAATGAGTGAGCTAGTATCGACCCCATCCCCTACTAATATATTATCTTAAAATATTGTGTACGCAACACAAAGCGACTTCTTCAAACGACATTTTAATGAATAACATGTTTTAGCTCGAAATATATAAAAAGAAGAAGAAATTGGTTTTAGCTCGAACGATAAATAAAAAAGAAATTGACGTGCACGAACATTCCCTCAACCAAAATAAAGTTAAATTTGTTTTAACGGCACTAAAGTAAAAAACTATTGCATAACAAAAGCGAAAACCTATATACCATAGATAACAATTACTTCTTCAAGGGTGTTTGAGGAAGTTTGACAACAGGCCGTGTGGTATTTCCTTTAAATATTTTTATAGTAACTACACGTATGAATCCATTCGTTTGCAGAATGTAATACAACTATTCTCTATATTGCCAAAGTAAAGAAGGAATATTCTTCTGCTTAATTGAGACCAGGGTATTTAAAAAACAAGAATAGCTGAACCACTTAGATTTCGGTTGTAGTAAATGAAGGTGAGTAGATATGCTACGTTCGTACGAGCACAAAAAACCGGTTTTCTTATGGGATTTAATATTGAAAATTCTAAGGTTTAAAAGACCATTTTGTGAGTTGCAAAGGTCATCCACCCCGAGGCCGCCATGGCGACCTTATAACTTGAAAACGGTGTAAAATATTAAAAGTTGTAGAAACAATTATTTACATATTTAAGTATAGCAAATCGACAGGTACTATTGCCATATTGGTACCTAGTACCATTTTGATTTTTGCTGATAACTTGAAAACGATGCAAAATAAAAAAATTTGTAAAGCCAATTATTTATATATTTTAGTATGACCTACCGATGGGTGCAATTGTCATATTTGTACTTAGTGCCGTTTTGGTTTTTGGTGATAACTTGAAAATGGTGCAAAATATAAAAAAATTGTAGAGGTGATTATATCATTATTCTAGTAATACACATCGATTGGTGTAATTGTTATATTTATATCTACAGCCTTTTTAGTTTTTGATTTATAATTTGAAAATGGGTTATATTTATATTTTGTATAGACAATTATTAACATATTTAGGTATGGTTTATCGATTTCTGTAATCATCACATTCATGATTAATAATATTTGATCGAAATAGTGTTGTAATTTCCGAAATATACACCAATATTTTGTTTAGTAAAGAATATGATTTTTCTATGATTAACTATGTTGTTATGATTGCTTAACATGCTATGACAATTGCGTGTGTGGTTACCCTTTGTATGTGCTTCTGACCAAAGCTAGATCCATGGTGCTTGCGGCATAGTTCCAACTCAACATCTAAAGTCTAGCGACTGGGATATGTGGTAAACGTTAATGCACTATGCTACCTTGCATTCAAATATCATGACAATAAGCAAATACATAGTTTTTAAAAACAGCGTTATGATCGGGTATAAATAGCTACTGGGTTTAAACTGGTGATCGGTCGTTCTTTATACGACAGGTACCACAATGTGGGAGTGTATCGGCATTGAATGAATTTTAGCCCTGCCTACAAACCAGGTTGTCATCCGCTAATATCAGGTATATACAGTATAGAGAGAATGCTGCCTGGTGGCTTTAAAGAACTCCCGGATCTCCCTAGACTTCATATTGTTGTATGCACTATTATGAGTAAACATGTTTTAACATATAATAGGAATAAAATGAGTGTTTTATACTTCTTTTTATGCAACTGTGTAGGTTTGAAGGCTTGGTGATGAATCGAGCTAGTTGGATTACTTTCTACAAAGTCGTATCTTTGAGTTGGTGACTTACTATGATGACTCTGCGGTTAGACAGGCCCAATCCCACTTGCTAGAAGTCAGAGCTACACCAATTCACATCGATTTTGTCCTCGTCATCATCTTAATTGCACTGTTTCTCGGTTCAACCAGATATAGTACCGCTGTAACGATAAAATTTAGTCATAACATCCATTTAAGTTTCAAAGACAATTTATTTAACTAACTATTCTTTAAATAATGTTAAATATTTATATACTCGTCGAAATTTTTCCTATATTGCCCATTATCGAAGTCAAAATTTTTTACAATAGTAATAAAACTATGTTTCGAGTCACCACCATTCCAGCATCGCAGAGAAATTTGTTTAAATTTTGGATATGTCATGCCACCACTTATATGATTTAAAAATATATGGCGAAGGTTTGTGTCATCCTGCTTCCAGATTGCAATAACATTGGTGTTATCTCAAACAAAGTCCGTGCTTTACTGCGCTGGCATACGTTTGACATAGGTAAAAAGAATCAATGCTCTTAGGTCTACCAAAGGAGAAAAACTGCGCGATCTTGCTTTGCTTGTTTGCTGGTATATCATCAAAGACAATAATTGAATCTTTTTTGATATCTCCGGGTTCAATCAAATCGTCGTAATGTTCAAACTCATGGTAGCCAATTTCTTCTTTTAATGGTGTAAATACGTTCCTTAACAATTCGTATTTCGGTTGATATAAACTTTTTGAAAATACATAGACGTTTTGAAATCTAAACCCATTATCGTGCAAGATCAAAGATACTAAAGCGTTGGTTTTTTCACAGTTTGATGGCCCAGCGAATATAGCTCGTATATTAGACAGGAACAAAGGTCCATGTTTATCATCCTCTTTTGCACTAGCAATAGCGAAGTTATCATAATTCTGTATAGGTATTGTAATTTTTGGTTTCGCAGTTTCTATATTGCTTCGAGCATGTACCCGTTTTTACTGCTGTTTGCTGTGATAGCTTAACGTGTCTTTCGGTATGTTGTATTTTCTACTGATAGAGTAAATACCCGATTTACCCAGTCGAACTTCTTCTATAGCTTTTCATAAAGATTCTTTGCTATATCCATTACTTCGTCTTCTTATATAATTGCTAACCATGCTAACCAATACCGGCGGAGGCACTTTCACCTTCTGAGGCAATTTCACTCTATAAGACAATTTCACCCTATGAAGCAATTTCACTCTATAAGGCACTTTCACTTTATAAGCCAATTTTACTCAATTCTGATGGAGATAAATTCGCTTTAAAATAACTAGAACTTATTTACAGAGAGAGAGACTCGACAGATAAAAGTAAACTAACTGAAACAAATTAATTTATGGATGTTATACTATTTTATTAATAATACATATATACAAAATAGTTAATTGTGAATAAATCTATTAACAATTTCCGTAAACGGATTATATTCAAACATAGAGTCATGTATAATTAAAGCATAAGCCTTCATCGACGGTTCAATATTTCTTGAAGCTTCAAATTCCATTTTTAAATCAACAGTTGCGTCCATGATGCTTTAAAATTGATGCGACTTCCTCCCTCTACTACTAGTGTTGGTGGTGGAGGTTGTGGTGGTGATGGTGGCGGTGGTGTGGTGACGATCCAGATTAAAGTGTCGAGAGCAAGATCCCTGTCTAGAGCTAAAAGATGCTTAGTTGAAGAAAACTATTGTGCAGATTGTTACGTTTATTTCCAGCATAAATTGTTTACAATAAGTTACTAGTCAAATCCCTTTGGCGTTAAAAACGAAAATTTAATTCAGTAAATTAAAATAATCATGTCCGTTGTTAATTCATTTATTTGTTTGTATAAATTCAATTTCTATTGTTACTTCGGCTAATTAATAATAGATATCATTTCTAAAAAATTCCCCAACGTAAAGTTTACGCTAAACAGGCGATAACGGTGTTCTAAATATTCGATAATTGCGGTCTAACGTATTTTCCCTTCGAAAGAATTCGTCGAAATTATTTCAATAAACTCGGGTTTTTTAGTTTTGAAGCCTTAACACCAATATTACGTTAAGCTCGGATCGCTAGTTGAACACAGTTAAGATTCACTTTCGTTTCGAATAGCAAGACGAAAACACCTATTTAAGCTTTCGTAGTTTCGTTTGTTTTGATGTAAATTTTGTACACACATTGTGTGGTAAGTTTTGCTGGTTTTTATAAAAAGATACTTTTCGACAACATAAAATTAATTTTATTTGTAATTGCTTTAGCTTCTTCCGGCGGCTTTAAAGCTGCGAAAAAAGGTCGTCCCTGGTAGTAATGTGAGGTCGAAGGCGGTCTGTAGAGGTGCAGGCCCCCTACTCGTTGCTGTGGACCAGCTCCTGCTTTAACCCCGACCCCAACAACGACACGGGTAAGTGTTTACTTCACCTCTCGCTTTGGATTTTATTGTTTACTATCCTGCGTTTCTAAATTTAATTCTTCAATATATAAAAAAACAAGAAATTATTGAACGATTTGGATATATGTTGCCCCATACAAATGCAGTACTACGTGGTTTTTCACTAACTAAAAATAGTAATGATGTGAAAATGGTTACCGACTTGCTAGCGCATTTGAAAGCGTTGTTGCCCTTATTATTTCAGACTAGTTTTTTTTAAATTAAAATATTTATTAGTAAGATGGTATTTATTGTGACTATGCTATATATTTAATTTTAGGCTTACGATAATTATTTAGAGCTGTGGTTTATAGGGTTGCGCTGGGTTTTCTTTTGTTATTAAATAAGGTAAGGGGGTGGATACTTAAAAACTACAGCTCGCCTTTTTTTAGAAGTAATTTTTGTTGTTGTTTATTGGGTAGGTATATATAACTGTTAATTATGGAGTGCTAATATATGTTCTGGGCCCTTCTGTGCTTTTGTACATAATTTTTTTTTGTGTTTAATTATGTTTCTTTTTTGGTATGTTTTGTTTTGAGCGTGAATGGGTGTGAATGTGCGAGTGTATATAATTTTTCTTTCTCTATTTCAGGCCTGCCTAAATTTTCATGTTTGGTTGTATGTACCCCGCCCACTCGCTGAATGAGCCCGCTCAATTCCTGTTCTGTTGGTTTGTTTTGTGACTACGTCGCTGAACGTAGCAAGATTTATGTTACTAGATGTGCAAATATTTGCTAATATGGTGGTCGTTGTTGTGGTGTTAGTGGTGGTGGTGGTAGTAGTGGTTGTGGTTGTGGTTGTTGTGGTGGTGGTGGCGGTGGTAATGGTGGTGGTGGTGATGGTGGATTTGGTTATTGTGGTGGTTTTGGTGGTGATAGTTGTGGCGGTGGTGGTCGTTGTGGAAGTGGTGGTGGAGGTGGTGGTGGTGGTGGTAGTAGTGTATGTGGGATGGTAGTAGGTTTAGTTTCGACTTCCTCCCTCTGTGGTGTGTGGTGGTGGGTCTAGAACATTCTCTCTCCAGGGTCGCCATGGCGGCCTCGGGGTGGATGACCTTTGGAACTCACAAAAATGGTCTTTTTGTACCTTAGAATTTCCAATGTTAAGTACGATAAGAATATCTGTGCTTCGATTTTCAGCGTTGCAAAAATTTAAATTGTGACTGCTGCCACACATTTAAGCAATATTTTATAATTTTAGGATCCGACAGTTGATCATTAAAAAATTGGTTGGCGTAAGACGAGTTAAATTGCAACCTGAACTGAGTGGTCACAACAGATGATAGATTAACATAATTATTTGAACCCACACCGTATGTAATGTTTCAATAGGTCAGTGGTTACTTCACAACCACGCAAAACATGCGGGTTTTGACTTATTTTATTCGAAATTCCTACAGTACGGAGTTAAACGATTATTCATATCAGCTGGCTTCAATATATTACGCATGCGCATACGCACACACTCTTTAGTAGAAACCTATATTTATTCTTCAAAATTAAGTATGAAAACAGTTATGTTTGTGTTCATGAAATAGTTAGCCAAGATTTTTATGTTGCTAAGTATCCTGAAAACAAGCTTGTCATGTTATGTCAATTCATATCACAACAACTTTTAAAGAGTTCTCAGATTAAATACTTCTACTACCTCTAGAATTGTTTAATATATTATTAAGGCATACATTACACAATTGGCGACGACGATAAGGTTATGACTAATACTGTAAAAATTAACGAATATAACACTACTCAACCTGAAGCATGGAAATCCTATTCCGAAAGATTAGAGTTCTTCATTGAGGCTAACAATATTAAAGAGGACAAATTTAAATGTGCAACTTCATTAACAGTTCGTGGTTTAAAATGTTATTTGACAATTAAGTCAATTTGTGTTCCCAAAAGAGTAACGGAATATTCTAATGAAGAAATAATTACAAGATTGACTGAACATTTTTCTCAGAAACCTTTGATAATACTTCAGCGCTATAAGTTTTATAAAAAGGCTCAAAAACAGAACGAATCAATTGCTACCTTTGTTGAAGAATTGTGATCGATGGCCGATAGTTGCAAATTTCCTGGTAATTTCTTAGACGAAGCCATACGAGACCGCATTGTTTGTGGGGTAGGAAGTGAAGCTTTACAGCATCGTTTACTTGTTGAAACAAATCTGACTTTAAAAGATGCTTACGAAGTTGCAATTGCTACCGAAACTGCCTCGAAAAATATAGTTGAAATAAAGGTTGTATTGTCCGCGGATGTCGCGTAGTTTTTCAAAGATAGCTACCGTAGTAATTCTTGAAGTACTGCATGCGTGTCATCCCGGCATCGTCAAGATGAAAGCAATAGCAAGAAGTTACGTTAGGTGGCCAGGAATTGATGCTGAAATAGAAAATGATGTTAAAGGTTGTAGAGAGTGTCAAACAAATGCACGCTCGACTCCAGCTTGCCCAATATTTCCTTTGGAACCTTCAAATAAACCATGGTCGAGATTACATTTAGGTTTTGCGGGGCCATTTATGAGAAAGGTTTTTCTAATAGTTGTGGATTCGTTTTCTAAATGGCTTGAAGTTCGAATAGTTCCAAATACTTCTACTGAAGCAGTCAATTCAACATTGTATGGGTTGATCGCTACTCACGGATTGCCAGATACATTGATACCCGATAATGGAACTGCATTTATTAGCGAACGATTTTAACAATTTGGGAAAATGCTTGGAATTCGTTTAGTGATCACAGCTTCCGAAAGCAGAAAAAATGGTTTTCACAACTAAAGATTTTCTAAAAAACAACATTACTGGAGATTAGAAAGTGAAATTAGCTAAATTTTTATTATACCAGCACATCACTCCTATAGATCAGCTCAACAACCACTGGTCGGAGTCGTAGCGAGATTCTTATGGGCTGAAAGTTACAAATTGTGTTAGATAAATTAAATTCAGATTTGTGTTCGGAGTTGCAACTTAAAAGGGAAGAATCTCTGGGCATTGCTTTAGGGTTACCTAACCTATAAACATTTAATGTTAACGATACCGTCTTCATTAAGAATTATAGTAGCGGTGATAAATAAATTCCTGTAATAATCTCTGATGTTAGCGGGCCCGTTTCTTACAAAGTGAAATTGCATGATGGAAGCATTTTGCGCAGGCATGTAGATCAAATCAAACTTAGATTTCCTGTTACTTTAAATGATGAGGGTAATAAACAGAATTCAATTACTCACCGCTATCATAATCATTCGGATATTCTATGTGACCCGTATATGCCGGCCGTTTCTATAATGCGCCGTTAACGGATGATCAGGACGAATTTGTTCCGATTCCAGCTACGTATGAGAGACCGCAACGAACTAGACAACCACCGGTGTGGTTAAGTGATTATGTTGCTTAAGGGGGAGTAGTGTTATGTTTGTGTTCATGAAATAGTTTCACAAGGTTTTATGTTGCTAGGTATTCAAAAAGCAAGCTTGTCATTTTATGTCAATTCATATCATATAGAACTTTTAAAGAGTTCTCAGATTAAATACTTATACTACCTCCAGAATTGTTTAATAAATTATTAAGGCATACATTACCAAAACAAATTTCAAATGCCCGTGTATTGTGCACTTCTGTCCCTAAGTATAGTTATCATAATTCCGCATAGATAAATATTTCGAAAGGGATCAGGCTAAACATATTTCAAAGAGACAGTGCAAATACCTTCTGTTTTTTATTTTTTCCATTAACAAATTTGAGTTATAATTTATGTAATTGCTATCATGAACAAGTAATATATTATCTTCTCCAATTAAATCACCATAAATTGCATTTTAAAAATAGCAAAAATGCACAGTACTTGTTACAGGTTAAGTGAATTAACCCATAAACGCCTTTTCAATTATTGAATAACCGGTTTTCATTCCTTTGTATTTAATAAATCTATCCCATTTCGTTTAAAGGTAAAGTAATCCCCTGTTTTCTGAATCCGGTCCTGTTTATTTAATAAATTGTTAGTTACATTGTAGGTGTAGAACGGTTTATTATGTTTAAATATGCTAAGATATTCTCAGCGATTTTTTATTACTCTTGGGAATGCACTGTGAACACGTACTATCGAGGTGTCAAGGTTCTCTATTCTAATTGGTTGTAGACATCAGTCAATTTAAACGAACCAAACCCGAAAGGGAGGACTATAGTTTGGAATGAGTGAGAGATTTTACACGAAAAAAAGTAACACTTCCGAACCAAAGATCAATCAGAACGGGTGTATTTTTTCTAGGTGCCATAATCGTGGGTGCGTCGATAAAGTTCTCGTTATCGTTCCTCCTTTCCTACCCTTACCATTAGGCCCAAATAACATTTCTACAACCGTTTTATAGAAACCCGATCTCCACTGCAACCCTTAGAGGAACAGAAAACCTTGTCACCGCGGGATAAAAACAATGAATGCTTTATTTTTAATGCTTATGTGTATAAAATTTGTACTTACAATAACCTTAACATTTAACTAAGTAAATACGTGATGCAAAATTTGACGTTTACGCCTAACATGTATAAACTACCCTTGAAACGTAATATACTGTAACTTCGGTTACTGCTTCCTGTATAATTTCTTTCAGGAAATTCAATATAAATGGTAATTCCTGTAGCATTTTTGCCGATTGCTTAAACATTTTTCTTTAATTAAAGCTACTGCTAATTTTTTAATTTCATATACCCAAAGATATTTAAAATATTACAATGCTGGTAAATTCTTTCACTTTTATCAATGCCGTTTCACAAAATCTCATTTTCAATCAATGTAGTTTAAAAATTTTACAGTTTTTGTAAATAAAAAGGTGTTTACAATACTTATAAAGCTTGTGTGATAAACTTTTAATAATATATTTGTTAAATTATAACTTCTTGTAGCATAAGTAATATTGTTGTTCGTAATTAAATAAAGGATTGATTTCCTGTTTAAATATTTTTAAGCTTTCCTGACTTCACAAGCTGTACTTCAATAATTAATCAAAGCGGATTTTCAATCCTAAATTGCAAATATATTTTCCATCGTAGCCAGTCTCTTCAAGGAAATTAAGTAAGTATTTTGGTTTTTGGGATGTTGTATGAATCGGGTATGGTGCTCATGACCTCTACATGATATCCTAACACATCATTTCGTCTCACCCCCCCTCCCCCCAAATTTAAATATACAATTCGAATTTAATCCGCTTTACGTTGAGTACCATATTTTTTTTTATTGATAAGTAATTTTCTATTCTTATTTCTAACTATCTATTATATACAACTATTTTCTCATAGTGGGCCTTCGCTTCAATAACTCTTGTATTTTATAAACCCTCAAATTAAAATTAACTTACACCAATTCTTCATTTCATCACCTAACTTCTCACATCATCATCTTTTAGTTCTTATTCTCTTATATTCACACAAGGTTTCATCAAGTTCAGTCTTAAAAAAATTCTTTCGACATACATAAAATACACAAAATACTGTATAAAAATTTCCTCATGGAAAATGAACATTTCAACAAAATGTCCCATAAAAATTTTATGAAGTGGTCCCAGAGACTCCATATTGCTACTAGTAATGTAATCGTGCCCATTGACAAAACAAAAGGATGGGACTTCTTTCACTCGATATATACACCTATCTACCAAAAATCCTTTATTCCTGCTCCCAAAAATAAATTCTTTAAATCAATCTTCGAAAAAACTTTCCTACTACAGAATCCCAGGTGAGTACGGCTCTGTTTGCTCTTGTAAGCAATGCCCAATTGCTGATAATTTAATTCTGAGGTTATCGTATAGTATTGAAAGTAGGGCCTAAAAACTACAGTTCAATTTCGAACCTTTCCGCCTTTAACGCCATCTCAGTCTGTATATTTGTGTTATGTTTCGGTCACACAACGTAGGGATCACGAGCCCTGCCACTAGACTATTACATTATGAGCCAGATATTGTCGATACAGGGCGTTCGCTCGTCTTCGGGCAGGTTACACTACAGATTTTCGTGCTGCGACCAGGTTACAGTACAACCTACTTAACAAAGAAAATTAACACAAACGATGAGCGAAGCCAAATGTCCAAACAAACTTAACAAATTGTTTTTAGGTACATGTTAAAATCCCAAGATATTCCTAATAATCTGACAACTAAAGTAAGTGACTCAACATTTTCCGGTGCAATATATTTTTATAAAGTGGTACTTGTTAGTTAAAGTGTAACTTAAACAGTATCACTTAAGTTGGACAACGGTGCAGTTGGGCCTTAGCTTTGGATGAGCAAACAAAGTTGAATATTGTGAGTCTACTTTGAAGGTTAGATCCGAAATTTGGTTTGACTAATGGAAAGTGAGTTAAGTGTGCACAACTATACACAAACCCAACTTTTCAATTACCTTTAGCATTTTTGTCAATCATTTAGATTTGTAAATTTTCCAATTATCGTCATCGGTCTCGGTGGCGTAATTGGTAAAAGCATAGTCTCGGAAAGACTAAGATACAGGTTCAAGTCCTGCCCAAGACCTTATATTTTTCTTTTTTCAATTACTAGCTCAATTAGAAATGATCATTTGGGCTTTGCATAAAAGTCTAAATTATTATTTCATCTTATTAATACGTTAGTATCTATCAACTTACCTTTTGTAAAAACCACCTAAAATATTTATATATTTAATACGTGGCTTATAGCCGTAATTTTGACCGTTGCTTCCTGTCTATAACTGACATAAGTCAAAAATTTGACAATGTCAGATATGACTGACAAAAATGCTAAACGTAATTGAAAGATAGGTTTATCTATAGTTGTGTACACGATTTAGATTTGTAAATTTTCCAATTATCGTTATAGGTCTTTGAAGTAATATCTGAACTAATATTTGAAGTTATGATTGAAATAATACTTCAAGCCCTAAAACACCTCCATTACCCAACAAATTTAAAAATTATAGTTTTACTTATGATTTTGAAAATCGGCGAAAATTAAACTGATTGAACATTACTTTCAACTATAATGTTTTTACTTGCAGTAATTTGAATAGAAGTCGGTTATTTTCAAATCACTTCACAATTTTCCACAGCAATAAGAATCGTTTAGTTCATAACAAAGGATTTTATTCGTCGAGCGCTTAGAGAAATGCAAAGTCGACGTCATTTGCGATATGTAAATTCCATTTTTTAATATTTAATTATTTAAAGGTTTTCTCTTTGTAAAAAAGAAGTTTGTTTCGATATGGTCGTCATCGTGCAAATGTTAGGTTTATTCAATGAAGTAACAAATAACTAACTGACCATTTACTAGAATTTATGCAAATTCATTTCAGTAAAGGTAAAAGTATTTCTTATAAAAGACTTTTCCTTGAAGTATCGATCGATTTAATTAATATAAAATGTGCTTTTATATACAGGAGTGTTTTAATAAAAGTTTGTACTCTAGTGATTTATTACCGACAATTTGGTCATAAGAGCAACATTCTAATTTGTAATAATTAATTATAAGGGCGTAAACTTTTTTAAGGACGCTCGTGTTTGTAAAAGTACTTTTGCGTTAGTTAAATGGTCGGACGTTTTAGTACTATCATTCATGCAGTATGTAAGCAAAAATTTTAATAAGCAATACTTTCCTTTTACTGAAAAGTTGCATCAATTCTCAATATTAAGTACTAAAACGTTTTTATGATAAACGCCGGTATTGAAACAAATTGTGAAAGTAACATTTGGAACGATTAGAATTAAAAAAAAATCTAAGACGCATGTACGCGTTACAACCAAACTTATGGAAATTTTATAAAAGGAAATTATATATTTTAAATTAAATGACTCAGTTAAACACTGAGTGCATATGTTTTCCCATTAAACATAACTCAACTTAGACTATATTATTGTTTAAGAATTATTTGGATATCTATTAAAGTTTATATTAGTTTGTACTGTTAACATTTCTCAAATAAATTCGATTATCTCGAAAACTAAATGAGATATCGAAAAGTGTAGAGCATATTTGTAATCAGCGTAAAAACTAAACAAGGTACATATATATCATTCATTGTATCATTATGGGAATATGGCAACGAACGATGGCGGCGACGACGACGACGTAGCGGTTATATTAACCTTACTTACTTTGTAAGTTTGGTTGATAATTGGATTTTGCGTATCGATTTTGCATTAGTGCGATCGCTCAAAGGATGAACTGTTTTGTGATGCATTGAAACGTTTTTATTAGTTTAAAATACGTGACTAGTAAAGAGTTTCACATTTGGGTAATATTGTGGATTTTCTAAAGGCGTATTGGTTTATAATCTGAATTAGACAGTATATTTAGGATTAGGGTAACTTTAAAAAGATTTCCTCTGTTATTTCTGCTAAACAGTGAAGTTATTTAAAAATAACTAAATTCTATAAAAAAATAGTGTATTAAGATTGTTATAAAAAAAATCGTAAGTAGATTTGTATATTTTAAATTAACATGAGGGGGGTGTTTTAGGGCTGCTGAAATTATTTCAAACGCCAAGTTCTGAATTCCAAATTCTCACAAAAATGTCTTTCAAAATACTTGAGTAAAACAGTGTGCCTCTATTTTACACCTTCGAAAATTATACTCAGTATTTTGTTTGTAATTCGCTACGTAATTATGTTTCACATGTGTGATCATAAACTCGGAAATGTGAATTACATGAAGAGAATTGTTTTGTAATTTTTTGCTTTGCGCAGGTATACACTGAATAGTTTTCAAAAGCTTCCGTGATGTTACTGTGCAAAATCGATAGATACTTTGACTATACATAGTTAGTATTAAGGTGTTACTATCAATTAATGTAATGTTGTTATTTATATATAAATACATTTTAATTAAATAAGAATACACGTGGGGTAATAGACATCGATATATCCCTGTTAATCGTATTTCATCTGGGTATTGAATATATTTCGAGGATATTATTTATCTACGTAATCTCAAACCTCACTATCTATTTTGGATTATGTTATGAAAGCAACTGTCAATTATAATTATTAGTTTGAGCATTCTAGTGTGCACTTTCCGATCATAAAAATAGAACTCGTTTTATCTTTATGGACAGAAAATGTATTATGGTAATATTTTCTGTATTACACGAAAGACATATTTCCTACATCAATTCTATGGATTAATATAAATAGTGCAAAACTAGACTTTCGTAGGGTTTCTACTATTTGAAATTATACTGTTTGTTATGCATTTAGCGAAATCATTTAAAAAATAATTTCGAAGATATCAGAAAGCGGAGATTAGAGAAAGATTTTCTTGAAAATTTCTTATTCTACAATTTTGAATCATCTTGACGTTATATAGACAATGAACGCCCTTGTTTAAATTAAAAGCCGTCTAACACCACTAACCAATCCCTAAACCACACTTCTGTTCAATTAGAAAAATAACAGGGAAATCCGCAAGGCATTCATTATCAAGCTTTCTCATACTTTCATGCAAAGTGTTGATTTAAATTCCATAAAATAAAAATGTTTACAAACTTTTTAACATACCTGCATTTTAAATTCCTACATCTACCAATTAAAATTGTATTTTCAAACTCTTACCAGGATTTATTCTCTGAAGAACCAATAAAGCCACACAATTAAGATTGGTTTTACATCTTTTAGTACACGTGCGTTGATAAACAAGTTGTTTTTAAATTCAAAATAACATTCTGTCAGATTCTTATCTTTTATTTATAGCTTGAAAATTTCATCAAACTTGTATTTACAATACACAAATTCAATATATATAATAGGTTATTTTAAATAGACTTGGGCAATAATATTTTATTAAAAGTATTAAAAGTTTCTACATACAACCCTATACAAAAATACGATAATTGTTTAGAATTTCAAACTTATAAGTAATTTTATTTTATAAAAGAGTAAAACATTTACCTTAATTATTGTATAACATAGAAATTTTACAATGGTGGATTTTTCACGAAGCCCTTAATGAAATATTCTACATACCTAAAAACAATTCCTAAAGTATACATTGGTAAGAAAAGTGTAGTTAATATAAAAGATTATGCTATTATTTAGTAATTTAGGGTCAAGCTCAAAAGAAACATTAAAATTCCTTAAACTGAATGCACTAGACGAGGTTGCATTAAAAGGAAGAAGATAGAAATATTTTATCCTAGCAATAAGGGGTGCAACTTCAACACCTTTGTAGCAGTTTCCCAGAAAACTTCGTTAATGAGAAAGGCTTTCAACAATTTAAAAATACACATAAGGGTTTATTTATTGTTTTTAGTACATTTATTGCGGGAACTACATTTAATAATATTTGTTAAAATACTCTGTGATGAAGGGTTGTCTAAATGTATATCTAGCGTTAATATACAGTATTGCCCGAAATAAACAGTACTGAAACTAAGTTGGCGGTGTTTTTATGCGTGCGCTGTCACACTCAAGTTAGCTAGTATAGACCTGTCAAGTAAACCTCAAACAAGTAATTAGTAGGGCCTAATTGTTAAAAATGGTGTAAAGTACAGAGGAGAAAGTGTTTCTGGTAGAGCATTATTTTCGTTCATACGGAATCGGCCGACATAATGGTGCAAGTTTGCTATACGTGTCTGATCAATTCACACAAAGGTTTAATAAACGTTCTCCAAGTAATGTTGTAATTTTGAAGGTTATTGAAAAGTTTAGAAATACAGGTAGTGTATTGTGCCAACGAAAAGGAAACTCAGGGCGTCCCAGGACAGTTAACAACAACAATAACCATGAACGTGTTTTGAGCAAATCTTAGAAAATCCGAAAGTCAGCCAGGCAAGGACAGCGTTACAACTTGATTTAAAAGAACTTCCTTTCAAAGAATCCTGAAGGAGCTGGATACATTTTCGTATGTGATTCAGGTACATCAACAACTACATCCTCGGGATTATCGCAGTAGAGTGGAATATTGCGCCAGAATTCTCGCGTTACAGTATGAAAATCCTGAATTTTTGAAAAATGTTTGGTTTTCAGACGAAGCACATTTTCACTTGTCAGGCTATGTGAATCGTCGCACAAATCGATTTCTGGGCTTTGCCAGACCCGATGAGGTTCAAGAGGTTCCTTTACATAGTGAAAAAGTGAGTGTCTGGTGTGCTGTTTCCGGACACGGAATCATTGGTCCATACTTTATCGAAGAGAATGGTAGGCAAGTCACACTTAATCAACAGAGGTACAGACAAATTTTAACACGATTTATCCCTGATCTACGTCAATTCTGTGGTGCACGTAACGGCATTTCGAAACCAATTTTTCAGCAGGACGGGGCAACTTGCCATACTGCTGCCGCAATTCGTCAATTTCTTCAAGAACATTTTCCAAGCAAATTCATATCACGATTTACTGACTTCCCTTATCCTTCACATTCTCCAGACCTCACACCTCCAGACGCATACATTTGGGGCATGGCTAAAAATGCCGTTTTCAAACGGGCACCACAAACCATCGATGAATTAAAGGATGCCGTTAGAGTCTTCTTCGCAGCCCTGAGACAACCCTTATTCAATAACATGACCAGAAACTAAGAACATCGTTATGAAGTCTGTCTCGAACGAGGAGGTGCACATTTAGAACATATAGTAGAGTGTCAATAATATGTATTTTTTAAATATACAAAACAATTACAATTTCAGTACTGTTTATTTCGGGCAATACTGTATTACAAACAATGAGCAAGTCTTGGTATGACTCATACATTTCTTTTAAACGCTCGTTAAGGAATATGTGTGATTTCAAGGTATGAAAAACTACTTTGTTTCATTAGAATACGTTTCGAGACAAAGACAGAATGTCTTCACTCCAGTCCAAAGATTTTTAGAAGTTTTATTCAATACCACAAAATACAGAAAGACTACAAAACCTTGTAGTGTTGCTGTCGTACAAAACACGTACGAAAAAGATATATGCATTGCAAAAGCTGCACCAAGACCAAAAATCCAGGTCATCCCTAGTAGAAAAAACAGTAGTACTGCTAGTAGGACCTGCAGTTTTAATTGATTATCTTTTTGACCATACGCTTCTACCTTTTTGCCACAGAGACTAATAAAGATTTTTACAAATATAAAGGAGTTAATTATTATAATTATTGATATAGGCATTAATACTCCGATGAAGAAGTACTCATCTGTGGGGTAGCAAATACCATGTATGTTGGCTTTATAGGAGTTGGGGTACACCAATAAAAATGTTGCAACAAATACGAGCGGGAAGCCCCAACCTACTACCATACATTTAGGAACTAAGTACCATATACGATCTTGAAACACAATGACAAACTTTCGGTACTGCAAAATTGCAACAATTAGCATCCATGCAAACTCTGATAAAATAGTGTAATGTAGAAGCGCAGCACTAACTATACATAGCAGGTAACCTTCACGTGCATTATTCGCAACAAATAGCAAAATCATTTGTGCAGCTACGGCAGTTGAGAAATTTAATATAATAATATTTTGTGAACGAACTCTCCAACTTTTAAAAAAAATTGCAGTAAAAAATATTCCACCGATTCCAAAGAAAGATAAAAAGCATCCTATAGCTGTTATTATATTAAGAGCTTCTTCGGCAGCAGGAGAGATCTCTTCTTTTCCGTAGACTTCGTTGTGCATCAAAAGGGCAAAATGGGTAGTATGATTAAATTCACATATAACATGCGATGCCTTCTTGGTTTTTAATGCGGAATCATTTTCCCAGTGGCCGTAAGTACTTTCAATGAGTTCGTTTAAACCGAATTTCCAGTAACCACAATCGTTAACTCGTCCGGCATTTGATGGCCGAAAAACTATTTCTAAAGGAGCCTCGATTTCACATTCTAAATTTGCAAGAGATACGCTTATAATGTGGCTGTTGTCTTCATGTTTTACTTCAGAAACTTCGTTGAACAGGTGATTGTTATAAAAAAAAGTAAAAACTAGTTTTATGGGTTTGAAATCTGTTGCACCACATTCAAACAGCTTTCTTTTATACTCGGGAGTCAATAATACGGCGACTTGTAAGTCTTCAAACTCCAAGGTATCTGTATCATGCAACTCGACCACTTTGAAATCGTTGGTTTTGTTTGTGACTGCAAAGCCTGTTATATTCGATGATCGTAAGTCGTTAAGACATACCAGCAGGTTAAGTGTGCGGTATTTGAAAACCCCGGATTCGTTTCTAATGTTAGTTTGTCCTAAGACAGTGTCCAAGTCATGCAATAATCTGTCCGTTGAATTTAGCAATTCTTGTGCTTGGCTTAGAATATTTTGTTCAGATTTCATTATGTTGCTGAAAATGTTGAGCACCTCTTTAATATTAAAGTCATCGTACTCTATCAACTTCTGTACGGCATCTGTTGTCAAGTGTACATCATACGCGAGTGTTCCTGTCACACTGCTAGTGAGCTCCAAAAGCTGTTGTGCAAATTCTTTCGTCGTAATATTCTTTCTATTTATTAAATTATGAAGAGCCTGTGTTTTATTTGAAAGTTTTAAAGCAGCACAGTCGCCTTGTACATCAGACCATTCACCACCAGTCATGAAAGATCCCCTGCACGTTCGTATTACAGGAATGTAACCCTCTTGTAGACAAAGTTCCTTTGGAGTAGTACTTGTACCTATCGGCACTTGTGGCCAGTTTAACTCTTTATTTAAATTATGGGACCAGCTTGTAGTTGGTATACAAACATCGCTACGTAAAAGGCTATCAATTTTGATTATTTGTGAATTCAGTTCATAGGGAAGATCAGCTAGGGCGTCATTAAGAAAACTGTACTCTTCATCATCGTTTAAGTGAGTTTTTAAAGTACTCAAATGCAGTAGTAGTTGCATATTCTGCAGGTGTTCTGCAAATGATAGAATCTTCATTGGCCTAACAACATTCATTAAATTTGTCGTTTGTAGTTTTTTAGTAATGTGTTGGGCAGGTATTACGTGCAATTTCGCCAAAAATGGGTCAGTACCAACAGGTACACTTACTGTAATTATGAGAGCGTACTCGTTGTTGTGCATCCCATCGTTGTTGTAGATTAACAGTTTATTACTGAAAACGCTTAGCAAACTAGGACGCTGTAAGGTAACGCACCAATAGTAACTAGGGTAATTGTTATTAACTTTTATAGTTCTACTATAAATATGGGAATTCAATCGAAGATCTGTAATAGACGATATTCGTTTTTCTGTTAGGTCCTTTGTGGTGGCATCTGTGAAACATGAAAGCACATAGTGTAGAATAAAATAATTATGGATATCGAAGACATTTTCTACTCGAACTATTACTTCGTTCTTCTTAGAGTTGTAATTAAGACGTATTGACACTTTTTGATAATTAACTGCGACTTCGCAAATACCACAAGTTAATTTCTGATCATCACTTTCTAAACTCCATCCTTGGAACTTTCCAAAATTAATAACGCCTAGATTGTTGCTGAAATTAGTATCTTTTATCCAGTTATAATAGGTTATGGGTATTTTTGTAAACGACCATCGAAATTCTCCTGTCGAATGTTTTTCCACTCCAAACCAACAGTGATCATTACCACCTAATCGACTTTGGATTATACTATTTTGAAAAGGCTCTTGTGGTTCAGCGAGTTTGTCACAAAAATCTTTTCGCGCGAGCTTTATTCCTTTTGCGGAATTTTTACAATAGCACTTGTTATCTACATTTAGATTTGCACTAGTGCACTGACGATCGTTTCTTTTTGAGCAAAACTTTTCCATTGATGATGAAGTGTAGCTATAAATACATAATACTGGATACATATCAGTGCATTTAACAGGTATAAGTTTCTTTTTTTATTATCATGCAATTTTTATCTTTAACCTGTCCAGTAGGGGCTTCATAATCTTTGACAATGTCCAAAAACTGAGGTGATGGTGTTAGCATGTGAAACTGCCCAAAGCCATCCACAGTTTCCCGTTTTACTCTTGCCCAAATACCCTTATTCTTGTGTTTATTATAAATTGAAGTAATTGATTCGTATGCTAAGTAATTTTCAAAAGGGCATATTGGGGGGTATGTTTGTTTTTCCGTAAGAATGTAACAAAACGGAATGTATAAGACTTCGTGGTATTTTAGGCCTGGAGGACACTTGTCCGTTAAAATGTCCGAATGTTCCGTGCTATTCAACAATTCTTGTGATTCTGTTGGAGCAATTTCTGATATTTCTGAAAAGGAAAAATCATGTTAATGCAAAACAATGAGTAGTTATTTTAGGAGCTAAAATATCAAAATAAAAAAGTTTTTAAAAACCAGATATATGAAAGTGTTTATAAAAATAAAAGCTACTAATACGTGGACTGGAAACATATTTGCCACTAGAAAAACTTGACGAATGTTTGACAATTTGGTTTTCAAACTAACTCTTTGCACCATTAAAATATAGAGGAAACAGTACAATTAGAGACACATTGTGATGCAATAAAGTGTTGTTTGTACCATGTGATCAATAGTGGTTGCCCAACAAAAATAATATTCCGATTTGACGTTAAAAACTTACATCTTATTTCTATCATTTACAAACCACCATTGATCTATAGTTACTCGACGTGGCTTACGTTAATACCAGTCGCGAAACAGTTCCACATACTCAGATCTCATAAAACGTCTCCCTAAGCATGATCTGGTTTTGCATTGGTATTGGTAGAAATTAGTTCTATACGCGAAAGATTGTAGGGTGCCCTCTATATATGTGCCGTAAGGCTACGTATAGATCGAAACATGGCACGTAATAGTAGCGGTCACAAAAGTCCTGCAAGCAGAAAGGTATGCTCTAACCCTGAAACTTCGCAAGCCACTTTGCGCAACATTAAAATTCGGAAAGCGATTTGTTTTTGCATTAATTTCCAACTACTTTAATTAACCGCTTCCTACAAAATTTAATCCAAGCGATGGCCCGTTTTTTATGCTATTTCAATAAAAATGAATATTTAGATGCTCCTATAAAAATGTCCTTAAGTGTGGAAATGCGTGTATATGTTAAAACAGTTTCTAAAATTTTCTGAAATGTTTGAGAATCGTTAAAACAACTTCGTTTGATTCGCTGAAAGAAGCAAACATTTTGCTGATCGTTAAAACCACTTCTAATAGATTATTTGAAAGATTAAAACTTTGCGTTTATTAAAATGGGTTGGTTACCACTCGTTTACTAAGAAATAATAAACTCGGTATTTTTGTCTGAACGTGTTCGGCCGCTTGAGTTTTATGAGTAATAAAATCGGGCCAGTAATTAATTTATTCTTGGAATCCCGTAGCGTGGATCGATAATTTAAATTTCTAAAAGTCAGGCAATCGGTTATACGTTGAGTTTATTTTGACAGTATGCAAGGTTGTATACTTGCTTGGATGTTTTAAAATATATTTTGCTTTCCCATTCAAACCACGAAATTCAGTGGAATTAATTATCGTATTATGGAGGCATTTTACTTTCTATATTGCTTGCATTCTAGAAATATTTAGTAATTGTTGTCTGAAATATATTTTTACTTGCCTTCGCAGAATATTTACCATTCTATTATTGGGAATGGTTATATATTATTTCCCCCGTGGTTCTCGATCTGTGTAAATACAAGTCGAGCGTTTCAAAAGCTTTCTTATTTATTCAAATCCTCTCTTATGTATTTAATTCTAATTATATACAACGTCCTTTGAGCGTTCTAAGTCGCGATTTTAAAATTCGTCGTTGCAAGTAGTGCTGTTAAATTGGGTCATCGAATATTTCCTCATCCTAAGATGATGTCAGAGACGTTGTTCGCTTAAGGTACAGTTTTTCTGTTTGCTTTACTTGTGTTGCTGTTTTGGACGGTAGACACTTTATTTAATTGCTTGCGTAATAAATTGCAGACTGTGCGTTACTAAGTCCACTTTCACAATGCACAAACGATTATGCAATTATTCTTAGAGTAACAACTAGTTAACCCATAGCTTGCGTTACAGCACTTTTTACTGTTTTCTTTTCTGCGTACATTAATGTTAACGTCAACAACTAATAATTACAATAAAAAATTACAATTACAATAATTACAACAATTAATACTTGTTTACGTTATTTAAAATTTACTGTTACGTTTTCAAACTTTAGAGGCGCACTTCCCAAAGCAGATAAGAATTACTGTAAATACAACTGTATTACTTCTTTTACATCTTACTGCATTACTTCTTGTGTATATATTTAGGGTTGAAAAAACTACGTAAGTATATGGTATTTAGATTATAAGATTTTATTCTCGACATTTTAAAATGTTTATGTTTATACTGTATTATATGTAAATTGACGCTTTGTTTACATCACGTTATAACAGGACGATTACGTAAATGTGTGGTTCTGACTTTTATAAATATTCATTTTCTGAGATTTTTTGTTTGTAATATAACTTTTTACTAGGGTGTACAATTTTTCTTTCTGTATCACCCACCCCACTCTATGACGTTTTTGAGCTAGCCCGAAATCTAATTCTTTTGGATTTCGATTCTACCAATCTGTCCCTGTTTCGTTGCGGTATTCAGTGTAGGGGGCGGCACCGTGGTGTAGTTGGTATGCGTGTGACTATTATGCCCAGGGTACCGGGTTCAAATCCCGACACGGTCCGCTTGAAAAATGTTAGGCGAGCATTTTTCACAAGAATACGCCCTCGTTCGGATGAGAGGTAAAATGGAGGTCCTGTGTGTGTGCGTGAGTGTTGTCCATACTTTGCCTGGAATAGGAAGGGTTCGGCAAAATTCAAAACTTCCAGGTAAAAAACTCGCTTCATGGCCAATGTAGTACCTTCGGGTGGAGCATTGGAAACTCAAATGCAAGGTATTCAGTGTAGGCGATTTTATTTACTTACTTTACTGCCTTCTTTCCTGTCTGCACGGAATACCGTAACAACATGGTTTGATGCAAATCGAAAAACAGTCTTCTCTGCATGAAAAGCTAGGATGACACCTTTGTATGCAGCCGCAAATCGGCACCAGGAAACGCTTAGAGCGGCGTAGTTGCGCATAGTATACCAGTCGCAAAGCATCTCCGCGTGCATAAATCTAATCACTACTGGATTGGTAAGAACTTTAGTATATATATATATATATATATATATATATATATATATATTACTCAAATTTAGACGAGGGTAGAAAATTAATTAACGACATCAAATAATTTTAATCACCTTGTATAGAATTTTATTAGATAATACGAGTTTTTATAATCGTGGAGCTTAAAAATTTATTCGTTTCATTAAAAATAAGGAATTTAAATTATTCACTAGACGTTTTCTATAAAAAGAAGCAGAATTAAAATGCTCAAATTGTATGTAATTTAATTGTTCCAAGTATTAAAACAAATAGAAATTACGTGCAAAATTTATATTAATTAATTCAAGTTCTAAGTAACGGGTATTAAACAAAGTGTACAAATAATAATTAATATTTAATTTGTATTCAATAAAAATTAAAGGGTAGAAGTCAATGCCATTTATTATTATTTTAATTGGAGTTAATTGAACGATTATTAAGGTATAATATGCACAAAAGCTTTTGAAAACCCAATAATATTCAAATCGTAGAAGTGTTATTTAAAGTATTACGATTGAACACCTGCGTATTTTTAAATATCAAAGTTCTAATTAATTTGTTTGGATAAACATGCAGCTTCTATGTATATTGGAAACGGTCGGATGTTTTAACGGGAAGGCTAGATACGGGGTTATTTTACTTACGAATCCACGTGGATTGAAATAACCGATAATAAGGAATATCGATTTGTACCACTCAGATAAGGGTAGAAAGAGATGGATGAAACGCGCAAGGCAGAGACACAGATAATAAAAGGCGTGATTTGAGCAACGTCACTGGGTTTGCGATTGGTGGAAATAAGATGCAGATATGAGAGGTGTAAACGTAACGATTTCTATACAAAATTAATTGGTTGTTCTCGGACGTGTTTGCGAGCCGTGTGAACATTCTTGGATTTTCAACTTGGACGTGTGCAAATTTTGTAGAACCGCGTGCCGGATTGTCGAAAAGGGAACAGAGTATGCGAAATTCTGGAAACTGGCCGTCGCGGGACAAAACCGACATACAGGCGAGCTATTATATAAACCCGGACTTTAAACAGTTTCGCTCTCTTAGATTTTCGATTTTGATTTAATACTTTAAACAGTTTGCTCTTATATTTTGGTGATTATTGAATACTTTAAAACAGTCTACTCTTTACGTGCTACGATACAAGTTATTATGCATTAGTGCACTTAGAAAAGAAGATACAAGGTAATAAAGTCTAGTTATATTTGCGAGTATTACTGTACCAATTATCCAAATTTGTAACGATAAATGAATAAACAAAAGTAGGCAGTTTTGGGGTATAGCGTGAAAGAATTAGGAATTTCTTTGCTATTTTTCGGGGGTGTTAATAATCAAATGTTATTCGTAATCGTGCTTGGATCCACAAAACAAGATTTTGATATACTTAGATGAGTTCCTGAGAAGCTCTGAAACAACTTTAGATGAATGGTGGTGTAGAGAATTTTAGGAGCGTTCAGAATCAGAAGCCGTAAACATAACCCAGTTGGAATGGTGTGATTAACAAAGGACGATGTACATTGGAGCCACGAGTGCATTAACCTTCAGGTAACTTATGCTTTGTTGTTCGATTTTTGATGTTTTGGTGTGTGGTGAATAACTTTATAATTTGTTTGCTAAAAAATGGACAGTAGTGAATTTGTACAAACAACAAACTTTTAATTTTAAGGTAAAATTTTCTTGTTTAAGTAGAAAGGAGTATTTAGCAGTTTATGTTCTTGATTATGATGAAAATTTGGGGTCTGTCTTTGAGCTCAATTAGACTAACCTCTTTGATTAACGTAAAGGGGTGGGAGATGCTCCCTTTGTACTCAGACTCAGGTCTGCAAATATTGTTAAATTAATTAGTAGGCATCCTACAAGGACTTTAATTCTAGATGCAAATTAAAATGATGACAAATTTAATCTTGAAATTTTATGATACTGAAATTTATGCTACAATTTAATTTTGAAATTTTAATGTATTATGAATATTGATGTAAATAGAGTTAACGTTGATGTTTGTGGTAGGAATGTGTTTTTTTTTTTTTATGAATGAGGATGAAGGTTTTAACTAGGTGAGCAGCCGAGGCGGAAAGAGTAAAAAGACGATTATCAGAAGAGAATCTACTAAGGTGTATCGCAGCAATATATATTATTTTTGAACAGTGGTTTTCAACGACTAAACCGCACAATAATGCTATGCTGGTTAATATTTAAAACTACAGTCCCGAGTTCGAATTCCGACACCGTCCGCTTGAAAAATGTTAAGCGAGCATTTGTCACAAAAATACACCCTCGTTCGGATGAGAGGTAAAATGTTGGTCTCGTGTGTGGGTGTTATCACGCACGTTAAAAATCCGTACCTTGTTTGGAAAAGCAACGGTTCGGTAAAATTCAGAATTTCCAGGTAAAAACATACTCGCTTCTTGACCAGTGTAGTAACTTTGGGTAGAGCATTGGAAACTGAATGTAGTGCTAGACTAGTGATACGTTTTTTTCTGTTTCAGTAGTTACAATCTAACAGCGATGGCCGCGACTGTAAAACGATCGCAGCTGTTGCATAAGTGCTTGTTTCTGATGAAGCCAAAAACAAACAGGCTACTACTTTTAGTGTGCTAGGAGTGTGAGTGTGTTTGAATTCAACAGCACAGTTCAGGACAGCACGTTGTTTCCCGTATGAAAATCCAAATTTTGACTTTTCATTTAATTTTAGTACATTTAGGACGCTCAAACGAAACAGAAAAGTTAATTTCTTGCGATTTAAAACTCTTAACTTTTGGTTTATTTATATAAATAGCGCTACACACTATATGCATCATCATCATTAAGTTTTCAATCCTGGAACTGGTTAGACGCGTACCTACATTGTTTCTTATTCTGAGCTAATCCATACATTGTACCAGGCCGTGCTAATAGATATAATAATAATTAAACCAATTCCCTTTATTTGTTTTATATTTCATAATAATGTACGCATATGGCATTAAAAGATAAGGGTTTGTAGCATAAAATTTAAGATAAGTATTTGTTTACTTTGCGATCCGTTGGAAATATTATAACAGGAGGGAAGTGAACTTGAAGTGTGAGATGGACTCGAGTTTCGTGAAGAGCTGACGAAGTTCGGGATTGGTTGCAGTAAGACGTGTAGATTAGCAGGTGCGACGTGAATCCGAACGCGATGTAAAATACTGTTAAGTGGCTGCCCTAACTTGGATGTTTTAAGGTAACTAGGATTTAATATAATTATACTTGCAAGCTTGATGTTATTGGTTTGAGGATTTATCAGAACATTCACCATATTATTAATTATTATAACGTAATATCATTACGATTGATAATCGTGAAGGGTCCAATAAAATCCACTGTGGTTATCATACCATAAATTTAATACTACATCGTCCAAATAGCAAGTGTGGTGCGTTGTCTTCGTTAGAAGCATTGGGTTTTACCGTGCATTCCAATTTATGAAGGGATTTGTGGATTAACTTTTTTTGGTTCGCTTGAATAATTAAACTTACGGTTACGTTACTTGCCGTCGGTAATATTACTTAGGTAATCCACGTAAATTAGTTTTAGAAAGACGTTGTTTCTCTGGTTACACAGTATGTATAAGGATCTAAATTACTTTTAATATTCTTCACTTTATATAAAAGGGATTTGATATAGAATTAAGTTTAATTAGAGCATTGGTCATAATTTACCGGGAGTTTCCTGAAGTGGATCAGCTGCATTATATGTAAAGGATAATAAATTCATTTATTAAAGTTAGTTAAGTTCTAAAGGCCTTTTTATTGTAGCTCAAATTTCAAATACCAGTCCTACCCGAACTCCTCATGAAAAAGAGTCTATTTATTGACAGTGTTCAACGTTTCCCTGAAATTCCTACAGCCTATATCGTTCACTATCTGTGTGCAGTAGTCTAGTCTAGGCTTACCTATTTATTTTTTCTATATCTGCTTGTAATGTTACCGGCATTATTCTCCAAATATGCCTTAGAACGTATACTGTCCTTCCATTTCTCTTATATTTTTTGTCCCAGATTTCTTTATTTTCCTAGTATTTCTATAGCATATTTGTTATTAACATTGTCTGTTCATGCTATCATCATCAAGCATTTGAAGCATAACATTCTAAAAAACTTCTTTCTTTTCCTGTGTGCTGTCCTGTCCCCTATTTCATAGGCGTACAGTGTTGCGCTCCACGCATACGAGGGCGTTCCCACAAGTTTCAGAAATGTTTTTACTGTGCGTGCAGTTTTTGTAGTGGTTCGTTAAGGCACGTTCTCCTCAGTCAGTGTGCCAAGCGGCATCGATGTGAAAGGTTGCGTTTGCCCGCAGTGAGGTTTATTGCAAGAGCTGTTGTGGGCAGTCGTCGTTTTTGTCATGAAAAAATTGTGTGAACAGCGCGCGGCAGTGAAGGGTTGCTTCTTGCTCGGAAAAAGCTTCAGGCTTCAGGCTTTAATCGTGAACGTTGGTTGTTTGAATAACATTCCAAATGTCAGACGATTCTTGTACCTTGTGCGCATCACGTCGACTAAGGTCAGTCAGGCTCTAGCTTTCATACTGGTGACACACACCATGGCTCAGAATTTAGTTCGAGCGAGTGACTTGCGAATCGCCATAAACATGGCAACGTGATCAGGTGCTAGAAAGTATTTGTCTTTCATTCTGTTTCTAATAATGGTAAGCAAATTAAATTATTATTATGGTAAAATAAATCATCTTATTGTAGCGCTCAAGAAATTATCGATTGTTTTAAGACTACGAACTTACATGTTATTATTGTTTAATCTCACACAAATTACCGATGTGTAATATCACAAATGTACAAATTATTAATTTTAATTTCATTAATTCATGATTGATAAGGGCACGAATTGACAGTTCAGATATCATGTCTAAATTTCTAAGCTTACCGATAAATAATCTTGCTTTAATATAAATCGAAGAGGAATTGAAAATGATGTACTTTGGTTAGCCCATCATATGAATTTGAATTTTTCTTTCGATTTACTTTAGTAAATTGTACAACTACTTGATGTTAATGGTTCCCTATAATGGTCCAATATAATACGCAGAAGAAGAATAATAGTCTTACGCTTTGTAAGCATAGACATGGAAAGTCCGATGACGTAGCTTGTTTGTCGAAGAATTGCAGGCTAACACACATGGTTCCGACAAGGTAACTGTTTCAATGAAGTTCAAAGTATCAGTCGCCAAGGTAAGCGTTTTTCTAACAACTTGACCTGGCAACAGCTGTTTGTATAACTTGACAACGACGCAAATAATTGAAAATAACATTGTAGCATTTTACGACTTTTGTTTTACAAAGTAATCTTTTATCTTTGAATATTTAACACATGTTTGTAAACCAAGGTAACAGATATGTGTATTTTTGGTAATTAATTTAAAAAGCTTCACTGACATGTTTAATACATTATTAATATTTTAATTCACAGTAAGGACAATCGTAATTTTCATATTTAAATATTTGCGTCTAAAAGATTAGACCACATTATTGAAGTATTTGTTGTATATAAAATTTTATCACAATAAAAGCTAAATTTAATTAAAGACTGATCATATAATTTAATTGAACAACCGTTTTATTTTGGACAAATGAGTCCACAGGTAGGGTTTGTAGTAATTTATAATACTGCTAACAGTGATACTTATTTGCTATTAATTGTAATTTAGGTTTTTGTAGTAGGCTTTGGAAGATATGTCAATGATTGTCAATGACTGATTTTCTAAAAAAAAGTTATCTGATTTACTTAGAATTATAATAAAATAGATGTAGCTAATTATGTGCAGTGTTTTACTTAATATCTAAAATAACAGGTTACGGATCCAGACATCTAAAAAATGGCAGAAAGTTTGGTAACTGTCATGAAAAATAATTTTAATATAGAACTGCTAAATGTAAATAATTTTCATGCTTGGAAGTTTCGAATGCAATCTTTATTTATAGAAAAGGACGTTTTAGAATGCATAGAAATAGAATTTGATACAACTAGTTACACAGACGAAAAGAAAGGTTAAAGCCAGAAAACGAGATAATAAATGCAAATCTTATATCGTGCAGTGCATTGATGATGCTCAAATTGATTTAATAAGATATAAAAGGACAGCATACAGTATGTGGAAGAATCTTGAAGAAAGGTATGAAAAGAAAGGTATTCCGGAACAAATGTTATTATGTAAAAGGTTAATGAGCATGAAATTAGGAGAAGCAAAAGATCTTGAAATGTTTTTGGCACAATTTGATGAAACAGTACGTCAATTAAAAGATTAGTTTGTACTTTATTAATGGCGATGCCATCAAGCATGGAA
Organism: Platerodrilus igneus; assembly: GCA_036346225.1. Classification (NCBI taxonomy): domain Eukaryota; kingdom Metazoa; phylum Arthropoda; class Insecta; order Coleoptera; family Lycidae; genus Platerodrilus; species Platerodrilus igneus. The sequence goes on from JARFIW010001290.1 coordinate 463,196, forward strand.
AATTGTAATTTTAGAAAATATGCCATTAGAAGAATTGAGTATAAATGTAGTTAAAGCAAAGCTACGAACTGAAGTAGAAAAAAGAAAAGCTGTGTCTAAAATTGAAACAAACAAATTGGTCAAGAACACAGTAAACCTGCAGCATTTTTAACAAATAATGGTGGTGTATGTTACGCATGTGGTGCAAAAGGGCATTATAAAAGAGATTGCAAGAAGAATAACTATAGAAATCAGACTTACAGAAGTGGACATATTAGAGGTAGAGGTAACTACAGAGGACATTTTAATAGTCAAAGAAGAAATACCAATAACCAACGATGGCATTACTCGAGAAATTTTAGTAATCAAAGAGGAAGATACAGAGATCAACCCAGTGGTAGTAGAAGATGTTATAGTAATCAAAGGAAAATGGAAGGATCCAAAGGTAACTTTGTGGAAAAAGAAGACACCGATAATGGTATATGTTTCATGACACAAACAGAAGTTAAAGACAAAACTGTAAGTAAAAAAGACATTTTATTTTATATAGACTCTGGGTGTACTGATCATATGGTAAGCTCTAGAACATGTTTTTCTGAGTACATGTTGTTGCAAAATCCTATTAAAACAGCTGTTGCAAAAAGTGAAAATTTTATGGAAACAATAGGTGTGGAAATCAAAATAGTCAGTCATGTTTATAATGAAAAAGTAGAATGTACTATAAAGAATCTGTTATATGTACCCAATCTTCGCAAAAATTTAATGTCTGTGAAGCAATTAGAAATTAATGGTGTCACAGTAGTTTTTGATAATGGCAAGGTATTTTTGTGTAACAAAGATAGGTTAGTAAGAATTGGAAATAGAAATAAACTATATGAAATAAATTTTGAGGTGGATGTTAATGAATGTTTAAGTACTGAAACAGAAATCAAGAACTAAAGTTATGGCACAGGAGACTAGGGCACATTTGTAATGTAAATTTAGAAAAGTTATTAAAAAATAACATGGTTGAAGGGTTAGAAAATTTAAAATTGAGCAAAGTTGAATTTTGTGAGTCTTGTATTCAGGGCAAAAAGAGTAGATTACCATTTAATTCAAGAAATAGAGCTAACATAATTTTAGGTATAGTGCATTCTGATTTAGTTGATCCAATAACACCTGTAAGTCATGAAAATTAAAAATATTTTATCACATTTATTGATGATTTCTCAAGTTTTGTTCAGGTTTATATGTTAAATAAAAACGAAGTCTTTGATTGTTTTAAGTGGTTTGTTCAGGCTGCACGGGTTAAGTTTAATTTAAGATTATCAGTTTTAAGCTGTGATAATGGTGGCGAATATATTTCTAGTGAATTGAATGATTTTTGTCGTGAAAATGGAACGGTTATAGACTATTCTATGCCATATACTCTACAACAAAATGGGAAGAGTGAAAGGTATAATAGAAGTTTGGAAGAAAAGGCTAGAACCATGTTAGAAAAAACAAAATTACCAAAACATTTCTGGAACGAGGCTGTAAAAGTTGTAGCATATGTGTTAAATCGAAGCTCTCACAGTAATTTAAAAAGATACTTTTGCAGAAATTTGGAATGGCGTAAAACCAAATATTAAAAAGATGAAGATATTTGGTTGCATGGCTTTTTCTCACATTCAAGAACAATTTAGGGGTAAATTTGATAGCAAAGTTAAAAAATGTATTATGATGAGATACACAAATACAGGATATAGATTGTGGGATATAGCTAAGGAAAAAATAATTACATCAAAGAATGTGAAGATCGATGAAAATGATTTTTATTACAAAATGAATGTTGGGAGAATAGGCTTAGTGAATAAGGAAGATAAGGAATCGACAGAAGATATTTCTGGGATTGACGATCAAAAAAACGAAATAAATGTGAACCAAGAGAAAAACAAAAGTTCCAGAGAAATATTCAGATTTTGAAATGTATATGGCATTTAATGCAATTGCGTACATTGAAGATGTTCCAGAGAATGTAGAGCAAATAAATGAAAGAGAAGATAAGCAAATGTGGGTAACTGCTATGCAAAAAGAGATAGAATCTATAAATAAAAATGAAACTTGGTAGGAGGTAAAGAAACCTGAAAATGCAAAGATATTAAGCACAAAATGGATTTTTACGAAGAAACCATTGGAACATGATGTACAAGATAAATACAAAGCACGGCTGGTAGTGAGAGGTTTTGCCCAAAAGGATGCGTTTAATTATGATGAGATATATTCACCAGTGACCAAGATGCTTACTATCCGAACTTTACTATCAATACAGACATCATATTAAACAACTTGACGTTAAAACAGCGTTTTTGAATGGGAATTTGAAAAGAAGAAGATATTGTACGAAGGTTTGAATTTTGTGCTCGTTTGCAAGAAGAATTGGAAAATAACAGATTTATGACACGACAAGTACTGTTCTCTGACAAAGCAACGTTTACGTCTAATGATACACTAAGTTCGCAAAATTGTCGATGGTGGAGCGATGTTAATCCCAATTTTCATGTCCAAACCAGAGATCAATATTCATTTAAAACTAATGTATGGTGTGGTATTTACAAAGACAGAATTGTTAGACCATTCTTTGTTCGAAATAACATGAATGGAGAAAGATACCTACAATTTTTAAATAATCAGTTGTCAGACTTTCCTTATGAACTACTGCTAGATCAACGAGGAAAAATATGGTACCAAGAGGATGAAGCACCATGTCACTGTAAGTGAACTATAAACAGATTTTTTCGTCCACACTTTTAACTGTAAAGTGATAGGAAAGGACATGTAGTTTCTTTGGCCACTAAGGTCACCGGACATAACCCCTCTAGACTTCTTTTCAAGATTTTGATCATCTTGAAAGAATCATTAAAGATACATGTAAAGCTATAACTCCAGATGTGGCTAGAAATGTATTAAATAAATTTAATCAACCAACAATCACCTGTTTAGAAAGGAACGGTGAATACGTTGAAGTTCCGTAGTATTTAAATAATTTTACATGTTCTCAATAGAATTTATTAGTTGTGATTATTCATTGTTGATAAATTCATAGGAGGTTATCAATTGTTTATCATGTCTTATTCCTTTATTCAATAAATAATCTAATTAATAATATCTTGTAATTTTTTCTGGGAAAATCACAAATCTACAAAGTATGCATAATTTATTGCCATTTAATAAAAATTTTAATGAATATTTTGCTCTCCAATATAATTTGAGCGTTTTTTGCTATCACTCCAAATCATGATTTTGATTTTCCCTGTATTCCAGCCAATGTTTTAAAAATTTTGTACTTAATTATGGATCTACAAGTCATGCAGAGCTTTTTATTAAGAATATTTTTTTATGAAATGTAAGATAAACCTTTTCTACATTTGTATAAAACTTTTTGGGACACACTAGCGTCAGACCATATAGAGCCTTATTCAATTTTAACACATTATCCCTCTTACAGTTCACTCCCTCTGGTGCATATATATATATATATATATATATATATATATATATATATATATATATATATATATATAACGCAAGCAAGCAAGTGTTGGAATAAAAACATTAATGATTTTTTACTTAGTTTAGGATTTACAAGGTCAAATGTTGATTACTGTTTGTACATAAAACATGATAAAGAGAGTGTAGTGTATTTAGTAATATATTATATGTGGATGACATTTTACTGACAGGTTAGAACTTAAGAGTTTTAGATGAATACAAAAGTAAATTTATGCAACAATTTGACATGAAGGATAAAGGAAACTTAAAGAATTTTTTAGGACCTGAAATTGATTATGACCGGGAAAAGGGAATTTTGAAAATAAGTGAAAAAAAGTATGTTAAAGGAATTCTAAAAGTTTTAATTTTGATCAGTGTAAACCGTGTACAACTCTAATGGATTTAAAATTGCGAATAACTGATAGTGAAAATAATGAATTTCAAAGTAAACCAGTTAAACCTTTAATTGGATGTCTTATGTATTTAATGTTAGGCTCACGTCCAGACATAAGTTTTGCCATAAACTACCTCAGCAGATATCAAAATAAAAATGAGAAGGAAGTATGGATCGGATTAAAACGGTTATTGAGATATCTTCAGAGCAGTTCAGCATGTGTTTAAAATACGAAAGAAAGTTAAACAATTTACCTATAATTTGTTTTGTAGATTCTGATTGGGCAGGGGATTTGTTTAACAGGAAATCAGTACCAGGGTTTGTAATTACAATATTTGGGAATTCTGTTGCTTGGGGTCACTACGAAACAAAACTGTGTGTCATTATCTAGTTCTGAAGCAGAATGAGTAGCTTTGCTGTTCGTGAGTGTTTGTTTTCAGAAGATTAATAATTGACTTGAATATATCCATAAAATATTTTAATGTGTATAAAGATAACCAGGGCTGTATAGTGTTAATTAAAAATCCAGAGAATAACAAAAGAGTGAAACACATAGATCTGAATTATAATTTCATTTGTAATATCATTAATAAAGCGGATTTATGAAGTTAGAGTACATTAACACCAAAAATCAATTAGTTGATATCCTAACGAAGGCTCAATGCAAAGATCAGTTTTGTTTAAACAAATTAGGACTAGGATTGATAGAATAAAATAAACAAATACAAACTAGATTATTTGAGTAAGAGAGGGATACGAATTAATTCTATATTTTGATGTTAAGATTTTAATTTATTGATATAGTTGAGATACTAACATTGTAACGTATTTTTTTACGTAGTTACACTTCGCTTATTAATCTAAAATAATACCGCAATAATATAAAAATATAATTTGTAAATTTCCGTACAATAAAAATAATTCATAAAATTTATATTAGCATATAGACTCCTTTGCTCTTGAGGTCTAAGTTTCGTTAATAAGCTTCGTCAAGTTGTCATTTCGTGTCACTTTGCTATCAGCGTCTGAAGAGGTAAGCTGCTATCAGCGGCCTAGTAAAGTCAAGATGGTAGACAGGCACGTGGCCTGTAACATAGTCCGCAAGAAAACAGAATTCTTTTAACCTTCGTGTCGGAAAGTGGTTCTTGGTAGTTATAGAGTGCAGATTTCATTTTGTGTTCCACCTGTAGCTGCTCAATCGATACCTGCTGGCCGAAGTATTATAGCTCCCTCATCATTAAAACAGTTGGTACAATTAATTAAATAAATTTTTATTAATATTTTCTTCTTAGTGCAATATCTCGGAAGTAATATCTAGAAAATATCTTGGAGAAAATATGTTGGATACAGTTAATATCATGCAGTTAATTTCAAGGAAGTAAGCAATGTCATGGAACTATATCACGGATTTTGTTAATATCGTAATTGCCGTATTTAATGGTGAAAAGAAAATTTAGTTTGGAATTTGGAATACTAAATTTTATAGGATGTACTTAAGGAGGAATTGGTTTCGTTAAATAATGTTTTGTTCAGAAGAATTCTCATAGTTCCAGCGATAAATTCCTCCGTATCCATGTGTTTCCTGTTTGTGCATCGCAGAACACCGATATTAATGGAATATCCCACAGCTCAAGTCATAGTTTGATTTCTTTTGGTCGTGCTGTACTTCCACACGTGAGTGATCTTTAGCATTTAATCACATTTATAATTATTTAACCGTAATACGAAAAATACAAGGTTGAAGCTTTACCTAGATTAAAGTAACTTACAAATTATTTAGTGAAAGAAAGAATTCCGTAATAAATTTGTAACTTTGCATAAATTTTAAAGATGGCTATGCTGTTTGCTTATCATAATTATTTCACAAACAGATAAAGTTAACTAAACTGAAAAAGTTGTTAGTGACATATGGTGTCAAAGAAATATTCAGCTTTCCAAATTTAAATATCACATGTTATTTGACGCTAATCTAAAAATATATTTACTAATTTTGAGGTCATGTACTTTGATTGTTAAACAACCTGATGAATTCTTTTTATACATATTAAGTAAAACTAACTCTATGTTGAAAAATGCTATTTTATGAGATCCTAAATAATTAAATTAAATTGTGAATTCAATGTAGTACTACACATGGCTGAGAATTAAAATGTGTAATATGAATTATTAAGTGAACTAAAACTTTTTAGAAAATTTATTATGAAATATTCCATTTAGAGATTATTATGTTTTTTTTTGAATACAAAACCTTATTGATTTTCTGTTCTATAAAATTTTTAGTAGAAAAAGATTATATTAAAACAAATCAAGGAATTTAATCAAATAGAATCCATTTTTGCATAACTCTTTTATTATTCAAAATACAAGTAAAACTTATAGATCATTCATGAGCAAACATTGTGTCTACTGATAACAAATACCCTGGGTGTATATTTTTGAAACTTAAAATCTATTATATTATTTTTGGTAAATATTATTAAGGACACAAACTGTGTCCATGTTGTGTGTTTGTTCACAGGTTAAGTCGAGACATCTGTATGACATCTGGTAATTGAGATTTTGGTAAGTGTTTAAAAAAAGTGAAATTCAGGTTTTATGGCTATATTAGTGGTGTTGATATAAGGTTTCCGCATTCCCCTAATACAAGCACAAATAATTTTTGTAGGTTGTTGTATTGAAAAATACGATGGCGCTTATTATTTATATTTTTGGTCATTTGACAACCCATGACCCAAGCTCATGATCTACCCAGAGCTAACACTCTAGTAGCCGTTTATGTCTAAAAAGTTTTTCTTTTCCTCAAGCCGTTTTCCATCCAACTTTACCTTGGACTTTCATTGTTAATAAGAAATTCTCGACCTTGTGATATCAGGTAAGGGTTTAGGATATATAAGGGTGCAATTTGTTATCTGATATTCACGAAGGTAAATTTTTTTTGCTTACAACATGTTTTAGAGAGTTTAAATTTGATTGTTTCATGTTATAGAATAAGGAAAGTATCAAGAGAGGGTGTAGTAATTTGTAATACTGCTAACAGTGATACTTACTTTATTTGCTATTAATTGTAATTTAGGTTTTTGTAGTAGGTTTTGGAAGATATGTCAATAATTGTCAAGGACTGATTTTCTAATAAAAAGTTATCTGATTTACTTAGAGTTATAATAAAATAAATGTAGCTAATTATGTGCAGTGTTTTACTTAATATCTAAAATAACAGGGTTAATTGAGCTAAAAGGTAAAAGCAGATATATACCCCTTTTATAGAAATAAAGTTTTTGCTGTGACTTGATAAAAAAGCACTAAGCAGCGCTTTCAAGAAGTTAAATATCTAAATTTCCCTTTATAATAATGTTTAAATTATTGGTATTAATAGCTACATCTTTTTTTATGGTATAGGGTACCAAGAGTGCATCTCTGTGCGTCCTTTGTTATTATATCAACAATATTTTTTTACAGCTTCTGCTTCAGCAGTAAAAACGATTTTACCCTCCAAAGATTTCCAAGTTTTCCCATAGGGTAAACTCGTGTTTAAAAATTCTAGAACTTGATGGCGTCCCCTTTGCGCCCCCTATTTAGTATTTTAGAGTCGGTCAAGTAGATAATGTTTTTGTTGTAATACCCACGACCACTCTTCATAAGCTCTACCCGAGGAATAGACCACTAACTGAGTCGGAAAACTGTCGATTTCCTTCCATTACAAGATCGAAATAACTGGCTATTGTAAAATTAATTTGAGTTAGATTAACGGTAAGCCAAGTAAGAGGTCAGTAGTAGATTGTTTCAATAAAGTTTATCCTACCCAGTGAAGAATATAGAAAAAGGGGTGCTTTTAACACTAGATCGAGTACTGATTCACACGAAAAGGTTTGAAACCAAACTCTTCTAAAATAACGAGCAAAACTATATTACTCAGTTTGCTATCATACAACTTACACCACTTCCACATACTGGACATGTACTGCATAAAACCATTGAGCAAGTAAGTGACCAAGACGAAACCTATTAAAATTGACTACATTATCTTAGAGTGCAGGGTATTATACTCCTTTGTGAAGTTGCAAGCAATTAATGGTTATAGAACATTTGCAACTCACCTTTGTTGCCAATGTCATTGCGACTAAAGATATTTCGCCAATAGCAGTTATTTGAATTGAGCTGCGTAATACCAGCTGGCTTTACATAAACAAGGTCGCCACTTGAAGCTCTGCAAATAACGTTAAATCGGTGTAGTTGAAACTATTTATCATTAAACAAACAAGACCTACATTTTACCTCTCATCAACACACGGTCGTATTTTTGAGAAAAATGCTCGCGTAACATTTTTCAGAAGGTCCGTGTCGGGAACGGATGCCAGGAACTAGGAATCAACAGTCATACGCAAACCTGTCTGATACACGGAGCCGCCTATATCAATACCTTACATTTGATTTTCCAGTGCTTCACCCGAAGGTAACTACATGGGCTGGGAAGCGAGTTTTCTCGTAGAAATTTTGAAATGTCGCACCCTTGATATTTCAAGCAAGGTAGGGATCTCCTACATGCGTGACAACACCCATACACGGAACCTACATTTCACTCTCATCCGAACGAGTGCATATTTATGTGAAAATAGCTCGTCTAACATCGTTCAACCGGTTCGCATCGGGAAGCGAACCCTGGGAGCTTGGGATCAGTTTTTGTACGCGAACCTCATTATTAACGACCGTGACGCGCAGATCATATCTGATTCACACACAGTTTATCCCGCACTACTGTCTATCCTTGCTGATCGTCTCTTACCCTTAACATTAGTGGAACACCGGAAGAAGCTGAGAAATTTCCCATAATGACTAGGAGTTTCGCGCTATAGTTGCTATATTGTCGTTTACAACCAAAGTTCCTATAACTTTAAAAGCAATGGCAAATATTTCGGATTGAACAGACTTTGAAACGTTTTTCACTCCAAAGAGCATAATTATCCCGCGACCTTAAAATACAAGTTTTTAGTAATAAACTGTAAAATAAACGAGTTTGCTTAGTGGAGTAAATTCTCCACCTGTGGAATGTTGTCAATATGTTGTCGATATCAAAACAGTTAAAATATTACTCACAAAAATTTGTTTAATATGAAAATTAGGAGAATGTTCGAAATATAAGATTCTTTTAAGCTGGTTAAACTCGTTTCAATAAATAAATATTGTTACGCTTGGAAACAGATTGCAGTTTTTATATTTATTCCTTAAATAAAGTATATTTACTCACCATCTAAAAACAATTTGCTTTCTAAATCGTTATTCAGGTAGCTGTTACCAAAAGCATTCAACCAATTTATTTCACTTCGGTCAAGTGAAAGATTACCCTGAAATCAAAACGTAAATTACAGGCATCCATTATAAAGATTAAAAACTAACCATTAATTTTTCGGGTCTTACATTTTCAGAAAGAATGCAGATTATTAGGATGTATTCTAAAAATTAAAGAATTTTAATTAAGGTGCTATACTGATTTTATCTCACCTCGCATATTTGCTTTTTCTGCTTTTCCAACCCTGTAGTTAATGAAGTATAACCTCTATTGACACATAACTTTGTTTAGTTATCATACTGATTGCCGACTGATATCATTTAAAACCCACGCTTATAGTTAATTCCAGGATAAATTCCTACTAATAAATGTTGAACGGGTTTTAGTCAATATTGTAAATGCTTTTGTAAAGCAGGGATTTGAAATACAATTGTACAAATTATAACCACAAACGTTGCCAGATTTCCTTAAACGAAGTATCATATAAATTATTGAAAAGGAGTTAGCTGCGTTATCCGTATATGCATCTATTTCATAATACAATTGTCTGAACATACATACATATATACATTCACGCACGCACGCACGCACGCACGCACGCAAGCGCGCACGCACGCACGCAGACGCGCGCGCACGCATGCACACACGCATACGCACACACGCACGCACACACGCATACACACACACATACACATACACACACACATTCACACACACATACACATATATATTTTTGTGATGTAGTTGCAATAACCCGGTGCCCCTTTTTTGTGAAATAAAAAGATTAACATTTTCTTTTTCGTCAATTTTTAATTTTAATTTTAAATACGTCGGCTATTTTAATTTTGAATACCTCAATTAGCTCAGTTTTAACCACGCACGGAGCTTGCGATAATACGACAATAAAGCCTTTAAATTTACCTTCTACCTCTACTTCCTGTTTCTTTAAACCAAAACACTATTAAGCACAATTACTATAATATTCTCAAAAATATTTACAATGTATGAAATGTTTAAGAATTCTCTAAATAGAACTTTTTTTTAAACAATTGAATGAAAATTCTTTCAATAATTAACATTCCCAAAATTAATTAAAAAGCTAGCAAAAATCACCCTCATTATTATTATTTGAAACCCCATGAACGTTCATTAAACTTCCTTTAAAATTTACGTAATTTATAATGTGTATAAGAAAACGATCTTTGTTGACCCTCACATAAAATTTTTATGAAAGCAATTTTTAAACTATTCAAATTAGAAATATACACAAATAAAAATAATAAAACATTCAGATTGGCTAACTTGTTGTTTCAAGCTCGAATCAGTCGCTGTACTAATTGCTCCCGTATTCAGCTTAGTGATTTAATAGTCCCAACGTTGAATCCAGATCTGCTTTAGATATGGTTTGCATTTTTTTTTAGCATAGCTGTAAATTACTTTAGCGTCCTTTGTTAAACTTCCTGGTCATATCCAGTAATTAATAATTGAATTATTTTCTTGTTAAATTTCCTCATTGGATCCAGTAATTATTTAGTGTCCTTTTTATTAATGTTAATACTAAAATTTAAATTAAAACAACCTTTAGTTACTTACGTTTTTTAAAGGGTTAAAACGACGAACGTCTTTTAATTTTTCACCATTACCATTGTACTATTTATTACTTCATAATAAATTACTTCTAATTCTTTCACGTAAATATTTTTTTTTAAGTGATGTGGACTAAGCCTTAATTCATGTTGAACTGATTTGTTTACAAATCCGGTCGTATTTAAAAGAATTGTCTATCTGTTGACCAGCGCAGAGTTCGCTATTATACGTGATTCTTACATACCAGGTTTTGGGTATTTCCATGGATTTTTACCGTCTACACAAAACTGATGCGCTACTTTCAGCACGTAGCATTTCAAGTTAATGCATTGGTTCTATTGTATTTTCTCATTTCAAGCTCACGTAAATGATTGTTTGTACAATAAATATGATGAACTTTGCTTTTATCACCAAGCCGTGTTTATTTGTAATCTATTAGGTGTTGAATTTTATCTTCCTGGTTACGTATTCTTAATAAAATTTATGTATTAAATTATATGCGTTTTATATTACGTATTTTTAAACCTGCTTGTTCAATTGGGATTCTTGGCGTTATGATGATGCATTATTCATGCGTATTGTGTTTCAACTTTCGTTCACGTTGTCTTATGACTTGCCAAATCCTTTATTTAATCAATATATTCTAAAGTATTTTTCATCTCTTAAATTAATTATGACTATGGTTTATATACAGGGTGTTGTCATTTACTTTCTTGCCTAACCGTTGTATTTCTTATTTTCTTCGTAAAAATGTCTAGTTTTCTGCGCCCTCATGTTGTATTAATGAAGTGCACTATGCTAGTGGTCCTATCTACCCCTAAATGACCTTATAAAATATTTATATATTCAGTACTTGGCTTATAGCCATAATTTTGAGCGTAGCTTCCCGTCTATAACTGACATAAGTCAAAAACTTGACAATGTCAGATATGATTGACAAAAAGTCAAACGTAATTAAAAATTAAGTTTATGTATAGTTGTGTGCACGATTTAAATTTGTAAATTTCTCAATTGTCGTCAACGGTCTCGGTGGCGTAATTGGTAAACGCATGGTTCCTGCAAAACCAAGATACAGGTTTAAGTTCTGTCCAAAACCTTATATTTTCCATCTTTTCAATTACTACCTCGATTTGAAATGATCATTTGGACTTTGCATAAAAGTCCCAGTTATTATTTCACCTTATTCACTGTAACAGGATAGTATTTATCAACTTACCTTGTGTAATCAACCACCTAAAATATTTATATATTTAATACTTGGTTTATAGCCATAATTTTGAGCGTAGCAATGAGAAATTGCAAATTATTGTCTTATTTTCCTTTTGGTTAATAATCCTTTATATATAATCTATTTAGTAAAAATCAAAATACCTTGAACTTGGACCTCAACATATTATGTAAATTATCCTTACAAAAATAATTTTTATCAGATTAAGAACTTACTCTATCCTACAAATATTTGAATATTATAAACAAAGAAATCTAAAATTTTATACTTGCAATGGAAAAATAGCGTTTATCACCATCTCATCTCCACCGTAATTAATGATATTAAAACCTTCTTGAGTCCATTTTATATTGACGTTAAAGTCTGTGTACAAGATTATTTATATTCTTTTAAATCTTTATTTAGAAAGTTAATTTTCAAAGTGCAGCCTCTTTTTTTAATTAATTAATCAGTCATTTACCTATATTGGAGTAGATTTATGGAAGGCTATGAGTATAATTTCAAATTTAAACAAAGCTGTTTGGCATTTTTCTCATGAGTTATCGTCTGATTGCTAATTCAAAATGAAATAAAACGCAGCAATATCACAAAGCATTTATACAGTATGAAATATTTTCTCACGTCAAAGGCATTTACAACATAGTTTTTTTTAAACATAAAATAATTTCTAAGAAGTACTTATTATAAAAGAAATTGTTTTTACCTTATTTTAAATTTACATAACTAAATTTCTTCTTTTATGGATGGTTTACCTGGTTATGTTTATTGCCACGTTTGTATGGTTTGTTTGGTCAAAAAATTCTTGACAGATAATCTATTGAAAGGTCAGAGCGTTTCGAACTCTGAACATAAAGTTTTCTGGTGAAAATCCTATACAAAAAAATTATTGCATGATTTACACTTTTTATTCTGCATTAAATTAAATACAACTACTCTATTGTTAGTTAAAAAAAAAGCAATTATAAAAGCTAAACATGCTCTTATGGAAAACAATTACCCTAAACACTTTATAGATGCAATCTTTAAAAAACAAATAAATAAATACTACAACATAACAAAAAATATAGGCGATAATAAAAAAAATGACAAAAAGTATATAACTTTACCATATATTAATGGGTTATCTGAGAATATTCAAAAACTAGTTAAAAAATACGATATAGATACAACTCATAAAAGTATTAACCTAAATAAAAATTTATTTACTAAAATAAAAGATAAAATACCTAAAAATAAAAAAACCCACACCGTATATAAGATCCCATGCCAAGAAGGATGTGACAGTGTATACATTGGCCAGAGCATGCAGCATCTTGAGAAACGTTTAAATGGACACAAATATGATAAAAACAATGCGACCGCCCTAACTAAACATGAAACACAAAATAAACACAAATTTAATTACGAGAAAACGACAATACTTAAAATGGAATCAAACCAAAGAAAAAGAGAGTTATATGAAATGATTTTCATAACATTAAATCCCACAGCAATTAATGACAAAATAGATATAAAAAATTTGAATAAAATCTATCATAATTTAATTAAATAAATGAACAAAAAAAATAATAATAATAAAATAAAACTAATGGACATAAAATTGAGAAATATCGGATATAAATATATAATTTAAAATAGAGGATCAGGTTTACTGTAGTGATAGCAATGTATTAATAGATAATAGATAGTTTAGGATAACATTTTGTATTAATACAACACATGTGGTTATATACACACATTCAACAATAAGGTAGGTTAAGAATTTTATAACGTATTTGTAAATGACATACAAATAGGCTTAGTGTATTTAGTTGTTAAATGTATAACGAATAGAATAGTTTAGGGTAAGTGACAAAATTATATAAGGGTAGGTTAGTATATTAGTAAATTAATTTATAGGAATGACTGAACCATTGAAAAAGGCTCAAGCAGTCGAAACGTACGTATGGTCGAATGAGGTTATGGCACAATAAAATGTAAAAGTATATATTAATGTTTTGACCTATATCCCAAGAAAATCATCCTCAAACATATATATATATATATATATATATATATATATATATATTCCTATTCTAGAAAATTCTTTATTTAAAATAAATTTCTGTTAATCCACAGAGTAATTAATTTTACCTTTAATTGCTTTATAATGCAAAAGGGGTTGCATTTTATGGGCATATTTGCTTTTAACATCAAAACGTGTTTTAATACACCTATTAAGTTTGGAATTGACGTTTTCTAACAAGATTGTAGTTTTTTATGCTAAATGCGTTAAATATGCTAATTATAGCAAACCAAAAGCATTTTATCAAAAATATATTGATAATTATTAAGTGAAAATAAATGGGTTTGTATTTAGCTTAAAACGATCGATTTGCGTTTGCGTTTTACGGTACCTCACAATTAATTATTTTTACATGTACAACTTGCGTTACTTGCCATGTATTTACAATATGCTTATATCATAAAGGGTGATTATTTATACACGGGCAATTGAATTTTTTACTTATACATCACTGAATAAAAGGTCGCTTGTATTATACAGAGCGTAATCAAGAATTTACGAAAATTGTTATTTTTTTTTATTCTTTTATATTTTGGCGGGATTTATATGTAGAATTTGAGTTTCAATGACCTCTCGTGACCATTACACTGTTGATAAAACCTGCAAAGTCAGGTGAAACAGCACGAAGGCACAAATTGTGGGCTAGGTGATGCTGTACTTCCCATTATGTGTTCGTGTTAAATATTACATCTTTGCTACTCCTGTCCTGATGAGCCCCAATTAGGGCAAAACGCGTCGACACGATGCCCTTGTGGCTAATATTGAGTCACTTGCCAATAAATTTCATTTTTTGATGCTATTTTAAGAATCATTAAATTTATTTATTCTTTATAATTATAATTCCTTGGCTATGGAAAAAGGCAGTTGAACCGGATCTCCTTTGTGCCGACTGTTGATAAAACCCGCAAATTCAGGTAAAGCAGCACGAAGGCACAAATTGTGGGCTAGGTGATGCTGTACTTTCCACAATATGTTCGTGTTAAATATTACATCTTTGCTACTCCTGTCTTGATGAGCCCCAATTAGGGCAATACGCGTCGACAGGATGCCCTTGTGGCTAATATTTAGTCACTTGCCAATAAATTTCATTTATATATATATATATATATATATATATATATATATATAATATACATTGACATACAGTAGCCATATTTAAATCCTAAGGACAAATAAACTTATTCTAATCGTGCATTTCAAACCATTATAATGGTATACAAACAATAGTAGATGATATTAAATTATTAAATTAAGTTACAATTCTCATTACAGTTGTGTAATAATATTTTCTTAAATCCAATAAGAATATTTCAATATAATATATTCTTCTAGTGTCGCTATGGTGACATATTATATCA
This sequence comes from Platerodrilus igneus, assembly GCA_036346225.1. Taxonomy (NCBI): domain Eukaryota; kingdom Metazoa; phylum Arthropoda; class Insecta; order Coleoptera; family Lycidae; genus Platerodrilus; species Platerodrilus igneus. The sequence goes on from JARFIW010001290.1 coordinate 478,601, forward strand.
TAGTAACAACACCGTTAGGTTAGGCTCTACAGCTTTTTTTATCGAAGTCTGTACTCTAATAATTTGAAAGCAATTGTCATTTGACAAAGGTTGTCACTTTCGTTCTGATTTCGTTAGCGTGAAGGTCGCGTGGGTTTATCTGCTGATGACCATGGCTAGATGGGCCTAGTCTAGGAGAAGAAAAAGTTGTTTGTGTAAAAAATTATCGTTGGCATTGGGCACATACCTAGCGGCAATATTACAATATTTACAACTGCTGCAGATTACCTACCTTTCTTAGCATACCGGTCTAGCATTCAGTGCCATGATTGAAAATCTTAAAATATTACACAAATATTTTATTGTTTTCAAAACCAATAATGCGAAACAACAAGATAAAATAAATATTTAAAAAATGGATCCTCATACACCATGAGCGTATATGGTGCTTCATTTATTTACAGGCTTATATACGAACAACATTATGCAGTATAAAAACGAATCTCTAAATTTTACAATTATATACAGATCCAAAATAGCATAGTTATTTTTCAAAATATAAATTTTAGCTGGAAAATTAGAATCGTAACTCACAAACCAAAAAGAAAAAATCCTTCTTTTTCAATACTACTAGTAAACGTCGCTCAAAATTGGAAAATTATATACAACACAAAAAGAAACTATTTTACAAAATTAAATCGTTATTAACCAAATTAAAAACTTAAAGAGCAAAATAATAAATATTTTACACTTTATCACTTTCAAAGATATCTATCGTATAGTCACACTTTCCTAAACTCCACACCTCATTTTGTAATTGTTCGATTACCAAAATAAGGCCTGTATAATAAAATTGCGACTTTAATAAATATTGATTACAAATAGAAACACAAAAACAAATTCATCCTTGTCACGTAAAATAGAAATATCTTATCTAATAAAACAGCGTAAATAGAAAACCTAAAATCCAGGGTTCAACACTCTTGTTTCAACACAAATTAACTCACAAAAATGTTTTCAATAAATACCTGAATATCACTTTCAATGACCCGGTAGCGTATACTTTTCTTTGAAATTGAAAATCACTTAATACAATTTTAAAAAATCTTATACAAAATGAATTATTTAATATGAACCGTCCCAATTATTTTTCTAAGGCTGGTCCTAAAGTTTCTAAGTTTAGAGAACTCAAATCAAACGTCAGATACCAGTACACAGTTTCATCAAAAAATTTGAGAATTTAAATAATCTATGTATGTCACATGAATATTTTGATCAAATTAGCAAATTGCCATATATACTAATAAAAAAGTAGATTTGACATTTTTAATGGTTGTATGACATTTCTCTTAAGGACTGTATACAGGGTTAGTTAAAATATGGGGATGACAATTTATTGTCGCTAATATTTATTTTAGGAAGTTTTTCGAAATTTTAGCAACATTTTACAATGCTTGAAAATTTTTTCTCTTTAAAGTGACCTACCTTTTTTGTATCACGGTGCATTAGCCTAAATGTTTAAGATTGTCTATTTTTTATCTTTTTTACGCAAAAAAGGTATACCTTATAAATATCTCTCCGAGTTGCCGTTTTCCTGATATCTTCTAATCAGTATACCTGTTTATCGTTTATCCCAGCGCGTGTCGGGTGTTCTAGAACCTAGTTTAATTTGTGAACTTTGCGTTGCAATTAAATTATAGAGTGTGGCAGTGATAGGATGCTAATGTGGATCAGTTGGATTGTACTTTACAGATAAGTTATAGTTTTAGTATTGTTTTTTGTTGTTTTTTTAATGGCAACGCCGCTGGCCGCATTGTAGTTACGGTGCGTGCTGCGAATTTTTATTTAGCTGTGTTTGTTTTTTATGTTGTGACATTGGTTACAAGTCATTAAACTACATAAATTCATCTACGAGTTATTATTAAATATCCACAGGTTGTAACAGGTAAAACTAAAAGGATCACGAAAATACCACATGAGAGAGTTGCCGCTAGCCTGGGCCAACATCTGCAAGGGCAACTACTCGTTTCCGCACCTCCTGGAATTTCTGAGCTTTCGGAGCAAACTGGTTCATTTGGCGCCAACGGGGACGTTTTCTTGTTACACAAATACCTGGAACTGTAAATGATTCGAGATGTTTACGTAGAATTTGAAAAGGTGCAGGTACCTAAGGGCATTAGTAAATAATTAATGATATTGGTATTTAGATAACATTGAAGGACATTTTTGAAATGAACAGTACAGTTTAATTTCTAATAAGGGTTAACGGTTATTCAACAACCAGGTCCATGTTAATTGTATTTACGGACAATAGTGGTATTAGGAATGTTAATGAGACTGAACTGGAAAAAGTTTAATTCTTAGGTGTTTGGATATTGAGGTATAACATTCCAAGTTGCATTAAGTTTGAGTGGACGATTCAGAGAAATTCAATTGGGTTTATTGTGTTAGTTTGGAACAAAAATAAATAGAGTAATTTAGAGCTTAAGAGTTAATGATCGCACCTCCAGGTGAAATATGTGTTTGATTGTTGTTGAGATGTAATGTCACATAAGTATAATACGCGTAGTAATGATCAAAGTAATTTAAAAAAAGCTGATAAAATGGGCGAGCCTGATATCGCAGATGCTTTGAAACAACTAGTTGCAGCTGTTAATAGTATGAATTGTAACAATGCCATCCTAAAGGAATCAATTGAACAAATGAACGTGAATATTGCTGCAAATATTAGCAAATTAAGTTTTGATGTAAATCGTGTTTCTGAATCGGTTAAAGAACAGGTAGAAGCTAGCGATGTCGAATATGTTAGGGATGAACGTATTGTGCATGTACACCAACCAGAGACCAGGGGCGGCACGTCCGAGGCGTTTGGGTATCATAATTATATGAGCTTATATAAGGATCTGGGGGGTACGAATTTGTGCTTTGTGCCGGAGGGATCTGTGCATCCGGTAACTTTCATTAAAAAACAGGAAACAATATTTTTGGAAGCTGGAGTTCCTGAAAGTAGAAAAGTTCCTTTGACCGTTAGTAATTTACGTAATTCAGCTCAGGATTGGGGTGTATTAAAGGAAGAAAAGGTAAGGGATTTCCAAGAATTTAAAGTCGGTATTGAGGGGTTGACGAAGAGAGGAAACTTTTTCCAAAAATTAAATTTGGGTGTTACGAAAGGGGGTCAAGGGCTGATTATTTTTTAAAGTTGGTGAGAGAAGCAAATTTCTTAACTACTCCTCTTGAGGAAGGTGCGCTTACTTCTTTATTAAAAAATCATTTTCCGAGTGAAAATCAACGAGGTATTGTAAATTGCATGCCCAGAACTTTTGATGAAGTAGAAGCTTACTTAAGGGAAATTGATGAAACTTATAATCGGAACCCAAATAATAATAATAACAGTTCCTACACGAATTGGCGTGGTAGAGGGACGAATAGTGAACAAAACGGGAGCGCTCGTTACAATTTTAGATCAAATACGTCAAATTCTGGAGGCGGTAATAGTGCCCGCTCTGAAAATAGGGAAAATAATACTAATAGTAATTACAATAATGGTGATAGGGATGAAGGGTGTCGCGAATCTCAAACTGTTAGTAGTCCAGGGGGAAATCGACTGTCGGCTTTGGCCGCGTTATTTAATAAAAACGGGGATGACCTTTTACTAGAAGACAAAAAGAATATAAAATCAGTTGCGTTGGCACCGACCATTGAAGCGACAGTTAGACAGTTTTGGTAAAAATATTAGTAGATTCGGGTAGTCAAGTTACCTGCATTTCAAAAGACTTTTTATTAAAAATAACGCAAATTAATAGCGATATTTTACGTTTGCCGTTTGCATCAACTATGTTGGTGAGTGCGACGGGCAAGAATTCTATTGTTAAGGATCAATTTTATTTGAATTTTAAATTTAATGATTTCGAATTGGCTTACCCTTGTCTGGTAGTTCCGAATTTAATTCGTGATGTCATCTTCGGATGCGATTTTTTTGCTGATCATCAAATTAAAATCGATTTTTCAAAAAATTGTTTATCGGGTATTTTTGAAGGAAGAGCGATAAGCGTAGGGTTTAGTATGGAACCAAAACCTGATGGTCGGTTGACTGTTTGTCAAGTGTCGGAAGAGAAAGATGAGGAAATTCAATTAAAAAAGGAGATAGTGCCGTGTAAGGTGTCTGAAATTAAAGAGGTAGTGGATCGCGCAGAAAACTTTTCTCAAGAAGAAAAAAATAAATTGTACGAGCTGCTGTTGTCACATAGGTCGATATTTTCGAACCAACCAGGACGAACGAATGTTTACTTTCATGAAATTGAGTTGTGGGATGAGTCTCCATTTTTTATCAGATCATACCCAATTCCGTATGCGTATAAAGACGAGATTAGGCGGCAGATAGAGGAGATGGTGGCGTGGGACGTAATTGAGGCGAAGCAAACTGAATATATCAGTCCGTTGGTAGTAGTTAAAAAAAAGGATGAGGCTATAAGGGTTTGTTTGGACGCTCGTTTTTTAAATAAGCGAATGGTGAAAGATCGAGTTATGCCTCCGAATCCTACAGAATTGTGGTATAATTTTTCTAGTGGCCAACGACTGAGTACGCTCGATTTAACGGCGAGTTACTGGCAGATTAAAATTAAGCCTGAACACCAAAAATTTACTGGGTTTTTGTACGAGGGGAATACTTACGTTTGTTCGGTCTAAGTACGTCGGTAGGATCCTTTATAAGAGCATTGGGTATAATTTTAGGACCAGACGTAGAATCATACGTGATTGCGTACGTAGATGATCTCCTTATTTATTCGGAAGGGGCTGAAGAACATTTGACTCACTTAAAAAAGATATTCGAAAGGTTTGAAGCTGCTGGCATTACTATAAAATTAAAAAAATCACATTTTGCCAGAAATACAGTTGTGTTCCTTGGGCATATTATCTCAGCTGAAGGGGTGTGTGTTGATCCTGCCCGCGTGGAAGCTATCGATTCATTTCCGGTACCGAGGAATATTAAACATTTACGCGGCTTTTTAGGGGTCGTTAATTATGAGCGTCGTTTTTGTGAGCAGCTTGCTCATTTAGTGGGGCCTTTATTACAGCTTTAAAAAAAAGGAGTTCAATGGCGTTGGGGTTCAGCTCAACAAGAAGCATCCGTGTTTTGACCGTGCGTTTTTTATCCAAACAGATGCATCTGATGTGGGGTTAGGTGGTTGTTTATTTCAAATAAATGAGCAAACTTCAGAAAAGGATATCGTGGCATTCACCAGCCGGACTCTGCGTGGCCCTGAAATTGGTTATTGTGTTACAGAAAAAGAGGCATTAGCCGTATTACATTGTTTGCAGCAGTGGAGGGTATTTGTGCTAGGTCGAGAATTAACTGTGATCACCGATAATAAATCTCTATCGTTTTTAATGTCCTGCAGACTATTAAATTCGCGTTTGACTAGGTGGGTGTTGTATTTTCAAGAATACGCTTTTAATGTTAAATATTGTGCTGGGAAGGAGAATGTCCTTGCGGATGCTCTATCGCGTTATCCAATCAAGGGAAAGGAGAAACTTGAAAAATGTGAGAGGGTGCTGACAGAAATTTGTGCATTAAAGAAGCCGGAACTATGTAAAGGGGTCCAGTTAGGTATAAGAAATATTGTTGAGGAGCAAGGGAAAGACGAATTCTGTTGTAAAATAATGTCTAGATTAATGAAGGAGAAAGTTCCGAAAAGGTGCGCTGATTGGTTTGTGGTGTATCAGGGAGTTTTATTTAGGCGAGGCTACGAAGGTTCGCCAGAGTTTAAAGTATGTGTGCCTGCTTCCCAAATAAGTACATTGGTTTGGCAAGAACATGTAGATAATGGGCATTTTGGGGCGGAAAAGTGTTTCCAGATGCTGCGTCGTGATTATTATTTTCAGAGGATGAAACATTTCATTCGAAAAATTATTTCAAGCTTCGATTTGTGCCAGAAGGCGAAGAGTTCGATTAGAATTTATGGCGAATATCATAGTGTTTTACCTAAAGCGCCCAACGAAATCGTATGTGTTGATCTCATTGGTCCGCTCCCAGTATCAAGGGCGGGGGCGACTTTCTTATTAGTTATTATGGACGCTTTTAGTAAGTTGGTTACTTTGCACCCTCTTAAACGTGCTAATACAGCTGCGATTCTTCGTTGTTTGGTCAAGAAATATTTTATCGAGATTGGTAAACCAGGGATCATTCTTTCCGATAATGGTAGCCAGTTTACGAGCAAAGATTGGAAAGAGTCGTTGAATCTATTAGGTGTAAAGGTAACTCACACGTCAGTGTACTTTCCGCAGGGAAACCAGACGGAACGGGTTAATAAAGAAATTGTGCGTATGTTGAGATCATTGTGTTACTCGGCTCATGGGGGGTGGGCTTTGATGTTAGATAGAGTAAGGAAATGGATTAATAGGGCAGTCTATGACTCGACTGGGTATAGCCCTCGTGAACTACATTTTGGTGATCATATTGATAACCCTAATATTAAAAACCTTATTTTTCCTACAAGTGACATATCGGATGTTGGTAGGGATAAAATTATAACACTAGCTTATAATAAATTAAAATCTAAGGCTGAAAAACGTAAATTACGTCATCAAAGGATCCATAAAAATTGTATTGATTTTAAGATTGGTGATAAAATACTGGTTCGTACTCATCCGCAGTCTTCTGCGGAAGACAAGGAGATTAAGAAATTCTTTTTGCTTTATTGCGGGCCTGCTACGATTGTGACTAAGCGCGGGCCAAATTCTTATGAAATACGGGACGACACTAGGGGTCTCTTGTTGGGTATACAGAATGTTAGGAATTTAAAACCGTATGTTGTACCGTGTCGAAATTTAACATTGTAATTATTAAGTATAAGTTCAATTTAATTACAAAAATATCTTTAGCAATTAAGTTTAACTTATAGGGGGGTGATGTACTAGGCCGCCCCCTATAATAGTAGCTGGAAGGAGCCGTAAGGGTTAAGTTGGTCCGATAGGTAAAGGTCAGTCGGGTTAAGCGCGCGAGAGAGTGCGGCACGTTTATCCCAGCGCGTGTCGGGTGTTCTAGAACCTAGTTTAATTTGTGAACTTTGCGTTGAAATTAAATTATAGAGTGTGGCAGTGATAGGATGCTAATGTGGATCAGTTGGATTGTACTCTACAGATAAGTTATAGTTTTAGTATTGTTCTTTGTTGTTTTTTTAATGGCAACGCCGCTGGCCGCATTGTAGTTACGGTGCGTGCTGCGAATTTTTATTTAGCTGTGTTTGTTTTTTATGTTGTGACATTGGTTACAAGTCATTAAACTACATAAATCCATCTACGAGTTATTATTAAATATCCACAGGTTGTAACAGGTAAAACTAAAAGGATCACGAAAATACCACATGAGAGAGTTGCCGCTAGCCTGGGCCAACATCTGCAAGGGCAACTACTCGTTTCCGCAGCTCCTGGAATTTCTGAGCTTTCGGAGTAAACTGGTTCAGGCCCCATCCTTCATAAACTGCATGTTTGGTCTTAGTTCTAGAGAAAAGTCATCAAAATATTCGGGTAACTAGGTTTAAAGAAAACTAAGGTATATTTTACCGTTTAAATTAGGAGGTAATTCGAAAAGGTTCAATACATGATTATCAATAATGCCACACCAAACGTTAATTTTGAATTCTTGTTGGAAATGACGTTCGGTTACTAAATGTGGATTTTCTAAATCCCACTCATGTTTACACCTAAAATTGAAACACCTTTAGGTGTAAACGTTACTTCATCTGTAAATAATACTCTATTTAAAACAACGGATCGACGTTCTGCTGGATACCATAGAAATGAGCGAATGCCAATTTAAGTGGTAAATCAGCTGGCAGCACGTTCTGTACTGGCGTGAATTTAAATGGATACAGTCCCTCTTCATGAAGAATGTTGCAAACGGTGGACTTGCCTACGCCACTTCTCGCAGGAAGGTGTCTTGTGCTTAATTCAGCGTTTTCAGCTACGCGAATCAGAACTTCTTCTTACTGACCCGTAGTTATAGTCTTAGGGCGTCCTGGAGAATCTCGTTTCTGGCGAAAAGAGCCCGTTTCTACCAGTCGGTCATAGAGATTCTTGAAAATCTTAAAATCAGACTGTCTCCGTTGCGGATGCACTTCCAAATATCTTAGATGTGCCCTTCGCCAATTATATTTTTCCGCTGCGTATGTATACACATACCATAATCAACATCTCTTCGTGATAGAACTCGTTGTACCTGGACATATAGTACTTATGAAAGAATCTTTCAAAAACTCTGTAAAATATGCAAAATATCAACAAACACCAGCAAAGTTTGACATTAATTAAATGTGTAACGTTTGTTACTGCATCTGATTTAGTAACAATAAACTTCAAACAAAATTGTACTTTCGGAAATTTAAAAAGATGTACTGAATAATTGATATGGAGATATTTGTAAAACGGTCTCCTGGAAAGACATTCATAAGGTATACCTTTTTGCATAAAAAAGACGCAAAATAAATAATTTTTAACATTTAGGTCAATACACCGTGATAAAAAAAAGTTAGGTCATTTAAAAGAGATTTAATGCACCTTAAGTGACGCCCTCTACAAATGGAATCCAAACTGAGAACGAATTTGAATTACTCGCTTCAGAAAATTCGTGCTGATATGTCGCACTGTTGATCAATTATTAAGGAAAGAACAAAATGCAAATTACAACTTTGACACCCTGTATCTCAGTTATTATCAAGCTTGGGACTGAGGTAATTTTGGCCAAATTTCAATATTTTTACCCAAAGAATCTGCTGTGTTTTTGTGTACTATTAATTAGAGGACACCCAATTTACATTCACACACCACATGCATACACACTCACGCACACGCACACACACACATATGCATACACACACACGCGCGCGCGCGCGTACACACAATACTTATATTAATTTACAAGAAAAGGTCACTGCTTATGCAGACTAGAAATTTAAATTAAGTAAATAATTTTAGCCGCCTATATAAAACTTAGCTCTTAATTTGTACCGTTAGCCTTTTTAAACTAAGCCAATTTTCACCACATACGTTAATTTTTATAAAAGTGTTAGAAAACATGTGCTAAATTTCAACCCAGATAGTAATTTAGGTTTACCATAAGCTAACGCCGACAGGTGAAAAGTATTGTGAGGAGTTTGTTTGTGACAAGGTTGTAAGCTTGTAAGGTTTTGGTAAGTTTGCTAGTTGACACCATTAAAGGATTGTCACAAGCATGCGATAGCAGACCTACAACAACACTGTAGAAAGTATTTGGTAATTATAGAACAAACTTAGGAAAATGTTATAAAAGGTTTTTTATAATCATACAATAACCTTGTATTAATAAACATATGGCAATTTCGAAACAAGGATAGCAAAGCAAAGCTTTAGTAATCTCGCAGAAAGGTTATTTTAAAAAGGATGTCCAGCTTCCAAAGTCGATTTAATGCGTGGCGTATATTGTACCATTATGGTTGCAGTTTAAAGCAAGTAAATATAAACCGTATGTAAATTGCAACCACATTTGTGCAACATATGAAATGCATAAATGACTTTTATCTAAAATTGGAAATTACTCGCAAGACTTCATAACCATGCCATTATGTTCAATAAAGCTAGCCCATCATTTTTAATTCACTTAAGTAAAATACTAACACATTAGCTACTATAACCACTCCGAATAGACCTGCACCTTAAAGAAGTTCAAGATTACCAGAACAGGTGGAATGGCTTCTGCGTTCCAGTGATCTAAAAAGCCAAACTACAAGTTTAACCAAATTAGTAGGGTCTTTAGTGAGGAACCAGACTAAGACAGATCCCCGAAAGAGGGCAGCGACTCTTTCTGTACTTAGATTGGCAGAAACAATAGGGGTCGGTATGGGATTCTAAAACACACTACCACAATGTGAAAGGCAACGGAGACCACCACATCCTCCCAAGTACAAAGTGTACTTAAATTGTATTTAAAATAATGGCATCTTCTGAGGTAAAAGATTCCGGAGGTAAAATAGTCCCGCATTCGGATCTTTGGGAGTGGACTACTTCGGAGGATGTGACCCAAAAATTTAAAAAAAGAATCGGTAACATTCTACGAATGGAAACGTGGAATGTCAGAAGTATGAAACGAGTAGGTAAGCTACAGAACATAAAAATTGAAATGGATAGGTTAGCACTAGACATAGTAGGATTTAGCGAAGTTCGATGGCCAAAGGTGGAGGATTTTTGAAGTGGTGACTTTAGGGTAATTCATACAGGATCAGAGGAAGGAAATTTTGGTGTGGGGATAGTTATGCGAAAAAAGATAGGGCACTGTAGAAAACTACTTACAAAAAAACGATAGAATACGCATGGTTAGAGTAGAGTCTAAACCGGTAAATACAGTAATAATACAAGTGTATATGCCCACCTCCAGCCACAGTGAAGGAGAGGTAGAAGCGATGTACAAAGATATTGAAGACATACTAAGGTACATAAAAGGACATGAAAATTTAATAATTACGGGGGATTTTAATGCAGTGGTAGGTGAGAGTAGGGAAGGAGCGGTTGAAGGTTATTTGGTTTAGGCACGAGAAACGACATGCGAAATAAGTTGGTAGAATTTTGCAACAAAAACAATTTAACCATGACAAACACATTATTTCAACATCATGCTAGAAGACGATACACGTGGAAGATGCCAGGGAATATGGGAATGTGTCAAATAGATTACATCCTTATTAGACAACGGTTTAGGAATCAAGTAAAAGACTGTAGAAGCTTTCCAGAAGCAGATATAGACACTGACCACAACATCGTAATTATGAAGGCCGTTCTTAAATGTAAAAATTTGAAAAAAATAGGAACGGAGAAAGGCACTTTAACTTTGAGAAACTAAAAGATAAAAATATCCACAAAAAATTTGAAAAAAAAGTCAAATGAATTGCTGAAAGATATCGGGAAAATTTCTGATAGTAAAGAAGTTTGAAACAGAATAGAATAACATTAAATTCAGTTTAGACAAGGTAGCCAGAGATACTCTGGAGTATACACAAAGAGAAAATAAGAAACTGTGGATAACAAAAGATATCCTGAATTTAATAGAGAAAGACGAAAATACAAAAGTTGATCAGACGAAACAGCAAAACAGAGATACAAAGGCATAAAATGGGAAATAATTGCAAATGCAGGTAAAGAACAATGGATTGATGAAAAGTGCAAAGAGGTGCACACTGAGATGGGAATAGGAAAGACAGACGAAGCATACAAACTAATGAGAATGAATTTTAGGGATATAAAACCGTATAGTAAAAATATAAGGAATGTCATTATAGAAATGTAGCGAAAGTGGTTATATGGCATAAATATATAGGGAATTTATATGCAGGAGAGGAACTAACAGCATTAGAACAGGAATCAGACATTGAAAATGATGACTTGGAATATCCTATACTGCGAGATGAGTTTGAATTAGCATTAATAGGTCTGAAAAATGGTAAGGAGCCGGATACGGATAAGGTGCAAACAGAAACTCTAATAGCCGCTGTACAAGCAGTAACAGAACGTCTCTTCCAACTTGTAAGCTATATGTATGAGATAGGCGAGATGCCCAAAGATTTCAAACGTAACATCAGAGTAACTATACCAAAAAAGAGAGGCGCGGATAGATGTTAAAATTTCGAGCAATAAATCTGACAGCATACGTGTCAAAACATTAACTAGAATTGTACAAAGACGAATGGAAATACTAAAAGAAGAGCAATTTGGATTTAGGCGAAATAGGGCAAGAAAACAATAAGGATAGACGGATAGTACATAGCTTATACAAAGAGCAAACAGCTGTAATAGAATTCGAGCAGGAACGTAGAGAAGTAAATATTAGGATAGGTGTGAGGCAGGAATGTGTCATCCCCTTTAATTTTTAACTTGTACATAGAAGAGGCAATGAATACTGTCAAATGCAGGAAGACATTTGGAATTACTATGCAGGGACAAAAAATTGACATGCTTAGATTTGCAGATGGTATAGCGCTATTGGCATCTAGCAAAGAAGAGTTAGAAGCAGCTCTTAATGAAATGGAAACAGTTCTAACAGTGAGATACAGTATGAAAATTAACAAAAATAAAATTAAAGTTCTAGTATGCAAAGGAAGGAAATAAACCAAAAACAATAAGACAAATAGGTAACGAGAACTTACAAGAGGTTAAGGATTTCTGCAACGAAGGAAGCCAAATAACGCAAGAAGGAAAAAGCACAAAAGATATGAAGCAAAGATTAGCACAAGGTTGTGCTACATATATCAAGAAAAAGCAACTACTGTGTTCGAAGACAACAAACATAGAAACAAGGAAAAGATTTATTAAAACGTATGTGTAGGAGAAGCGGACAAGGAAAAGATACAAGCTTTTGAAATGTGGTGCTACAGACGTATGATGAAGATATCATGGACAGACAGAGATAAGAACAAGGAGATACTAGAAATGGTAGGGGAAAAAAGAAATATTCGGAAAACGGTAAAAAATAGAAGAGTTAGAATGATATGTCACATACTAAGACATGAGGGAATAGTGCGGAATATATTAGAAGCAGAGATAGGAAAAAAAAGAAGCAAAGCTAGACCTAGGTTAGACTATTGCACACAGATAATGAAAGATGTAGGATGTGGGAAATGTGTAGGCTTGCTCAGAATAGAAATCGATAGAGGTACGCATCCAACCAGTCCCAAAATGGAAAATCAATGACGAAAAAATTAAATGTACTGAAATATGATGATTACTATGAACAATTACAGGCATTGGTCTTGCAATATTCTCAACTATGTTAAATGTACGAAACTATTTACTGGAAAACTATTAATTCGGCAAATGTCTAAGTGTTGGAGGATCCTTGCCAGCCACAGGATGTTTAACCCTCTTCACATACCTTACATGTGATTTTCCAATGCTCCACCCGAAGGTACTACATTGACCAGGAAGCGAGTTTTTACCTGAAAAATTTTGAGTTTTGATAAACCCTTGCTGTTCCCAGCTAGGTAGCGATTTTAACGTGCGTGACAACACTCACACACTGGACCTCCATTTTACTTCTCATCCGAACGAGAGCGCATTTTTGTGCAAAATGCTCGCTTAACATTTATCAAGCGGATCGTGTCGGGATTCGAACCCTGGATCTTGGGCGTAATAATCACACGCATACCAACTACGCCACGAAGCCGCCTCTTCACGTACCACTGAAGCGCGGTGAAATAGAGCATATAATTAGAAAACAATACTATGGGAACCCAGTTGTATATAAGCTGTTGTGGGAATTTCAGGGAACTGTGTAGGGTAGCTCAGAACATAAAAAGTGGAGATACACGTCCAACCAGTTTCAAGACGGAATCTAATGACGAAAAAATAAGTGCAATTAAATCTGATGATTATTATAAACAACTACAGGTTTTGGTTGTAAAATATTTTTAACTAATGTTGATTGTGCGAAATGATATATTGGAAATACTATTAATTCGACAAATGTTGAAGTGTTGAGGGAACTTGGCAGCCACCGGCTTTTTTCCCGCTCTTCACATACCACTGAATATCGGGGAAATAGGGTATATAACTGTAAAACAATAGAAGGTGACCAAACTGCAACTAACAAGAAAGAACATCCGATATGTTCAAAAACAGCAATCATAGAGACAAGAAGAAAATTGTTCAAAGCATAGGTGTGGAGTACAGCACAGTACGCCTATGAAATAGGTGCAGTAGGAAAAGCAGACCGAAAGAGATAGGAGCTTTCTGGAATGTTGTGCTTCGGATGTATAAGGATGATAGCATGGACAGAAAAGGTTAATAACAAATAGGTCTTTGAAATAGTAGAGGAATAAAGATATCTGTTTAAAACAAAAAAAAATTGTAGAAATGTAAGAGTAGGTTACGTTTTTGGGGAATGGTACGGGATATATTACAAGCAGAGATACGGAAAAAGAAGTAGAAGTAGATCGAGATCAGACTTTTGCATGCAGATAGTAATAGATACAGACTGCAAATTTCAGGAAAATGTGTAGGTTAGTTCAGAATAGGAAACAATGAGGGTACGCGTCTAACCAGTTCCAGGACTGAGGACCTAATAATGATGAGCAACTATAACTCCAAATTTATTTCAAACTATTATTTACATAATATTGTAGTTTGTATTTATAATTTTTGTCACTATTTTAATTGTGCAAATCAAAAATTCAACCCAAACTTCTTGATTCAGTATATAAAGATCTCCATGTGTTGTTTGCGATAAATTTGAAAAAAAGTTTTAGTGTTAAGAAATTGCTTTTAGTAATAATAATCATACAGAATTTAGTCATATGCAGTAATAGTTCCGTGTTGTTTATTTGGATACATTAATTAATGGCACCAATGAACCTAAAATGCAAAAACCTCTATCATTATAATTGATAGATACTCACCAATAAATCGTAAGTCAATTTTCAATTACACTACTGAATTACGCACTTCAGAAACAATAGAACCAGTACATATTAGTGTAGAACGATTTTATTTTAATACGATATGTTGCAATGGCGACTAGCAAACAGCAGTATAAGCAAAAGTGGGGTGATTATCGTCACATGCGGTACAAAAGGAGCAAGTGAATTGAGCAGGAATGTAGAAAGGAATGTTGGTATCTAAATTATTGCTCATGGAGCATGTATTTAGAGCTTTGTAGTATTCTATCAACAACAAACTTGGCGTATCAACGCCTACGTACATCTTGTTATATTGCTTCCATTTTAAAGGACATCCAAGCAAGCCAATAAAATTTCAATGACAAGCTTGCAGTATGATTTCATGTTATAGAGGAATACACCAGTGGTTAATGACATTTCCCATTATTTACAGAATTTTGTTCTATGCAATAAAGAAAAATTTTTAAGATTCCTAATTTCGATAATATTTTGAAGAAAATTCTTCGCTGCATCAATTCGATTGGCTTTAAAAAATTCTATGGTTTCGTCGTTCTTAGAAGTTAATCTACTATGTTGCTTCTCCAGGCGTTAAAAGAATTGGTTTACTTCTGGACTCTCATGGACCCAGCCAGTTTTCAGTGACCAAGTTTCTATAATTTCAGTTAATTTGCGTTCCGAAGTTCAACCAATTAAAATGGGTTGGAATAATGGAAACTAAAAAAATATACTTAACGTATAAATCTATTTATATTTCACACAATTACAATATTTAATTGCCGAAAACGGAATTATATAGCTATATATTCTATCTAACTTATAATCCTATTACATGTGTACAATGCCTAAGTTGTAAACCTACGTATTACTTTAATCATAATTTTTGCTTGAGCTTCCGTACATTTTACATTATATTTGAAGCCCACGTAAAATGATATGATTCAACAAACACAATAAAGCCAAATTTTATTAAATAGAAAATGCGCTTTGTATGAACGAAATTTGGAAAGATTTTAAGCATTCTTTATTCATTCAACATGAAAACTATTCGAAAGTATGAAGCTGCAAAACCTTCATTAAAACGTGTACTATTTTGGGAGAAATTTAGTAATTTTTTATAACATCCTTTCATTCGTTAGCAACAAAAGCAATTAATGAACTAAATGCATTAATGTAAACTGAAAAATTGCATTTATTTTGAAAAATTATGCAAATACAAATAATCACCCAAATGTTATATCGGAAACTTCGAATTCTTGTTACATTTAATCGATCACGTAGTACAGCACAATTTTGTTGTACAAACTACATTTGCAGGCGATATAGACACTATTAAAACAAAACTGTTATTTACAATTGGAGATTACAAAATTAATTCAATACAAACTTTATTGGAATTTTACCTATGAGAATGACGCCTAAAGAGCAATATTAGAAACTTTAAACGAATAGAATTTTGTAGATTTGTAATGTAAATAGCTCATTGATCGTAGTGTCTGTGTAATTCTTCAACTGCTACACGAGGCGTGACGTCAAAACTCTTACATGCAAATTCTCTGTTATCGAAGCTAACGCTTATAAATAACACAAGGCATACTAGGAGATGATGCTTCCTGATTTTTCAGTGAGTATGTAAAGTGAAAATGCAAAAAGTGGTGCGTGTAAGTATAAACATTAAATGTTGAATAGTGTAGACTGAGTGTAATATGACTTAGTCGGTTCAAGTCGTAAGTAGAACGTCCTTTTAGAATTTTGGTAAAGGAATGATTTTAGGACTTCCAATCACCACTCAGAGTTTTAGGAACCTCGAGATAATTTTTTATCGTTTTTATTCCCCGGCTGTCAGTGTAATTGGCCAACGACCCCGCATAGATAATTTAGTGAAAGTCAAAATGCTTCGAACTCTGACCTTAAAATTTGCTAGGAATTATATTCTTAACAAATAATTTTTATAAAATTAAGAACTTATTTTAGCTTAAGTGCTAACATATAAATATCCTTATAAGTTACAAAGAAAAACACAAAATTTATACTTGCTGCTGTTATTGTAAAATAGCGCTTATCAAAATCTCATTTCTATCGTAATTAACGGCATTAAATACTTCCTGGTTTCATTTGAAATCTCCATTTGATGTTAAAATACCAGTTTATAAAGTGCATTTATTTTTAATCAATTAAAATCAGCAGCTGTGATATTGTATCAAGATTATTATGTTATCGCCATACTTTATTATTATGCAAAGTTCTATGTTACTTGTGGAACGTCAACAAAAATAGATTACAAATTATTCAAAAAGTATATGCTTCATATCGTAAAATAATTTGAAGAGTGAAACTTTGCTGGAATCTTACATATCAATTGAGTTTAGAAACAATGACACCGATCTAGTGCATTCCGTCTTTATATACAAAAATTAACTTAATAGGTCATCTTCTCAATTCTTCAGGTTTTATTTCTAAGAATGAATCATGCTGGATGATATAATGATTATGAGAATGTCGCGTTTAAATGATCTAATTAAATGCGGTTATCATGGCCATTATAATTTAGGTTATCGCAAAACGTCTCTCATCCATTACTAATAAACGAAGTCAATGTTCGCTGTCTTCTTCTCTCTGCAATCCGTACAGTTATTAAAACGCTTATCTTTTTTATTGTATGGCTTTTCCCGATAGTAGCGTTTCTTTGAATTGGGACGTTAATTCATTGTTACAGAATAATTGGGTTATTTAAAGGCTTTTAGAACGATCTAATAAATGATGAACTCTTTTATTAATATTCGAAAATTTTGTAATTAATTTCTTTGGAATAAAGATTAAAACTCATCAAGTGTTTTTTTCTTTAACAATAATGAATATTTTATATTTATTTTAATTGATATATCTATACACGGAAATTAATTATATGGTTAACTAAAGCTGACAATTGCATTATTAATGATTGATTTGCATTCTAACAGGGTACGTATTTTAGTTTCGCTTAAAATCTAAGTTATTTCTAGTATTTAAAGAATAATCATTTATATACGGATGAAATTAAAGGCTATTGTATTTATATCTTAAAAAGAAAACTTGTTTTAAGGTATCCCCAAGAGTAATTATTTAGACTCGGGGCTGAAATGCATTAATTTAAAAGTTGGGCTTTTTATTTTGTACTAATGAAATACGCTTATGTTTATATATGGCGCAAAATTAATTATATGGCAATTTTACTTTACTCCATTTCATTCTCTTTGGGTGAGAATTTTTTTTATAGAATTTGGGTGTTCAATGACCTCTCGTGACCTCATTATCACATCAATATATACTACACACCTTGTAATAAGGTGTCAATAAAAGTCTACTTTCAAGACGAACGATGCACTGGGCTGTCAATGGGATAATAAATTAATTGATAGAAAGTTACAAGGATGAATTTAAAGACGCTATAAAGCGTAGAGAACGTTCTAGAAAGATATTTAAATAAATCAAGATACTTTTCCTTTCCTTTGTATTAGATATAATCTAGAATAATCGAAGCAAGTACATAAAGACGCACACCTCGGAAAATTAAAAAGTCCAGTTCAGCTTGCGTCTTGGTTATGAAATCATGTGTATGAAGTAAATTAGAATAAGTTTTAAAATAAATATATTATGTGATATAAATTATTATAGTCAGTAGTAGACATACATTAGAACTTATCAGGGTAGTAACTAACAATGAATTCAAACTAATAGTGCTTTCTGTGGTAATTAAGAAGATAGTGTATTGTAGCATAAAGAAAATTAGTGCAGTAACATTGTTAGTGATTAGCTATTAATAAATTATTATCAATGTGTTGTGATTTCACTTTAGCTACTAGTAACCTTTGCTACAATGCCCGCGCGCACACACACACACATACACACGCACACACACACACACACACATATATATATATATATATATATATATGTATTAAATCTCATTTCCATTGTAATTAACGGCATTAAATACTTCCTGGTTTCATTTCAAATCTCCATTTGATGTTAAAATACCAGTTTATAAAATGCATTTATTTTTAATCGATTAAAATCAGCAGCTGTGATTTTGTACCAAGATTATTATATTATCGCGATAAATCTTGATTATACTTCATGATTATGCAAAGTTCTATGTTATTTGTAGAACGTCAAACAAAAATAGATTACAAAGTATTTTAAACGTATATGTTACATGTCGTAAAATAATTTAAAGAGTGAAACTTTGCTTGAACCTTACATATCATTTGAGTTTAGAAAGAATGACCGCGATCTAGTGCATTTCGTCTTTATGTATAAAAATCAACTCAATACGTCACCTTCTCGATTTTTCTGCCTTTATTGCAAAGAATGAGTCATCCTGGATGATATAATAATTATGAGAACGTCGCGTTTAAATGAGCTAATTAAATGCGGTTATCATGGTTGTTATAATTTAGGTAACTGTATCAATGAAGGGAAGCTCATTCTTTAATAATACAATCACATTTAGTAAGATAGATAACTCTGTACGCAATCAAATTTATTTTAAACCAACAAGGCATTTATAAACTTTAAAGGAATATTCATTAGGGCATTTGAAGCAAGAAAATCATGAAACGAATCTTATTAAAATAAATACGCAATAGGGCAAGGAAATAACCATGCATCCTTGCAATAAACACATTGTTCAAAACAAACGCAGGAAGTAAATAAACCCATTTTAAATTTACGTCAGTGTAAAAATTTCGCCCACGTGATCTTTAACATAGAGTCAATAGAAAACCCAAACATTATCTTGACAAAAATAAAAGCCATACGCTGTCTACGTGCGAGGCCTAAATATAATTTTCTACATCATAACAATGCATGACGGGTGAAAGTACAATGGCTCTAGAAATACACTATATAAACTGAATGTATACGTGACCGACGCCAGCAATTCAACAAGCTATTATCAGGTTAATATCACAGAAAGCCCAAGGTATGGACAATAAGCTAGAGCACACCTCAAACTTTGACTGAAGGACTTAGATAAACCAATGCTGTCAGGTGGAGGCGTAGTTTTATATACCACACGAATTTGATAAACAAGCAGTCTTTCTCCAAATAAGTCATGCTCTATAGCAGTTCAAGTCAGAATATCACGCGAAGTAAACATAGTAAAATTAAATAATTATATTTTGTAAAAGTCATGATAGAAAAGTTTAAAAATAATAGTAATTGTGTAAATATACGAGAGTGGTTGGCCGTTGACTAAAAACGTAAGTTAGAAATTTTTAATTAAACACAATTTTAATATTTATAACTTAGGGCTCTAAATAAATAACCACTAAATTACCATCTAAGTTATCATCTAAATTATCATCTAAATAAACAAACATCTAAATTACCATCTAAGTTATCATCTAAATTATCATCTAAATTACCATCTAAATTATCATCTAAATTGTCATCTAAATAATCAAACATCTAATGAACCATCTAATTGATCAGCTAATTAAAAATCTGAATAAAAAGGAATCATCCAAATTTTCTTATGAATACGAATCTAAACATTGATCTAAAACTTTAAAATACAAATCTAAATCTAAATTTGCATCGGAGAAGTAAACGGAGTACTATTCTAAACATTAAATGGTGTTTGGCCAAGCTGTATTACAAAATCAACAAGTGAACTTAACTGAAAACAATCCGGGGTACTGGTCAACCGCACGCAGCAGCAGTTCGAAGGATTGGAAACACGCAGGGAAAACACAGGTCTGAAGTAGGAACAATTTTTAATAGCATAAGGCATTAATTTCATTTTGAACATTTACATTTTTTCGTATATTGAAATATTTATGTAAAAGGTCATCAAAAATCTTTTAAAAATTACGTAGAGCCAAAGGGAAAGGTCATTGAACGTTCAAAAGTATTTCCAGTAGTAAATAGTGTTATTTTTCTGGCTTTACATTGATTTACGGGAGTTACAATTTGGGGACAAACAAATTGATAATGTTACTTTGATTCAGGGGTTTATTTTTGAATAGTGGATCACATTATCAAAGTTATAAAGCTGTAAAGTGTATATATTTTTGGTTATTATACAAACTTTGGTTAGTTTCGTTTATATCATTCAAGTAGGAAAGTGCTAGAGATGGGGGGGGGAGTAGAAATTTCTTTGTTATCGTACCGTTGTGCAGTATGTGTGCATTGAACTGAGCTAGTCGAGGCATATAAAAAGAATTGTATTTAAAATTTAAAGTTGAGGTTATTTAGAGACACAGCGGTGACGGGCAACAGGAAACTCAACGTAAATTAGATCGGCGTGCGGCGATGTCATAGCAATATATATATATATATATATATATATATATATATATATAGTGAATAAAATGAAACAATAGTTTAGATTTTTATGCAAAGCCTAAATGATCATTTCAAATCGAGCTAGTAATTGAAAGATGGAAAATATAAGGTCTTGGACAGGACTTGAACCTGCATCCTGGTTTTGCCGGAACCATGCGTTTTGGCGACAGCGGAAGCGGAACATTATAAAAACCTTTCAAAAGTGTTTCAAGAGGAGTGGAATTTTGTGTTTCGAATAAGATGTTATCTACATAGAAGTATTAAGTTTAAGAGAGAATATTTCGAAAAATAATAATAAAAATATTTTTGGTTCAACACAGTTTGGATTACTAGTTTGAAGAATTTTTATGGCTATGAGTTACAGCTCCTGTACTTCTTTTTCAATTAAAAATGTAATTCAAAACAAGCGATAAATACTAAGTTAAAAAATATTTTATTATATTGCGTTAATTTCTGAGGTTATAAAGACAGTAACCACAATAATTTCTATACCGAAAAAAATTGATTTATATTAGTTCGCAGGTTGTATATAAATTAAAATCCGCCCCTCTGTGAATTTGAAGAAACTGGTTGAAACTGCGTTTAGTGCAAAAGTTAGTGCTGAACAAATACTAGAATACGCTTACAAAAATGCTTGAATGTCAAAGAAAATAAAATTGCCTACCCGGCTTTTAATAAAAATGGGTTATCAATACGGATCTCAAGTTACTTTGAATCCTTAGGATATGATTCAATACAGAGACATACTTTTTTTATTCCGCTCCAAAGATTTTGGGAGGTTTTATTCAGGACAACAAAATACATAAACAGCACAAACCCTTGTAAAGTTGCTGTTATGCAAAACAAAAATGAGAAAATTATATGTATAGCAAACGCTGAAGCAAGACCAAAAATCCAAGTTACTCCTAGCAAAAAGAATAAGAGCAGTGCTAAAAGAACCTGTAGCTTTATTTGGTTAGCTTTCTGACCGTACGCATCTACCTTCTTACTGCAAACACTAATAACTATCTTTATAAAAATGAAGGTGTTAATTATTGTAATTATTGTAACAGGGACTGCTATTCCAATGAAAAAGTATTCAGCTACTGGGTAACAGATTCCATATATATTAGCTCCATAGCTGTTAGGGTTCACTATTAAAAATGCTACAACTGGCACAAGTGGAAAACCCCATGCAACTATCATACATTTTGGTACTAAGTACCATATGCGATCAGAGAATACAATTACAAACTTTCGGTATTGTAGAATTGCAAGGATCAACATCCAGACAAATTCAGATAAAATAGTGTAATGTAAGCATATGCCGCTAATTATACATATTAGATAATCTTCTGGTGCATGATCGGCCACAAACAGCAAAATCATTTGCGCAGCAACGGCTGTAGAAAAATTTAGCATAATTATATTTTGGGAACGAACCCTCCAACTTTTGAAAAAAATGGCCGTAAAATATATACCACAAATCCCAAAGAGTGATAGAAAACAGCCGATAGCTGTTATGATGTTAAGAGCTCTTTCTACTGCTGGAGATATTTCGTCTCCTTTGTATATTTCGTTGTGCATTAGTAGTGCAAAATGTGTCGTGTGACTAAACTCGCACATTAAATAAGACGATCCTTCTAATTTTGATAAGGATTCATTAACCCAGTGGCCATGAGTATTTTCCATAAGTTCGTTTACTCCAAACTTCCAGTAACCACATGCGCTATCAGGTTTTCCATTTAACGGCTTGAAAATTACTCTCAATGGAGTCTCAATTTCACATTCTAGATCTGCAACAAAAACTCCTATAATACGACTGTTGCTTGTCTGTTTTTCTTGTGATTCTTCATTGAATAAAATCTCGTTGTGAAAAAATGTGAATGTTAATTTTATCGGACCAGGATAGGTAGCAGCGCATTCAAAAAGTTCACTGATGTATTTGGGTTGTAATAACACTGCGACTTCTACGTCGTTCAAGGAGGACATTTCAGCAGCTCCTCGTAATTCGATTACTTCGTAATACTTTTTGCCATCGCTGTGTGAAACAGCAAATCCCGTGATGTTGGATACTCTCAAGTCACAAAGATATACTAGCAAATTACGGGCGCTGTATGTTAAAGTAGCGTTCTCGTTGTCAATATCGGTTTTCTTTAAAATTGCATCCAAGCTGTCCAATATTCTGTCCGTTGAATTTAAAAGACCTTGAGCTGCTTTTAGAATATTCTGCTCAAAATCCATTATATTACTGACAATGTTTAACCCCGGTTCATGATTATCGTCATCCATTTCTAACAGCTTCTGAATCGCATCCGTTATCAAATGAACATCATAAGTGATAATATCTGTGCTGTTGCTGGTCACTTCCAAAAGTGTTTGCTTAAGCTCATCTACTGTAACATTTTCATTGCTTATCAAATCATAAAGCATGCGCGTCGTGTTTGAGATTTTGACCTTCGAACAGTCGCCTTCTACCTTAGACCATTCACCACCAGTTAAAAACGAGCCTGTACACTTTCGTATTACCGGAAGATAGTCCTTTTTAAGGCAAATCTCCGTTGGGGTAGTGCTTACACCTATTAGTGTTTTACGCCAGTTCAACGAAATGTTCAGATTCTTTGACCAACTTGTACCTGGCATACAGATGTCGCTACGTAGAAAACTGCTAATTTGTGATACACGTGAATCGGGTTGGTTGGGAAGGTCTGCTATGGTATCAAAAAGTATGCTATATTCTTCATCATCGTCCAGACGGTTTTTTAATGTGCTCAAATGCAGAAGAAGTTGCATCTGCTGTTTATGCTCTGCAAATGATAACACTTTCATGGGTCTGACAACATTTATCATGTTTGTTGTTTCCAGCTTTTTTGTAATGTGTCTAGCTGGAATGACGTGTAGATTTGCCAAAAATGGATCAGCGCTTCTCGGAACATTTACAGTGACAATAAGGGAGTACTCATTGTTGTGTTTTCCATCATTATTGTAAACTAGGATTTTATTACTCCGTACGAGCGATAAACTAGGACGCTGTAAGGTAACGCACCAATAATGACTAGGATAATTGTTGTTCACTTTTATGGTTCTATTATAAATTCTGGAATTTAACAAAACGTCTAAAATAAACGATACCGGTTTTTCGGTAAGGTCTTCTGTGTTAGCGTCACTGAAACAAGAGAGCACGTAGTGGAACAAAAAGTAGTTATGAACATCAAAAACGTTCTCGACACGTACTACAATTTGATTGTTTTGAGCGTTGTATTTTAAATGCACTGAGACCTTTTGATACTCAACTTCGACTTCACATATACCGCATGTTAACCTCTTATCATCACTCTCTAAGTTCCAACCATTGGCTCCTGTAAAATCAAGGAAACCGAGATTGTTGGATAAATTAGCATCCCGCTTCCAATTGAAATCTGTAACTGGTGTTTTTGTAGACGACCATTGAAATATTCCTGCTTCACTCTTTTCTACACCAAACCAACACTGTGTACTACCTTTCAATTGGCTTAGAATAATACTATTTTGGAAAGGTTCTTTTGGCTCAGCCAATTTATGACAAAAATTTTTTCGCGCAAGTACTATTCCCTCTGTGGTAGTTCTACAATAGCATTTGTTATCTACGTTAAGATTTGAGCTAACACAATCATTAAAATTATTTCTTTTGGTGCAAAATTTTGAAATTGATGATTTCGTATAACTGTAGATACACAACATGGGAAACATTTCGCTACATCTGACTGGAATGAGTTTTCCATTTTTCCTTATCATACAGCCTTTGTCTGTTATGGTACCGGTAGGAGCCTCATATTTTTTTACAACATTTAGAAATTTTGGCGAAGGTGTAGAATCGTAGAACTGTCCAAACCCATCGTCAATTTTTCTTTTGATTCTTGCCCAAATTTTCTTGTTCTTGTGTTCATTATAAATTGAGGTAATCGTCTCGTATTCCAAGTAATTCTTGTAAGGGCATTTTGGTGGATGTGCTTGTTTTTCTGTAAGTACGTAGCAGAAAGGAATAGTCAAAACTTCATGATATTTGAGTCCGAGAGGACATGTTCGTATGAAGTAGCCTGGAGGAAATAGTGAAAGAATGGGAGTTTTCTCTGATATTCGAAGTGACGAATTTCTGTTTTCTTCTGCAACAAAGAAGAA
The DNA here is from genome assembly GCA_036346225.1 of Platerodrilus igneus. Lineage (NCBI taxonomy): Eukaryota > Metazoa > Arthropoda > Insecta > Coleoptera > Lycidae > Platerodrilus > Platerodrilus igneus. The sequence continues at coordinate 503,461 of JARFIW010001290.1, forward strand.
ACTTATTAATGTAAAGTACTTTTTACAATAGGACAACTGACTTCATTGTTGAATACATTTAAATAAAGTAACTACCAGCAGTCAGTGGCGGTTGCCTAAGATTTGGCCTACACGCACCGATTTAAGTTCTTAATACACGAGCATCAGAAAATGCTCTATACAATAAATGCGACAGAGTTCTTATGCAGTGGGTATTTTCAATTATTTTTATCTTTCATACGAATTTAATTAATAATACTCCCAAATATTAAAACGCATTTAGAAATTATTACAAGAACGAATAGTTAGTTAAAGAGTAGTTTATATAGGGTGCGTCTCGTCAGCCCTCCCCCCTCCCTCAACGGTACTCTAATTATCCAGATATTTTAGCGCTAGATACCTTGCACCTAGCACTAGTTAGCACCCAAATCTTAAAGCTAGCACCACTCAGGTAGCGTCAATATAACGGTTGATTATCTGGGAGAAGGCTAATGTAACGCTAGCTCCCCCTGTATTCTGATAACCCCAAACTTTTAGCGCTATATAGCCTACACCTAGCACTAGGTAGCACCCATATCTTAAAGCTAGCACCACTCAAATAACGTCAATTTAACGATTGATTACCGGGGGGGGGGAGGACTAATATGACGCTAGCCTCCTTCCCCGGTATTCCGATAACTTCAAATTTTTAGCACTAGATAGCCTACACTTAGCACTAACTAGCACCCAAACCTTAAGCTAGCACCACTCAAATAGCGTCAATATAACGATTGATTACCGGGGGAGGGGGCTAATATGTCGCTAGCCCCTCGGTATTCCGATATTTCCAAAATTTTAGCACTAGATAGCCTACACCTAGCACTAGCTAGAACCCAAACCTTAAAGCTAGTACCACTCAAATAGCGTCAATGCAACGGTTGATTATGGGGGGGGGGGGAGTAGTGTAACGCTAGGCCCCCCCGTAACCAATAGCTTCGTCCTTTTAGCACTAGATAGCTTACACCTAGCACTCAAATTCTAGAGCTAGCACCATTCAAACAGCCTTGATCTAACACTATTTATTACCTGGGAGAGTGTAGTTTGACCATAGCCCCTATTCACATCCCAAATATTATCATAATTCTAGCTCAAGATACCTTACAGCACTAGCTGGCACCTAGTAAATGCCAGCAAAACCTATAAATAAACAGACAAAAGATTATAGTACAAGTAAACTAAAAAACTTCGATTATTAAAATCTTGACTAGAACATGATGTGTATTAGTGGTTATACAGGGTGTTTTGAAACATCGTTTAAAGATTCTGAGAGCATGTAGTACGATCAAAAATAAGGTTGAAAGTCATAATAAACATATGTACACAAATTAACTGTTACGAGATAATAAATAAGTAAATGATAACAGTAAGTAGGTGCTTATCAGCCTTTGTTTTATGACAGTTGTTCCGTCATGCAAGACTATATTATATGTTTTCCCGTAAATACAACGTGCAAAGACTTTATTCGTAACTTTGTTACGTTCAAAACCCTGCAAACAACTTTTCCTGCATTTATTTTTAAAATGCCCTAAAATTTCTCAACAAGCTCGATTTCCCGCCATTTGAATTAGTAATATTTAATAAAATTTTTCAAGTAATTACTTCGTATTAAAGTTTGCTTTAAACAGCTGCTTAGGAAACATTACGTTACAAAGTAGTTGTAATAAATCCTAGCACCTGCAGTGATTACATTTTAAGTAAAAGCTGCATGTAAAGGTGCAGCTTTCTTCTAAAAGATAAGACCTTACCACCTGCTTACAATGGAATTGTTATCTGGCATTCTGCAGCTGTTAAGATGTTACAAAGTAACAAAAGTGTCCCCCTTTGTTTAAAACCCTTTGATAATTGCGTTATCTGCTTGTTGGCAAGCTGCTACAGTTTGTATTTCGGCAGCTGTTGCCTGGAAATTCTGCACACATAGTAATTCGGCGATATCTTTGAAAATCAAATACCCTACCCCCATACATGATTCGGGTCTTATATAACAGAGACAGTGCTTTGAAAGAGACCATTAAAAGATTAAAAGATTAACCATAACCGAAAAGATACCCGTTGTAAAGTCGCGCTATTAGAAATGCTCTATGTGCTTGTATAAGTGAAGTTGGTAGTTCCAGCATGCAGCCAGCCCATAGAGAAATGCTGCCGCATTTTTTGTAGCCTTAAGATGAGACCAGCACGAAGCTGATTGCTCAAGGTACAGTTTTCCTATTTCCATAATTTTTTTTTTTGCTGCGTGAAGAATATACTTTTCATTTGCTGCTATGGCTTATATTATCTAATAAATTGGCACCACCCCGTTATAAAAAATACATACACGATGCACGAACAACTAAGTTATTATTCTGTAAATTAAAAATTAATTAATTAATGTCTATGTTGGAATCCGGTTTTACTGTTTCTTTTGTCTTTCTGAACTTATGTCTCAATTTAAAAGTATTTAATATATGATTACTTTAAGTTAGGGTGTCTAATTGTCAATGTTATATTATTTCTGAGGAGGTGCATTTCACAAAGCAGCATGTACATATAATTTAGGTATATTTCTTTTTCTAGATTTACTGTATAGTTTGTTTTATTTTCTTTTCTATGTATTTAAGGTGAACCATTAAGTAGGTATTTAGATCATAAGATGTTATATTTGCTTACCAATTTTTATATGTTATGACACAATCACGATTACGCAACTTATTTATTTTATTGCTTTGTAAATAATCTTCCAAGATGTGATGTTATCAATAGAGTATCTCAGAGGTTTCCAATGTGTTTTTCTGTTTTCACCCACGCCCCTCTCCGACGTTTTTGAGCTAGCCCAATTCTACCTTTCTATCCCCCGTTCTGTTGCGGTATTCGGCGTAAACATTTCTTTACTTACTTTTACTGTTTTCTTTTGTGTTTGCGCGGAATACCGTTACATATATTTTTGGCGCCCAACGTGGAGCCATCCCAACGTACCCGATCTCGCTTCATTTTCCTTCTGGCGACGCAAACGTTTTAAGCCCAATTACTAGTCATCTACGTCCCCAATTTCTATACTGACTCCGCCCATCCTTAGGACTTGATTTTTGGACGACTTCTTATTTTTAATAACTTTATTGTTCTGATTGGTTTTATTTTTTGCTTTTGTCTTTGCTCTTCGTATTCACCCAAACCCCATGTGGGTACGGGATTAGAATATTCCCACGGTACGACCTGCCTGTCGTAAGAGGCGACTACAGCGGTCTAACACACACACACACACACACACACACTTCATATACTCACACATCCATACTCACACACATACATATACACACATACACACCCGTTCTCCCTCTCACACATATATATTTTAGGTTGTTTTATTCTTTAGTTTTGGTACTACTTACTTCTCGTTTTATTTTTAGGTCAGAGTTTTCTTTTATTCTTAGTTTGACTTCTCCATTCCTTTTGGTCGACTTTTCTTTCCTTATCCTTCTGCTGGTTTTCTTACAGCTAGTTCTCTTACGAACTTAGTTAAATTTTTTCGATCTGCTTCCTGTGGTAGATGCTTTCTAGATCTTTTTCTTTTCTTCGGAAACCACGACTTAGTCGACTTTAGGCCTAGTTTGCTATTCCTTTTCTTCGGTTGTTCGTTTAATACGATTCTTTGTTACCACAGCTTGAAGTATCTTAATTTTTCTATCTAGCATTCTCATTGTTCCCTTGCATACTTTGAGACTTGATATTTATTGTCTCATATTGGCTTGTACTGTAGTTTTTCCTCCTTGCTCCTTTTCTTACTTTGGGTTTTTCGCGATAAACCTATTTCTTTTTCTTGAGGTGGAAAATGTTACTGTTTCTTTACTAGAGATATCCGTTCTTCGACGACTTTTTGCAGTGTTAGGCCATTTCATCTTTGTCTTCGATGATTGCTACCTTATACCTTTTCCTATATCCTTTACACTTCTTGACTTGGTCTGATGTACTGGTTATTCAAGTCGGAAAAATTCTTTTGTGTTAGTTCTTGAGTTTTTCTTGTACTTTTGTAAGATTTTTTTTTCATTTTACTCTATTAGTGTGTACTAGTTTTTTTGTAGTTTTGTAAGATTTTTTTTATTTTATCTTATTAGTGTGTATTAGTTTGTTTTGTAAGATTTTTTATGTATTTAAGGTGAACCATTAAGTAGGTGTTTAGATCATAAGATGTTATATGTGCTTACCAATTTTTATATGTTATGACACAATCACGATTACGCAACTTATTTATTTTATTGCTTTGTAAATAATCTTCCAAGATGCGATGTTATCAATAGAGTATCTCAGAGGTTTCCAATGTGTTTTTCTGTTTTCACCCACGCCCCTCTCCGACGTTTTTGAGCTAGCCCAATTCTACCTTTCTATCCCCCGTTCTGTTGCGGTATTCGGCGTAAACATTTCTTTACTTACTTTTACTGTTTTCTTTTGTGTTTGCGCGGAATACCGTAACAACTTTAAGTGTATTGTGTGCGGTTCGGCAACAGTGCAGTGCGAATCTAAAGTCGAAATTATTTAGTAACATTGATAGTCAGTCTCGGAACGTTATGAACTGTAGTGTGCACGCGAAGAGACGTGTTTTCCAATCGACAAATGGCAAGTGCATTCACATCATGTTAAAACAAGGTATTTCTCCTCTATTATGTCTTGCATTTATATTATTTCAATTGTGATTAATCAAGCTCCTATTGATGCATAACAAGGTGTCCCTCGAAACCATAAAATATCGAGGTGGTCCTTATTTAACCAATCCAGATTGCTTTATATAAAAACAACCACTAGCTATCATTTTATCCCAAAGCTCTAACCAACAGTTTAATTTGACGTTTTTTGCAATTTGTAGCATTTACAATGGTTGCGTATTCTAATGCTGAAGTGGGCGATATGGTGTTCATGTACGGTCGTGCTAATAGAAATTATTTACAAGCAGGTCGCTTCTATGCTGAAACTTTTCCTGATCGACAACTACCTTCACATGTAATGTTTCAGACGGCGTTTCAACGCCTAAGAGAAACTGGTTTGTTTGAAAAGCGGTATGCATTGTGGTTTGTCTCAATTAGCTCCTGTCCAAGTACAATAGAAATAGAAATATTTTTAATGCTTGACAGTGCTAGCACGCAACATGGTGGTTAATATTTTTAACAGCTTACCACCTACTTGATATTGTAGTACTACCTTGTTGCGTTGAATGCTAGGTGGTACTAGAAAACTGCATAGTGCCATGTTTTACAGTTTTACAACTAGTTAGTGTAATGGAGAGTCCTGGTGTCAAATTGGCCGCTCCCGAATACAATACGCAATATTTCTGAAACAGCTTTAGTGCTAACTCTACAAAGTTGGTGTTAGCTGGTGCTACATGAAGCACATCGAGGTAGGGGGGCTCCGAATAAAATAGGCCACATTTCTGAAACGGTTTTGATGCTCTCACTAAATCTATTGCTAGTTAGTGCTAGTTCTATCTACCGAGGAGTTTGAGTTTCAGACTTATTTAGCAAATGGGGTGAGAACTGAGAAAAATTAAACGATTTTTAGGACTCAGTGGTTAATACGGAAAATTCATCAAAGGTTACGCACAAATAACCAAACCGTTAACGAACTATTTAAAGGAAGGCAACAAAATTGAACACACCCCAGAATTTATCAAAGCAGTAGAAAAAATTAAATGCCTCCTTACAAATCACCCCATATTAGAATACCCCGATTTTTCAAAACCATTTATATTAACAATCCGACGCATCAAACGTAGCCTTAGGCGCAGGATTAAGCCAAGGAAAAGTAGGTAGTGATATACCAATCAGCTACGCATCTAGAACACTAAACGAAACGGAACAAAAGTACAGCATAATCGAGAAGTAATTATTAGCAATAATTTGGTCAACAAAATATTTTAGACCGTATCTTTATGGAAGAACATTCTACATATACACCGACCATAGACCATTAGTATGGCTATGCAAACTCAAGGAACCGAATTCAAAATTACAAAGAAGGAGGATTAAACTAGAAGAATATGATTACGAAATCATATATAAAATAGGAATTTAGAACAATAATGCAGATGCACTTAGCGGGATACAACTTAACGCAATAGAAACGGAGTCAATTATAGGTAACGTAGACGAAACAGAGATAAGAGAAGACTCAGAAGAAATAGAAACTATTCACTCAACACAAAACGAAGAACCAAAGACCGCAATTAAAATTTTAAATGAAGCTACAGATATATAACCAAATCAATTCATAGTTATCGAAGTTTTAACCAACCCCAATCCAGTAAAATATACAAAAACAGATAATAAGAAAATATTTCAAATACTTTAAATAATATATCAAATACTCCAGAAAAAAAAAGTTTTTACTTTTATTTCACCACCGAACATTTATACAAACGATTTTCAGCACTATATATTAGATTATTTAATAACTAAGGCCCTGAAATTATTAGATGTACAAGATAATTAATAACTTTAGATGACCCAGACGAAATAAATGACGTAATTAGAAATCAACACGAAGGCAAAACCAACCATCGTGGAATCAACAAAACACTTAAACAACTCATAAGGATTTATTACTTTAAAGATATGAAAGAATTAACTACGAATTTTATCAACCCATGCGAATTATACGACAAAGCGAAATACAACAGGTCACCCCCTAAAGTACTCTTAATGTAACTAAAACACCCAATAAACCTTTTCAAAACTTACATACAGACACTCTGGTAGTAGAAGCCTAAAACCTTCTAACAATCGTAGACGCATTCACCAAAATTGGACAAGCGATACCCATCACTTCGTAAAATAGCATCTATGTAACCCAAGGTTTTTTACAATATTTCGCATTTTACAGTACACCAGAAACAATAAGTTTAGACAATGGCAGCGAATTTAGAAATGAAATAATACAATATACCCTAGAACTCTATAGAATGAAAATTCATTTTATAACCGAGAATCACCCGGAATGAAACGGATTAATTGAAAGATTACATCTAACCTTATTAGAACTAATTAGACTATTAAGATTAACTTATAAAAAAGAACATATCACTAATTTAATGTCATACGCACTAATTGCTTACACCAACACGATCCATGCATCAACAAATTTCACACCCCTCGAATTAACATTAGGTCACTCAGATTCCCGCAACCTTTACAATATACATTACAATAGTGAAGTATACCAACAGTATGTTAAAGACCATAAAGAAAAATTAAAATAACTTATGACCATGTAAAAACAATTTTGATAACGATAAAGAACGTATTACAACAACCCGCAATAAGAATGTCGATATAAATAAATTTTTAGTAGGACAAACCGTGTATGAGAAAAATTTTAAAAGTATGAGGCACAAAACGGCCCCCAGAAATTTAAGTCCGTTTAAAATCAACAAGATATCAAATAAAAATGTAGCCGTAGTAGATAACGGAAAAATAGTAAAATATATTCACTTAAAAAATCTAAGACACCATGTAATTTCAGATGGACAGCCATCATCCTTGCCTTCAACCTCCACCCAGGTAGAACGGACGACAACGACATAGTAGTCGAAGACATTAAAAACAACCCCGGTCTACTACAAGTAAAATTAGGAAGTATGCAAAACACAATAAATTATTGGACGTTCGCACAGAAATTTAATTTAACAGAATTAAAACAAGAATTTTATATAATTAGAGATAATTACTACAGACTAAAACAATCAATGGACACAGCCAAATTCGAAAAGAATACGCGATAGAAATGCTTAATTACAACAGTATACTACAAAAAAAAACATCTTAAGGAGCACAGAAGATAAATTTAATAGTCTAATACCAACAGATTAAATTACAAGACAAAAAAGAGGAGTTATTAACGGATTAAGTAATATTATCAAAGCTATCACAGGCAATTTATACAACCAAGATGCAGAACGATACGATAACGCCATACAGCACTTAATTGAAAACCAAAATGACATAAAAACCATTGTTAGAAATCAAATATCTAGAAAGCTAGTAAAAAACCAATAGAATACTAACCCTTGAAAACAACGTGTAAACCACAATGTAGGAATGCGAGATTTAATCAGATTTAACATGATAAACCAAATGATATCAACCCTTACTGTAATCCAACAAATTTAATCACATTAGAAAACGCTGTGATATTTGCTAAACTAAACACATTACACGTTAGTATTATAGAACCAATTGATTTATTAAATGAATTATTAAAGATTAGATCAATTATAACTAATAGTAAACTACCCTTTGAAATAACAGTATCTAATATACTTATATTTAAAAAAATAGCCATGATAAAAGGTTATGTCAAAAATCATGCAATTACGTTTTTAATAGAAATCCTCATTGTAGAGAGTAACACTTATAATTATTATCATTTATTTGCTTTCCCCATGAAAGTTACTAGAAAGTATCAAGTTATTATTTCTAAAACCAAGTCCCTTTCCCTAAACGAACTTAGGTATGGATTCACGAATAAAAAATGCACAGAAGTAGCACCAAGTCAATACTTATGGCAACATTAACGACAACAGCTATTCAAGCAGCCAGCCCAGTGAAGTACAATAGTTAAGCTAATCACTATGAGAATTGTGATCCAGAACCAATACGAATTACGAGTATGAAAGTTCAAAAGCTTACGCACAACAAATGGATTGCTGTATTTCCCCAAGAAGTAATAGCAACCGCCCATTGCAACCAAGACAAAAACAATTTAGTATTAACGGGAAGTAAAGTAATTACCATAAAAGAAGATTACTATTTAAAATTGAAGAACGCAATTATTCGAGTATACCAAGATCCAACAGTAACTAAGAAATTCGCAAATTTACCGGAACTTCAGCTCAAGATTACACAACCCGAAGACCACGAAATTAGCAAGAAACCAATGCAACTACAACACCTAGATCTAGACGATCTCAACCAAGCCGTAAAGTTAATGGACAATTACAAAGAACAGTTACGTGAACTAAAAGTGCCAAAAGTACATTATGACAATATCAGTTTTTGGGCAATTTTGTTAATTATTGTAATCATTTTATTAACTATGTATTTAGTGTACAAAATGTACCTTAGATATAGAAACAAAAAAATCAATTTTAGTCTTAGAAACAAGCAACAAAGGTAAATGAAGAAATAATAAATGTTCCCTTAGGGACAATAAGTTTCAAAAATTAATCAAAACCCTTAATTTTCATTTACGTCGGGAGGAGTTACATATCTCCCAAATTAGGATATATATATATATATATATATATATATATATATAATTAAATGAAACTATTAAAAACTTAAGTTAGATGCAACAATGTAAAATTGAAGGACATAAATAAAAGGTTAATAAAAGTTCACAAACCACACTTGAAAACGGAAGCAGACATTGTATTCCAGACGTAACGTGATACCTGCAGGTGCAGGTCACAGTAGGTTATAAGACAGCAACTATTAGAATTAAGATGATTAAAATGTAATACATCGTATTAAATACAAAAATAAGCAGACATGAGCTATGCAGTTCCCACAAGCAATGTGAGGGGCAGGGACAGTATAAATACCCTCGAAAGCCCAAGATGGCCAGTCAGTCTAGAGCTTTATAACTTTAATATTGTTGGTAGTTCAGCTACTCACCGTAATTTTAATTTATTTAATTAGTGAAAGTCAACTTAGAATTATTTCGATCTCCACACGTTACTGCATATAACGAACTTGTAATCAAAATTAACATTGTAATTTAGTATAAAATAAATTTGATAGAAGAATTTTTTGAAGAAGCTTTTTAAAAAACCGCTCCAAGAGGCTCAAAACCTATCTTGAGTTTCTTCAAAATACTTTTTTTATTATCTTTATTGTATATACACCTAATATTTAGAAATATTTTATGTAGTTTATTTGCTTGGAAACAGTTCGATTGTTCTTGTTTTAGGGTTTTAAAGATCACTTTTCTTGCATAATAAACTTGAGATGCAACTATCACCAAATTATTTGCTATAAGCTTTAATTGTTATATGTGATGTGATGTATACGTACTTACTTAACCTACCTACTTCAAACATAATTAGAATTGATCAAACAGTAAAATAGTTTCGTTTATTTGTGGTTTTAACAACGAAATGCTTTCTATTTTTTATGTATTAAATAAAATATGTTTTCTTGTCAAAGTTTTAATTTTGGGAAATAGCTATTTGCCCATGTGATAGTAACTTTTCTTCGAAAAAAATTTAAAAAAAGGGAGGTTATACAACTTTTTGTCCTGGGGCTCCAGGTTGTTTTGTTACGTCACTGTTTTTATAACTTTAATCCATGTCAAAATTTTTCTCTTTACTATGACCGATATTATGGCGTTCGCAATAAAGATATCAGCAGATACTGCGCATTTAAACTTTAAGACATTATAGATATTTGGCGATCATTTGACAAAAAAGTATTTGTTCCCAAGATTGGCAAAATCCGAAATAATAAAAAAAATTCTTAGAAATTAAGCAAACCAGACAAATTTTTCATTTAAAAAATGGAAAAATGCCTAATTTCTTCGTATTTGCTTACCGCTGTTTTCAATGTTATTATACTCCAAGTTTTCTCCAAAGACTTCCGTCACATGTATGAAATTGTTATCAGTCGTAAAGTTGTTCTAAAATTCTACTGTAAGTACACAATAACATATACATAAACATTAAACTTACGTCTTGCTTTTCAAGTTCTACAATTTTTATAAGAATGCAAAAAGTTGATAGAATGTGCCCTAAAAATAAGTGGGTCATATATAGCAAGCATAGCTGACTTACCTTTCACCATGGTTGCATTTTTTATGTTTCTAACTGTGCCGCTAATAAAACACGTTATAATTTACATAGTCATTTGTTTAGTTATCGTATTGATTCACAACGATATCACTTTAAGCCCAGATTTGCTGTTAAATCTATGTTTGTTCTACTAAACGCAAAATTGGTTTTAGTCACTACTTCAAAAGCGTAACCGTTTATTAAATTCTATAAATTCTGCATGTTGCAGGAAAGAATTGGTTATAAAACATTTGTGTTAAGGTGAATCTTAATATTTAGGTTTGAGTGTATAAAAATTCTTATTTATTGATGAAAGTATATTTCTTAACAACTACCTGATTTAATAGATACAACTTAGAATTGAATCGTCCCCTAACCACTAACAGACACATCTCCAAAAATACATATTCTACTTTTTCATTCAATTTCTACTACTTTTTGAAGCTTTATTTAATGTTCAAACAACGTACTTTTAGCTGCCATAATAAAGCAGTTTATTGGATATACGTCTTATAGAAAAGTTTACCTTTTAAGAATCATAGAGACGTATATAATGGAAATTTCCTTTTGCCCTAACTAAACATTTAAAATTAGACTATTATCTAGAAACATAATAACGTATATGGATAATACGTTTATCTAGTTCTAAGAATATTAATTAAATAGACCCACTTTTGGTTGTTACGACAATGAGACAATTAAGCAATTTAACCTAATAACACTGAAAGATTGTTGCGCCTATTCCATTTTGCAATATCATGAACCACAAAGCTAAACATGTAATAGTGAGTATTCGTCAGCGTTCTATAATTATAGCATTTACCTACTTTAAAGTTACAGTAAGTAAAATGTAGAACTGAAGAAGACAATAGAATAACAGTATTGTAACGAATCGAACTAAACATGTGTGATGCCAAACGTCACTGTGTTAATTATTATGGATAATTGAATAAGTGCTGTTTATTTTAACTATCTAGCTTAGGGGAAAAGTCAAATAACGATCAAATAAAATAGGAAGAACCACATTGCATAGCGATTCTGCCATGCCTGAGAATTAGAAGATGAACGCTATAAATTTTATTTTAAAGCACATTGCCTGAAAACCAGCCGCTTGATAATGGTAAAATAAAATAAAGGATGGAAGAAATTCGACAAAATATGTCATGAGTAAGTAGTTAACTAGAACAGTAAGCAGAATATACTTTAAAGGATTGTTTTCGGGATAAACGGCCTAGAAATAAGAAATATTTGTTTTTGAATTTTATTTTATTATTGCTATAGGCACCTCGCAGTCAAAACAAAAGCAGGTTATTGTACAAGCGGCGCAGGAGTAGATAGTAATACTACTATACACGATTTGAATAATGGTCTGAAATCCTCAGACTACTATAAAGTAATCGTTTTAATTATGATAGCTTCATGTACATTTTAGTAAATAAAAATAGAAAAATATATAATAAAAATAGGTCTGCAAAAATGCAAATTCTGCGTGAAATCGTTAAGCAATCTTATTGCAAAATACGCAAAGCCTTTATCATTTTATAAGTGTAACAGGTTAGTTTGTATCACAAAAGCTCAGATATGCAGCGTTATACTTCTGTATTAAACTTTAGAAGTTTTAAATAATTTATTCATATAAGGTTTAATTAACTTAAGATTTAGAAAATAAATACTCCCTGTATGTTTGTTGTGGTATATATAGCATCTTTGTTAATCTTCGTTGGGAATTAAACCACTCATAGTTTTTAAATATTGTTTTTAGTAAATCGTCACAAGTAAGGATTTTAAAGTCAAGTAATACATCGAAAAACTACGGAATCTAGGGCCAGGAAAGCGAGTAAGCCCGCTAGTATCCGGAACTAGACGAATCTTGTAATTTTTATACCTTCAACCTCATTTTAAAATGAACACTGTATCAAGCCCTCATATAAAAACTAACATTATAAAATTTCAACCCCACTTTTCTATTTGTGCGTATCTCTACAATTTAGTGTCGGTTAATTGGTTCACAAGTAATTCATTATTCATTCGTCATAAGAGGTCGAACTCCGGTATTACTTTCCACACTATTTCTTATGTTCTCAGTCCGGGGATTTATTTATCATTGCGCAATTTTGTAACGTGTTAAAATATAAGGCAGAGGAAACATAAATAAATTTAGTTTTAAGTCTTTTTAGACACGACACGCACTGTTTGCTGCTTTCTAACAAGTTCGAATTTGTAAGTTAATGCATATTGCAAAACAAATGCTTGGATTTTGTCGTTTAATTTATTGAAAACGAAGTATATAAATCCTCAACCCTGTAACGAACACGATGTATTTCTAGTTATATATAGTCGTTTTCGTTCCATTATACCGTGATAAGAGTTTACAAGCAACATCTGGCGCATACTTGTTCAGTCCTAGTCTGTAATCCCACGACAGTAGTTTTCAACATGGTAGTTGCTCCTTACGTTTTATAAAGGTATGATGATAAAAAAATAACTCCGAGCGACTTGAGGTTCGCTCGTTGCGTTTTATGATTGTAAAATGGTTAAGGAAATAGCTACGAGCGACTTGAGTCCCGCTCTAAAGCTTATTTTTTGTGGGTGTCTGAATGAACAGACACGAGATGTTAGAGTCGTCAAATTAAATGGTTAGTAATTTTCATTTAATTTAAATACATCTACTTTTCCTTTTTACAGTGCAACCTGAAGGTACAATATAAAGAGGCAGTATGTAGAAGTTCTTTTCTGTGTCCGGTATATCATGGTTTAATTTATGGCAAACCGCTGTTCGTTTGATGTAACTCTAAAAGATTCCATTACGAAATTACAAAAAAGATCCAGTGAAGTTTCCTCCCGTTGTTTGCAGAAGCGAGGTCAACACAAGGACGTCTGTGTTTGTTTGAATTTGTATTACCCTCCAACTACACTACACATTTTTCTGATGGGTGTTGTTCTACAGTTTTAAAAATGTTCTTTTCTTTTTTTACGTTCTTCCATGAATCTAAGGTAATCAAAGCTGTGGATCAAATTAAATAAACTAACGTTCTCATATCTTAAGAATTCTAAATTATATTATGATTAAAAAATCTAATCTTATTTAATGTTATATTTAAGTGCAGTCAATGTAGTAGACTATAGATTCTATAGAACTAATAATATTTTTATAGAGATTTCCTTTAATTAATAAATAATGTTAAATGTAACATGTAATGCTTGTAGTTCAGATTTGAAAGATATACAAAGTTTTGCTAAAAAAGGCTGTAAGATTTTTAACCTTCAAAACACTATAAGTTGATAACAAATGCATAACTTATTTCCATTCTATTAAAAATACTTTATCTTTTTGTAAATATTTCAAAAAATGTTAATTATGATTATTTAAAAAGAAATAGAAATATAATTTTTAGTTATTAAATCTTATAATTTCAGTAAGTAACCTTGCTAAAGGTATTATGAACATCTGTCTATAACATTTCCAACAAAAGTAGAAAGGTTAATGATAAAAATGTAAAACTAAAAGTGATAAGTAATTTTTCTCATAATAAGGAGAGCGTCCATGTAGGTGTGAGTTTAAGTGTACATGGTCAGTACATTCACGATTTATGTTCTTTGCACTAATATTCTTTATTTAGCATTTATTGAATAAGGTTTACAAGCCCATGAGTATCTTTTCTTCTAGGTTCCTCGGCAACGGCATTTATGCTTAGATACTTTATTTGCCACTTAGTTCCTACACTTTCTGGCCTGTATTCTTGATAAACACTTGTTAAGTGTGGTGACGTTTAAGGGTAACCCGTAACGAACCCCCATTTTAGTCTTATCAATCTCCGCTGAAGTTGGAGTTTAGAGTTGGTTCGGAAGTTTCTCCTCAACGTCATTTATTACGGATTAAAATTTCATCTTATTAAATTATGACTTTAGGAGAAGTTGCGGTTGTTGAAGCTATCTTTTTATACAATTGTACTCATACAGTTTTCATTCAAACCGGCGTCCAGCTTGCCGTAAGGAAAATTGTAACATTAACTCAAAATGTTGGGCCTATAAAAAATACATATAGAAAAAGTAAAGTTTGTTTCATTAACGCAACAACTTGGTTCAGAAATCAAAAATATGTTGCAAGTTTATTAAATAAAATGCAGAAAGTGCGTATTATCATGTAATTTACTTAGGTTTAAATTTGTGTCTTTTTTATCTTCAATAATATAAAATGAATACACTGTAATGTATTGAATGAAAAGATTAAACCATCTGCAATTTATTATACGCGCATTGTATTTAGTGGGTGTCTGAGTTTTTACATTGCAATCAGGTATGTTCGGGGGTTCTCTTCATGGTAATCGCAACAACATCTTTTAAAGCTATATCATATTGCATGGAATTTAATCAATTAAAATGTCTAGAAGCTTATATTTGAGATACATATTACTGAGTTCAAAATTATTTACTTAATATTCTGAAAACCTTCTTGAAAAATAACATGCTTCCACTACCAAGGTTTAGAGTTACAAATATTTAGTTTATATTTTTGTGGTTTAAAATATTTTACAATCCTACGATCCTTTCTAATTTGTATTCTACAGAAATAAAACGTTTACTTTTGTGTTTTTTAAAATTATGATATTAATAGAACTATCAATTTTTGGCAACACCTTAATTTTGAACACTGTTATACATGAAATCAAAATTATACTGGGTGCTTCACTAATAAGTTTGCCTGTTTAAGATTAATTTTTCCCTTACCGATTCAATTTTTGTATCTAGCGCTATGCTACGCGAGTTACATATCCCCCAATTATGTAGGTATTATAAAATAGAATCTAATAGGAAATTATTAGAAATTATTAAGAAGTTACTAAGTATAGTGCAACAAAGTAATACAAGAACAATTAATAAAGTTTATTAACAGTTCATGAGAACGGATGCAATACTTTGTATCCGACACGATAGTGACACTGCAGGTGCAGGTCACAGACGGTCAAGATATCGCAATTACCTAGAAAGTAAGATTATAACAATGAATAGAATTAAGAATAAGCAGACATGAGATTTGCAAGTTTCCACAGTCATGTGAGGGGGTAGGGACATTATAAATGGCCTGGGAGCTCCAACACCCGGCAGTCAGTCAAAGTATTGAGCTGCTCGAAATATTACGATTAATTCTTTTTTCGAACTTAGAGTAATTTTAAACCGAGTTTGTAAAATTCCACATTCAATTCTGTTTGATCAAATAAATTTGTTAAGAAGTTTTAAAGTGTTTCTTAAAAACGCAGCTTCCCAGGGCCGAACCTTAAGTGGCGCAGCGTACGGATGTCAAAAGGGCACTACAAATCTAAAAATCGGAAGACCGGTGAGCAAGAATTTTAATTGCAATTTTGGCAGAACCCAAACAGTAGTTGGGCGAGATACAAGAATTGATCAAATCCAACAAAGAAAACCAACGTGGACAACGTACAAGCATCGACCGAGTCAATGAAACCAAAGAAGAAACTAATGTAAGTTCATTTCCTTAGAAAACCAATTATTTTGACAAACTATATTTGATATTGCTAGTATTAGAAATTTTTATTATTTTAAGTATGTACAGATTTTTAACTATTTTATTATTGCCAATTTATGCCATTCTTACTAAAATAATTTACTTGGCTATTGCAAGGAATTATTTTCAAATTTATTTTTGAGAGACTTGATATTTTTAAAGAGACTTTGAAAGCAAAAGAGACTTTAAAACAAGAAAATTTTTACGCAACTATTGGCTCAAATTAGACAATTATTAAATAAACTAATACAAAATAAACTGGCACACAAAACGAAAACGATTCCAAAAATAACCAAAATAGAACGTAATTAATTTACTATTTATTTAAGTTAGTGTATAAAACAAAATTAGTTATAGAAACGAATTATTAAAACTTATCCGTCAAAGCATTTTTATAAATTATAGAAACGCACTTTGTATTACAATCTATTATTAACTTAAACCATTACAAAGTAAAACAAAGCACATAGATTACGCCCGGAAACTCATCAGTGAATAAAACATCATTCACCCTACGCAACGCTATAAAAAGTTATTTTAGTACAAAAAGCTAAGTATAGCAAAGCAACTACTAAAAAGATTCATTCAAAAACGCATCGCGATATCTAAAAATAACGAAACATTATTAAACGTGACGTTTTATGATTAAAAATTGCCACAATTAGCTAGGTATATAATTATAGAAAAGACGTATTTAAATTATTACAGACTAAATAAAATTATTCAGAAAATCATTTCGCAACTACATGAAGTATAATTACATATCTAATTATAACAAAAGCATTTGTGCAATAAATTTATCAAGAGACTGTAACAAAATCTACAGTAGACAAAGTAACATTGTATTAACTATAAAAGGCAATATTGAACAAAGCAATTGACCGAAACTTACAAGTCTATATTTAAGACTCAAGGTAACCAGACAATGATTACAAAGAAAGCAGCTTATAAATTACAAACACCTACGGAGAAGAGACAAGTATAACAGACATGATTAAATCAACAGAATTAAAATAAAATAATTCTTAACTAGTGCAAAAAAGTAAAATAACTACCGCGAGAAACTATTCATTCACATCGAAACCTTTCAGAAAGCAAAACTTACAATAAAATTAACATTTGCAAAGTAAAAATAAACAAATTTAAGGCTACAACAATTAACAGAGGCATTACCCAGCATAAATCCGTTAATCCAAATTACAGGACCGTATAACCAAATAAAAGACAAGCAACTCAATTCCTTTAATAACCTTAACAATTTAAGTTAAAAATAACAAATAACCCGACGCAAACTAAACTGAAAATTACTAAACCTAACCAAAGAATAACAATTACAGACCGCGAAAAAAATCCCAATTTTTATAAAATTTGTAATAAATTGAAATCAAAACTAATTAGTAATTATTAGAACAACCCTCAACAATAATGAGTTCGGATATAAAAATTTACCTCAAGACAATCGCCATATTTAACGGAGATCAAGCCCTTCTCTTAATTTCATAGCAGCAAATGAAATATTTTTGAAAACCTTCTACAAACCCGGAAACAATGAAATAAACCTATTACTCTTACGCCTGTTGATAAGTAAAGTAACCGGACCGGCAATATTACTAATAGCAAGCTGAGATGACTTAGAATAATGGGAAGACTTTAAATTCATATTAGTTGCACATTTTGGCGATCAACGTAACCTAAAATGACTAGTACGCGACTTAATAAACCTTAGAATGGAAAATAACCAATCCCTGTACCAATTCGGAATGAAATGCCAAGATGTAAGAAGTTTATTTAATCTTAACAAAATTTAAAATTGAACCCGACCAAAATATCCGACTTGTAAAACAAAAATGTATGGCAAAATGGCACTGGACACCTATATAAACGCATTGCCAGAACAACTATCAGATAATCTCAGATTCTAACGTCTCCAGAATTTAAAAGATGCCATGAATATGATAATAGAAGAAGAAAACTTTATATACTAATAAAAACCATACAAGCTGGGAGACAAACAATTCCCCAACAAAAATTCACATCATTCAATGCACAAACGAACCAACCGCGAAGTAATAACTCAAGTTTTAACAACACGAATTTTAATAATTAATTCAAACAATTTCCAAAACTAACGTTTAACTCAAACCTTACGAAACCCGCATTTCAACCAAGATTCAACCAAACGTAAACCAACAAAGACCAGTATTCAACGCAAGCCCTATTAGAAATACACCAATAAATAATAATAATAATAACAACCCTAACAGTTATTATAAACCCACAACTATGGATACCTCATCTGGTAACACCAGACCAAATACAAATATAACGCACATACGACCAAGTAATAACCAAAAACGAAACTTTACATCGGAAGAACTATTTCACCAAGAAGTAGAAGAATTTGATAATTACCAGAATAACTACATTCACCCCAGTACAAACAATGAATCAAACCATTCAGAAAATTATGAACGTGGCGAACCATGCGAAAATTTCGACGAAGACGACGAAGAAAACGCTTGCTCAAATTTTGAGATAGACCGTCGACCTCCGCCCAGGTAGAACGGACAACGAAATAGTAATCGAAGATATAAAAACAACCACGGTATATTACCAATAAAATTGGGAAATATGCAGAATACCATAGACTATTGGACATTTGCACAAAAATTCGACTTAACGGAACTAAAACAAGAATTTCAAATAATCAAAAACAATTATTAACGATTAAAATAATCAATGGACACAGCAAAATTCGAAAAGGAATACGTTATAGAATTGATGAATTATAACAGCATAATAGAAACTATTTTAAGAAACATAGAAGATAAATTAATACAGACTAATACCAACAGAACAAACAGCAAGATGCAAAAGAGGACTCATTAACGGATTAGGTAACATAATAAAAGCAATCGCAGACAATTTGGATAACCAAGACGCAGAACGTTATGACAACGCCATAGAGCAATTAATCGAAAATCAAAACAATATAAAAACCATAATTAGCAACCAAGCATCACTAACCCAATTAACTATTATAAAATTCAACGAAACACTCAGAAAGCTAGTAAGAAACCAAGATAGTATAACCAACCGAATACAAACCCTTGAAACTAATATGCAAACTACCATGTTAGGCATGCGAGACTTAATTAGATTCAATACGATATTTACCCAAATAATTTCAACCTTTACCTTAATTCAACAAATTTTAATTACATTAGAAAACGCAGTAATATTTGCAAAATTAAATACATTACACTCTGGTATCATAGAACCAACTGATTTATTAAATGAATTATTAAAAATTAAATTATTTATAACCAAAAGTAAATTATCCTTTGATGTTGTAGAATCAAACATTCTAATATTTGAAAAAATAGCTATAGTTTAAGGCTATGTAAAGAATAACGACATAACATTTTTAATAGAGATTCCGATAGTAGAAAATAGCAATTATAATTATTATCAAATATTTGCTTTTTCAATGAAAATTACTAGCATGTATCAAGTTGTCATACCCAAAACCAAATTCCTATTCTTAAATGAACTAAGATATGGTTATACAAACGAAAAATGTAACGAAGTCACACCAAATCAATATTTATGCCAATCATTGACAACAATAACTATTCAAGAAGACAGCCCTTGCGAAGTACAATTATTAAAAGTTTCAAATTATTATGAAAATCGTGAAGCCAAACCCGTACAAATTACCAACATGAAGATTCAAAAAGTTACAGAAAACAAATAGATTACCATTTTCCCAACAGAAGTAATAGCAACCGTCGATTGCAATCAAGACAAAAACAATCTAGCATTGGCAGGAAGCAAATTAATCACCCTCAAGGAAGACTGTTATTTGAAACTAAAAAACGAAATAATCAGAGTTTATCAAGATCCTGCAGCAACCAAGAAACTCGCAAACTCACTAGAGCTACAAATCAAGACAACGCAAATCGAAGATGAAGAAATAATCCAAAAAGTTATGCAGCTAGAACATCTAGAATTAGACGACCTCAACCACGCCATGAAATTAATGGAAAACTACAAAGATCATTTAAGTGAACTAAAAACGCCCAAATTACACTACGACGACATAAGTGTTTGGACAATTGTATTAATCATTTTTCTAATTTTTCTAATTACATATGTATTTTACAAAATGTATCTTAGATATAAGAATAAAGAAAACAGTTTTAGATTTTAGGAAACAAAGGTAAACAAAAAAACAAATATACCCTTAGAAACTATGAAGTTTAAACAATGAATTTAAATTATGAATTTTAAATTAAAAATTAAGAAAGGAAAACCCTTAATTTTTCATGTACGTCGGTAGGAGTTAAATATCCCCCAATTATTTATGTATTATAAAATAGAATCTAATAGGAAATTATTAGAAATTATTAAGAAGAAGTTACTAAGTGAAGTGCAACAATGTAATGCTAGGACAATTAATAAAGTTTATTAACAGTTCATGAGAACGGATGCAATACTTTGTATCCAGACGATAGTGACACTGCAGGTGGCAGGTCACAGACGGTCAAGATATTGCAATTACCTAGAAAGTAAGATTTGAACAATGTAACAATGAATAGAATTAAGAATAAGCAGACATGAGATTTGCAAGTTCCCACAGCCATGTGAGGGGGTAGGGACGTTATAAATAGCCCGGGAGCTCCAAGACCCGGCAGTCAGTCAAAGTATTCAGCTTTAACATTGCAGTTGCTTAGGCTACTCAAAATATTACGATTAATTCTTTTTTCAAACTTAGAGTAATTTTAAATCAAGTTTGTAAAATTGTAACGTGCATTTTTATAGCTTAACATTTTACGCTTTTTCCCAATTAGTAAATACATTTCTGTAACTACTATCTCTATATTTTATATTTATTAACTCCTTAGGCGAATGCGCCGTATTATAATGAGTGGATTGCATCGTTCTTGTTTTGCCGTTCGTATAGATTTTGTTCCTTATGTGGATATACAAGTCTAGATAATAGACGATAAGAGGTTGTAATAGCAACGAGTTGAATAAACAGATGAGTAGTTGTAGTTTGTTCTTGGTTCCTATATATTAATTACGTTGAAAATGCTGTTTCTTCTTTGCTTTGACAATAGTGAGAATTAATGCGGTATCAATCTTCGAATTGTTCATGAACAAGCACGGCACGATTTTAGTTGTTTTTCTTGTGAAATAAAAGTTGTATATTAACTGAAGAAAGTGTAGTGCTAATTCCGATTGAAGTAGTATGATTGATAGGCGAACGTGTTTGGTCGACGCACGTGTTTTACGGAACATTTGACGAACTTACTTTAGTGATACACGTGCTTTACTCATTGTGTTTTTTTTGGTGCTTTGTCTTTTGATATTTAAACTGTGTGTGCGATCTAGTTACGCGGTCCTTTTTTTTTTATCAGAGTAGTGCATACTTTGGATTATCCAAATACAGTTGATACTGTAGTTTCTAAATTTTCTAACCCCAAAGAATCTAAAACAGATCATTGCTTGCGCAAATTTCGTTATTTGCGAAATATAACAGATTACCGGTTTACAAAGGTATTGGTTGAAGTTTCTTACTGCTTTTTGGATGTTTATGAAAATAATATACATTTGGTCCCAGTTGAAATTAAACTAGTGCTACAAAATATTTCGAAATTATTGTCTCAGGAAATAGAATTAACAAGAAATTTATCAATGCTACATAGTTCCGTCGCGTGATAATGTCTGCTGCTAACACCAGTGAAATACGTAGGTGTGGTTTGGGTAACTTGTGATAAGTTCCATCAACACCCTCCCAGTCAAGGGTGAAGTGCTGTGTTAGTGCCGGACATCGTGAATCCCACACTTCAATTGCAAGGAAGCGTTACTGAAGGACCTTTTGTAAGTTGAACTATTTCCTACTTGTTCTTACTTTAAATATCTATCCGTTGTTTTGCCATATCTTTGTCGTTCTGATACCTTTTACCATAGACTTGCATGCTGTTTAAAAAAAAAGAAGAATCAACAATACTGGATGACTCATATCAATTGTGCTTACCATTTATCTTTTGTTAAAATTTTGTCTGATTTATGTTTAATTGGTGTGTGAGGAAACGTTTCTGCTACTCCCCAATATTACCTCACTTTGTACTAAAAGTTTTTGTATTGCTTTTACCGTTGTTATATTGTATAGGTTATCCAAACAGTTTTTTTTACATTCTACAAAGTACTGAACAATCTATGCTCGATCAGCATGCTATGCTTTTTCTTTATTTCAGGTTTGCTGGACTTTTTTTTTTTTATTGCAGGTTTGCTATTCTAATTTTTTTATTGCAGTTATTGTTACTAACTCCTTACAGCTGCGTACATTATATGTTGGTCTGCTTTCTACAACCCCCCCTAATCTCCGATTGAGCCCGGTCATTTCTTTGATTTTCTTTGTGTTACGCACGGCTACGAGCCAACGTAGCATAAATTTGGCGCCCAATGTGGCTGCCTCGATAAACGTAACATAAATTTGGCGCCCAACGTGGGGCGCAAAATTATTTTCTTTCCGTTTTCGTTTGAACTGGATTTTGTTTAGTATTTAGTTATTTCGTTAATTTAGTTTCTCTATCGAACAAGCCTAATAATTCGTTTTTGTGTCTTTAAATATTTGAGTGTTTGTTGATTCTGTAGTAATGGGGGACTATTGGAAATTAAAAGTTGATCGTTTACATGAAGCTGAACTCAAATATGAAGTCGGTTCTCGTGGGTTCGATGCAAAGGTACCTGTATCCGAACTTCGTAGATCCTTTAGGAATATTTTGAAAATGGAATCTTCTGAAACTCTAAGCCCACTTAAATCTGGTATCGATTTTCAGACTGACAATAAAGCCGTGACTGATGGTTTAACTGAATTAACTACGAAGAGTAAAGATTTTAATGGTGATATTTCAACTGCCGACGGCAAACGTATTATTAGCCTTGCTATGCATCTTAAAGGGAGAATCCAACGCATGAATGTTACTTCTAACGCTGAAACAGTCATACAGCGAAAGTTGTTGCTATGTGTTAGTAATTTACGCAGTGATTGCGATAGGTTATACCGTCGCTTTAGACGTTCTTCCACTTCACCTAGGGCACCACTTGTTTCTACGGCTACTATTAATCCGACTACTACTGATACTGAGGATGATCTTACTTCTGATGAATTACCTATACCTATATCTATTTCTAAATTAATTGCTACGTCTGGTTATGGACAGCTGGTGTCTAAATGGGACTTTTCGGGTGACGACCGTATGTCTTTAAATGCATTTCTATTACGCGTGGACGAATTATGCTCGGCACGCAACGTTTCTGCTTCTCAACTATTTTCTTCGGCATCAGACTTACTGTCGGGAAAAGCTTTAATTTTATTCAGAGCGCATAGAAAATCCTAACTAATTGGCAAGATGTTATTCGACTATTAAGGAAGAATTTCAACCCGTTAATTACAACGAAAAACTTTTAGAGGAAATAAGGCAACGTACTATGGGTCCCTCAGAGTCTATTGGTGTATATTTAGCTACGATGGAAAATTTATTTGCTCGTCTAACAATCTCTCTCTGAACCTCAGAAACTCGAAATTATTTTACCAAATCTCACCCTTTCTACCAAACCAAATTAGCTTTGCTTGATCTGAATACTATTACGGAACTTTTGCGTGTAGGTCGCAGACTAGAACAGCGCAAAATACAAGCCGATAATTTCAAGTCTCCTCCTGCTCTGAACTTTTCTCAACTCCTAGAGCCTGACTTAGCTTATACAGGTTCTGCGGTCCGCAGCAAACTTACTTCTGCTTATGTCCCTCCCCATTCTGGTGTTACTACTTCGAAAACATTTACACCTGGTGCAAGTGATGCTCCTAAAAATATTTCTAATTCTTCCGTTACCTGTTGGAACTGTGGCCAACGAGGACACAAGTCTCCTTCCTGTACTAAACCTCAAATACTTCATTGCTATGGTTGTGGTAAAACCTAATGTTACCCGTACCAAGTGTACGAGTTGTAACAAGAATTTAAACTACCGATCGAGTCGCTAAGCCGAGAAACCGACCCGATCCCTTCTACAGTTGTCTCGGTACCTATTATTTCCTCAGAAAATCCTTTCTCTGGTTTTGATGACCGATCTAAATATGTTCTGGATTTTATTTTAGCTAGTTCTCGTGAGGACGACAGACCTTTTCTTACTGTTACTATTTTCGACATCGAATTTAAGGGTTTGCTTGATTCTGGCGCTTCTCGTACGATTATTGGTGGTCCTGGTTGGGATATTTTCTATTCTCTTTCTTTGCCTTTGTCCCAAACGGAGATTTACAGCTGTACGGTAGCCAATGGTCAAGCTTGTGACATTCTCGGGTCACTTACTTTACCCATGTCGGTCGAAAATAAAACTATTCTTCTTGACGTCCTAGTCGTTCCTTCTATTTCTCAGTCTCTGATCTTAGGCATTGACTTCTGGAAATCTATGGGCGTTGTCCCAAGATTTTCGAACGGGTCAATGGACTTTCGGTTCTTCTTCTACTGTCTCGATCAGTCAGATCAATGCTCTTTCCGATCTGTCGATCATGCAACAATCCGAATTGTCTCGTATAGTCCAACAGATGTTTCCTAAAGATGATAGTTTACCTTTGGGCTGTACTAATCTCATTGAACATCAGATCCGTACTACATCTAGTCCTATCAAGCAACGATATTATCCCATGTCCCCTACGGTACTTTGACATGTCAATCAAGCTCTGGATGAGATGCTAGAAAGTGGTGTTGTTGAACCATCTAATAGCGCTTGGTCTAGCCCTATTGTTATGGTGCCTAAGAAAGATGGCACATATCGTTTCTGCATCGATTTTAGAAAGGTCAATGAGGTTACAGAAAAGATGCCTATCCCTTCCTTATATTTCTACGATTCTAGACCGTCTTAGAGACGCAAAATTCTTAACTAGTTTGGACATTCGCTCTGCTTATTGGCAAATACCTCTTTCTTCTAATTCTAAGGCGATTACTGCATTTACGGTGCCTGGTAGAGGTTTATACCAGTTTACTAAAATGCCATTTGGTCTTCATAATTCTCCAGCGACATTTCAGCGACTTATAGATCGTGTGCTTGGTGCTGATCTTGAACCTTTCTGTTTCGCATACTTAGATGATGTGATCATCGCTACTCCTACTTTCGAACAACATTTGGTGGTACTACAGAAAGTGCTTTTCCGTTTAAATTCTGCAGGTCTTACTCTTCGCAGAGATAAATGCATTATATGCCGACCGGAACTCCGTTATCTGGGATACGTAGTAAATCGTCATGGACTCCATGTCGACCCAGAAAAGTTTCGGCCATTCTTAATCTTCCTCCTCCTACTACTGTAACTGAAGTACGACGCATAGTTGGTATGTGCTCGTGGTATCGTCGCTTTATCGCAAATTTTTCTGCTCTTACTGCTCCAATTACTGCTTTGACTAAGAAAAATTCTAAATTTGATTGGTCTTCGGAATGTCAGCAGGCATTTAAGCTGCTGAAAGAACACTTGGTAACGGCTCCAGTGATGAGTTGTCCTGATTTTTCTTTGCCCTTTACTATACAGACTGATGCCTCTGATTTTGGTCTGGGTGCTGTGCTGACTTAACAACAGGGTGATGACGAAAAAGTCATTAGCTACATTAGCTGTTCTCTTAAAAAGGCGGAACGCAACTATAGCGCCACCAAAAAAGAATGTCTTGGTGTTATTTGGGCAATTGAGAAATTTCGTCCCTATATCGAGGGTTCTCACTTTACTGTGATCACCGATCACCACTCGCTTATCTGGCTGAATAATTTACAAAGCCCCAACGGTCGTTTAGCTCGTTGGTCTGTACGACTTCAACAATATAACTTCACCAGCGTACATCGTAAAGATAAAGAAAACATCGTTCCCTATGCCTTATCTCGCTCAGTACCTAAAATTGACTTAATTGATGACTTTCCTAAATCTTCTATTACTCTGCCAATTTTGGATCCTTGGTATCTTAAGCTACGGACTCGTGTTAAGTCCAATCCTAAACTATACAGTAACTGGCATGTGGAAAACGAATTACTATATAAACATGTAAAATCTAAACAGTCTTTGCTCCAACCTCCTCAAGACGATTGGAAGTTAGTAGTTCCCAGCGAACAACGGAATAGGGTTCTATACGAAAATCATGATCTACCTACTTCAGGTCACCCTGGTGTGCACAAAACTGTCTCTAAAATTTCCATGCGTTACTATTGGCCTAAACTTAGAGCCGCTGTTGCTCGATACGTCCGTTGTTGTAAAATTTGCTCTGCACACAAAGTCGAACAAAAGAAACCTCTTGGCTTTATGTCTCCCCGTGCTACTGCCGTCGTCCTTGGCAAGTCCTAAGTACTGATATTGTCGGACCTCTTCCTAGATCCTCTAAAGGTAATTCTTTCATTTTAGTTGTTGCCGATTGTTTTACAAAATATGCTTGTTTCTTTCCTCTACGTGCGTCTACGGCCGCTGCTGTTGCTCGAACCATTGAGGAAAATATTTTCCTGGTGTATGGTACTCCTCAGTATCTAATTGCGGACAATGGTGTACAATTTCGTAGTAATATTTTCACTAAACTCTGTGATTCTTATCGAACAAAAATTCTGTTTAATGCTCGCAATCATCCTCAGGCGAATCCGGCCGAACGTATTAATAGAGTCCTGAAAACTATGATTTCTTCTTACGTTTCTGATAATCAACGTCGGTGGGACGTTAATTTAGCAAAAATTGGTTGTGCTATTCGAACGCTTAAACATGAGGTTATTGGTTACTCCCCGTATTTTGCTCTATATGGTCGTGAGCATGTTCTCTACGGCGATCATTTTGGAAAACCTCTTGATCCTGATGATGTTCTTATAGATCCCGAACGTCCTATTCCTTCTACTGACTTAGTCAAATTTGACTCACTTCGTGAAGAAATTTCGAAACGCCTTTCCTTAGCATACAAGAAAAATGCTAAACACTACGATCTTCGTCGTCGTCCCTTAACTTTATCTCCTGGTGATCGCGTTTGGAAACGCAATTATGTTCTTTCGGATGCTACTCCCTACTTCAATGCTAAACGTTCTCCCAAATATGTTGGTCCCTTTACTATTAGAACTAAACTTTCCCCTTGGACCTATATCTTAGTGGATGATTCTGGTAACGATCTGGGTACTTGGCATATTAAGGACCTCAAACCCGATAAAACTTTAGACCCTCCAGACATAGATCCTGAACCTCCGGATCCTAGAGGGCCCCCTTCGGCCGATTCTATTTTGACCCCTACGTGTCGCTATCCTTAATGACTTGTAATTTTTTTTGGCTTATTGGTCTTGTGTTTTCTCTGAAAAGCTTGTGTCCGAAAACACTGGCGTTCATTTCGTATTCCTATTTATATTTTGTAGCTAGCCCATGCTGTGACTTTTTCTTTTGGCTAGTTCTACCATTTGTTCACTATTTGACTATTATAGTCGCTTTCTACATCCATTCCTTGAGGTAGGCTTCAGATCTATTTTCTTTTTATTTAGGTATTTCGACTTGGTCGCTTTTGTAGGTCTGTTAGCCATACTTTGCTTGAGTAATCGTTTCATACGAATCTGTGTTACCTCAGTCGGAAGTATTCTAGATTGTGTACTAGCTTGCCTTTGTCCTTTGCTTTGTCTTGGTTCTTTCTTTGCTGCACACTTGAGGTTGACAGTTGTGTCGTCTAGTTGGTTTGCTACGAGTTTTCTTCCTCGTTTTTTTCCCTTTCCTTTTGGTTTCTCCGCGGGAAGCCAAAACTTTTCTTTGAGGTGGAGAACAGAAATGTCCCTTTTGGAGACATCCGTTTTTGAAAGTAGCTAAGAGCTTTAATCCTCATTGGGTGTTTACTTGATGCTTTCTTTACCTGTTCTGTCGTTGTTGGTTACGATAGATGACTTTGTCTTCTTTGGGAAAAAAAATGTTCCTTTTCTTATACTGGTGTTGGTCCTTCGGACCGGATAAAAAAAAATTTTTTTTGTTTGGTTCCTTGTCTGTCGTTTTTTTTTTTCTTTCACCCCGACGTCTTTATTTTGCTAGGGGGGAATTTGTAACGTGCATTTTTATAGCTTAACATTTTACGCTTTTTCCCAATTAGTAAATACATTTCTGTAACTACTATTTCTATATTTTATATTTATTAACTCCTTAGGCGAATGCGTCGTATTATAATGATGATTTTTACTAATGTCATTTTACCGTGCAAGAACGAGATATCACACGACCTTTTCGATTACTTTTATTTTAGTTTTAGTTAGTATAAAAAGAGTATCAAGACAATATTGTTGCTGATTTCTTATACAGAACGAACAAAAAGCTGTTTTTCAGGTTATCTTTATTATTATTTCTTTTAAAAGACAATATCAAATGGTTCTCAGAAAGAATCGTAAATCTATCTCAAACAGCGTTTACCTTTTTCATAATAAAATATAACAGTATTTATGGCACGGGCATTGTCTGCTTATTATTTGCATTATACTGTGTTATTTTATGTCGGCATTGATTGAAAAATTTATGCCGCCATGAGTCATAAACTTCAACCCTTGGTTTTGAGAGAAAGTTCGGAGTCATATTTCTGGAGTATCGAATACTTCTAAAGACGTTGGTGGTAATGGCCACACTAAATAAACCGTAAATATTATGGTACCGTGCGTTTTATAACGCCATTTGTTGAGCGATTATGTACAAAAGAAAAAGGAGATTAGTTTTTGCTACAAGGTCACATTTTTAAATATTAATAGAGAGCTGGTTTTTATATAAAAGTTTCTTTAATATCTAATACTAGTTATAAACAAACAACAATTTGAAATTAGGATCATTAAACAAATCGAACTAATGTAGAATTTTTTTATCTACAAACGTGCCCCGATGACAAAATTTATTAGATATCTAACACTAATACCTATTACATTTTTACCTATTGGCTTAAAACTCGATGACCATGTACATTAGAAAATTGTTCTATTTCTCATATGCTTGCCACTAGAGATTTTTAAAATGTGCATTTGGGGAAATTAAGATTGACATGTTATTAGTGAAAATTAAATTTTTAAACTCGATTTTTATTTAAAAAATCGAACCTTTCGAACCGAACCGAACCGAACCTTGAGCTAGGTTCGGTTCGGTTCGAAAAATTTGCCGGTCCGGTTCGAGGTTCGGTTCGAAAATAAAATGTCCGGTTCGGTTCGGTTCGGTTCGAAAAATCGAACCGAACCTCGAACCGAACCTCGAACCGAACCTCGAACCTGTTCGGTTCGTGTCCATCCCTAGTCCTTCGTGTTGTTTATTTAGTTATTTATGCTCCAGAAATCACTAACAAAGCTGTCCGTAGGAAATATAAGTAAAATTTTTTACGTTTCGCTTGAAAAAGTTGTAAGAAACTGTAAATAGTTAGGTATGATTAAACAAGCGTTTGATAAAAATATTTATGATAGCGGCGCATTTTTCTTAGATAATTAGGTGTGTTCTAGAGATGCAAATGGTCTTTTTTTTTCAAACTATCAGTGTTGTTACTTTGTTGATGAAGTAATGATGCAGTGTTGCATCCGGATTTTGGCATATCGATAGGAATAGCTGTCACGGCTTAGGAATTTCTTAGTATTTATAGTTTACGCAAGACAGAATAACATTATCCATGATTCAATTTTTTCATTTAACAATATATTAAACCCTTTTGTTCTGCAACTATTGATTTTTTACATATAGGCTTATAAATGTGATTAAAAGGTTTAGTATAATAAAATTTAGTTATCTATGAATATGTGAAGCAAATATTTGCTAATGTAGTATTAGCTGTTAATGTATTTTGATAAACCACTTGATTCGGTATTATTAAAGGCTTGCAATTATAATGCTATATAAGGACACGCCTTAATCAATTAGACAATTTTCTTTAAGTTATGCTAGTAAGCAAGTGTTCGGCTACTGCTAGTTGTTGTCGATATCATGCGTATGGTTCATAGAGATTGTCATCGGAAAGACAAACGCATGAGATAACAAACTGAATAAATAAATATATAAATATCCCAATAATGTGTAAGCAGGGCCGTAATTGGCCAACAGTGTCATAGATACACCAAACAGTTGCGCCTTCCTTCTCACCCGTACAATACCTGTCGCCCAAAAAATATCAGAATTATCATTAGTTTTTTGAAATTATGCAGCACTTTAAAAAAGTATATTATTTTCTTAAAGTTAAAAGCTCGTAGTTATTGTAACCTGTTATTGCAACCTCGAATAATTGTTTTTCTTAATCTTCGTTGGAAATTAAACCCTTCACAGTTGTTAAAATCGCTTTATTTACTTTTCCATCTATGACTTAGGATCGTTGTCAAAATAATAAAAAATTTTAAGTTTGACATTTATGGCATAAATTGAAGGTGACTTTCATTCATTAATGTTTGATGTATTTGGTTTGAATACATTAGGTGAAAATTTTAAGGTTTAGAAGAATGAGTGTCTTCATTTTGTGTTGCGCCCTGGGAGCGACTTAGAGGTAGCTAATACGCTTAACGTGAAATCAGCTGATTAATTTCTATATAGTTAAATTTCATATAAATTCAATTACTTGAGGATTAGAAAACATTTTTTAACATGCTTGTATTTATACGATTGAGAGGATGATTATTAAAGAAGTGTGCGAATGTTTTACCGTATGAATTAAGCAGCCGTTTTATATATTTATCTCGAGGAAGAAAACTCATTATGATTTAGGGTACTTCTTTGGTAAATTGTAACATGGTTCTGAGGCGACTCTATGGCGGGTTTATACTTGTTAGATACCAATGCTGTTCAACGAAGATTGTATATGACTCTAAGGTAACCTTTTGATGGGTTTACACTTGTCAGATACCAATGCTGTTTTACGGGGGCTGTTAATATGCTTATTGTTTGTAATTAGTTATTGTATGTATAAATAGAAATCATGTGTGTAGGCTGTGTTTCATGTAAATATTGCAAGGAAAAGCCAGGAAAAACTTGCAGTGCTAGCTATATATTGAGGGAATTTGATTTTCATTTGTTATTTCTTTTAGTAATGGAATCCATCATTGTTTAGTGAAAGTCACGGATTCGTTTGCTACTCAGTTATTTTTATGTAAGGTTACTTAAGCAGCTTCTTTGATTTTGCGTTTTTAGTGGTTTTCTTTTTTGTTAATAATTTTTGCGTCCTCCCATTTTCTATTTTTTATATTTACGTTTTTTAAATAAAACTTCAAATGATCTGGAGCTTTCTCCTATATAAAACTGGTTACATTCGCAGAGAGTTTTGTAGATGCAATTTTTCAACTTTGTATTGCGTTTTTGGGTTTTGTTTTTGTTAATTATGTTTTTAGTGCATTGTTGGTTTTAAATACTGTTTTGATTTAAATTTGTTTCCTATTCTTTGGTTTTTTTTTCAAGAATCCTTTTATGTATGATATTGAGAACATTTTTTGATGCGTATCGTTGTTTCTGTTTTCTTCTTTTTTATTTTTTGGGACTTTATTTCTTTCATTCTTTACTATTCTTTTATGATACTTATTTTTTATTAGTGTACATTTGATTAGGTCTTTTTCTTTTTTTAAAATTTCTTCGTTTGATGATATTAATTTTGCTCTATCATACACGGTTTTGATAATTTTTCGTTTAACTATTGTGGGTGGTTTGAACCAAGGTTAAGTATCTGCTTGTGTGTGCTTATTTTTTGTATACTGATGTATTAATTGGTGTATTGTTTTTTGCTAACTAGAATATTTAAAAATGGAAGTTTTCCATGTTGCTTTAATTCATGTGTAAATTTAATAGTTGTTTCTATTTTGTTAATTAAATCTACAAAAAACGATTACAACGCAAAAGTCAACGAACTGTTGAACACTGAGAGTTACACTAGTTTAGAAACGGACCCAACAAAATCAATTGAAAATAAAATATACAAAACTCTATATAAATTTAAAAATGAATTCGAAACATAGAAACAAGCAAACTGCTTCCACATTACAGCCAATTTTTAGGGTCTACTAAAAATTTATAAAAGAGGCATTCCTTTGAGACCTAGCGTAAACTTCATTAATTCACGATGCCATAAGTTAGCAAAATTTCTTCTAAAAATTATAAATCCATTAGCAGACCAAACGCATTCGGTCATAAAAACAACCAACACTTTTTAGAAAAATTATCAAAGATCAAAATTGAAAATACACACACAATGGTAAGTTTTGATGTAGTAGATCTCTTCACAAATGTTTTTGTAAACAAAACGCTTGCTATTAAAAAAAAGTAAACTACAAAAAGATGACAACCTTAAAGAAAAAACAAAACCAAGTATATCATCGATCATGGAATGACTAGGTAAATGCGTCAATATCACATATTTTCAAGCAAATGTCCAATTCTACAAACAAAGCTTCGGAATGGCGATAGAAATAACAGAAAGTTCCTTTATCTCCTCATCAACTCATGCAATTATACTATTTTCATCCGTTTCATCTATTATTTCCATCTCTTCAACATTATCTTCTGCACTTTCTAATAATTCTGACCTTTTCTCTAAAGATGATACAACTTCTTCTTTAACTTCACCAAGGCACGCAATATTTAAACTATTATCTCTTTGCCTTTCATCTCCTTCTCAAAGTAATTGAAATTCATACAATCACCGTATATTTTTACATGGACTTCCTCATGCTATTTAATTCTCTTATACCCCATAATTATTACTTTACTCTCTGTATCTATTATTCCCTTCATCTTACTAAAAATATCCATTCACACAACGGCATCAACTTTTAACCATGGCACTATTTAAAATTTTTGTTCAACCTCAATCCTTCCCAACTTAACTTTTCGAATTATGATACTCTTGATTACTGCAAACTTTTGCGATACTAAACTATTTCTTTTAGTAGGTATCACTTTCTGCATTGACGCCTCTAAATTACCTTTTATATAACCTTCACTCACTAATATTGCTTTAGCTCCTGTGTTTAAAAGTAACTTAATCTTCTTTCCTTCTACTTATAATTTTATTATAGGTAATAAATCATTTTTCACTAACTTTTAAATTATTTCTACATCAAGTTTATAAATACAAGCGCATGTTCTTACTTATTAATTTTTATAGTTTTGTCGTTTGATTTGTCTGTTTCTAAAAATCTTACCTACTTGACGTTCCAGTTTGACTCACTATATCTGCGTATGTACTACTATGATCATTGTTATTGTTTGTGCCATCTCTTTGTAAATTTGTAATATTTTTCTTCCTTGGATTACGGTTCTATTATCAATTGTAAGGGATTCATTGTCCTCCATCCCGTATCTCTTAATGGCATTTCCTCATTCTCGGGATATTCCTCCTTTCGGGGGTCCGGCCATTGTTCCTCTCCTGTCCATTATTTTCTTGAAACCCAAATGCATTCATGGGCTGGCTCCTTGACCTGGTCTTCATCCTCGTTGGCTGACTCATCTCATCATATCTTTGCAGATACTCCAAAACACAGCTCTATCTACAATATGTTGTAAGGCGATGCATTGCCTTACATCCGTTTCGAAATGTCCTAGATATTTGGTAATTTGCTTGTTTTCTGAAGGAGGATCAAGGTATTTGGCAACACTAAATTTCTTTATGGTGTACAACTTCCTTCTCATGCCAGTATCACTACTACACTTGCCCATAAGCAGATTATCTCTAACCTTAAATTGCTGGTTATCCCCCCAGAAGTGTTCTAAAAATTTAACCCCGGAATCTTTAAAAGAGCTTAGTTCACTTTCAATCAGTTCAAACCAAATTTATGCTCTACCTTTCAACATGGACCTCACAATATTCATCTTGGTTTGTTCATCCAACTCCCCTGTATTAAAGTTTTTACGTTATTTAAAAATATCTTAGGATTAAGTTTATTATTCCCATATAATTTTGAATGTTGCTTCAATGAAGCACTAGTTGAACTGCATATCATAGGTTCCCCAACATAAATATTTTTAGCCCTAAATTTTCAAACGTATTGCACAAGTATGTTTTAAAATGTCCCAAATCATTTCTAAATGTTTAAAAACTCGTTTGGCACCTTCTTTCTATTTGGTTTACCTTTTGATATAATTTTTTGATTTTTCCATCAACGTCCTTCTAACGTGCGTCTTGATTAGCTTTTATTTGAACAATTTCCTTTTTACGTCGCCCATGTCTTCTAAAATTTGTAACACCTTTCCTCTAAATTCAAATTTCATTTCCTCTATTGTCGTACTCGTTTTTTTAAATACGAAGTTAGTTTTTCACTCATCGTTTTAAATTTCTTTTTGTTCTTGTCACTTTTAAACTAAAACTTCCCCCAATTTTGCTATATTCTCTGCAAAATCCGCTAGTAACTCTTGAGTATATTTACCAAATTTGTTACTCGTTTCTCTTCTTTCATTCTTTTCACTCATCTCTTTTCGCTCTTGTATATTCTCTCTTATTTCCTTCATACCTTTCTCATTCTTTTCACCAATTTCTTGTATGTTTTTATTTAAATTCATTAAAACAGCCCTTGTTATTCCTGAATCTGTCCAATACTCTGTTTTTTCTTGACCTTTGGATTCTCCATTTTCGGTTCTTCTATATAAACTTTCTTGAAAACTAATTTCCACTTCTTTAGCTCACAAACTCTCACGAATTCCTTTAATTCTATATATCATACTGGAAACCAATCACATATATTACAAAGAGGAAGTCTCCACAAAATCATCTTACGAGACAAGAAACTCTAATTTTCAGACGATTTCATCGAGCCTCTAATTTGGGAAGCCGCAAATATTGCTGTGTCACAAATTTTTTGTTGTAAACAAAATGCTTACTATTAATAAAAGTAAACTACAAAAAGATGACAACCTTAAAGAAAGAACAAAACTAAGTATTTCATCGATCATGGAATTACTTGACGTATGCGAATTAAGGTTCGTGGCTGGGAACGGTCCTATTTAAAAAACCATTTCCAACTTCTTAACAATTTTATTTATTTATACAGAGTTGACTGGGAATTTTGACAAATTAATTTAAATTTTACTTTAAGTCGAAATACATTAATTAATTGTACTAATGAGTAATCTAACGAACTGCAAGGTTAAAGCTGAGCGATAGATTGA
This sequence comes from Platerodrilus igneus, assembly GCA_036346225.1. Lineage (NCBI taxonomy): Eukaryota > Metazoa > Arthropoda > Insecta > Coleoptera > Lycidae > Platerodrilus > Platerodrilus igneus. The sequence goes on from JARFIW010001290.1 coordinate 538,915, forward strand.
CTGTCGTCGACTGGGGCTCCCGGGCCTTTTATAATATCCCAACCCCCGCACATGGGTAAACTTGCAGATCTCATGTCTGCTTACACGTAACTCTATTCATTAATACATTGTTGCGATCCTAATTCTAAGTAATCGTGGTACGTGACCGTCTGCGACCGCCTGTGACCTGACATCTGCAGTGTCACTATCGTCTGTGCTACAAAGTAACGCTTCCGTTCCCATGAACGTTAATAAACTGTATGAATTGTCCTTCATTTACAATGCTGCACTTCACTTAGCGCATTTCTTAATATTTCTAATAATTTCCTAATTCATTCTATTTCTTTATGTATAATTCACTTGGGGGATACATAACTTGCGTCAATACCACATATTTTCAGACAAATGACCAATTCTACAAACAGAGCTTTGGAATGGCGATGGGAAGCCCACTATCGCCAATCTTTAGTAATTTATTCAGGGAGGAATTAGAAAAACATGTAATATTCACACAAGAATTGAAACCACTAATCTGGTGAAAATACCTAAATGATGTCTATGCTATTTGGCCTCATAACACAGAACTAATTAAAAGCTTTGTTGAGTCAATTAACAAAATAGAACCATCTATTAATTCACATATAAACTAGAGCAACATAGAAAACTGCAAATTTTAGATATTCTAGTTAGCAAAAGCGATACAACAATTAATACATCAGTATACAGAAAACCAACACACACAAACAGATACTTAAACTTCGGTTGGAACCCCTCACACTGTGTTAAACGAGGAATTATCAAAACCATGTATGATAGAGCAAAATTAATACCATCAAACGAAGAAATTTTAAAGAAAGAGTAAGATCTAATCAAACGTACACTAATAAAAAGCAAGTATTCTAAAAGAATAATAGAGAAAGAAATGAATAAAGTCCCAATAAATAAAAAGAAGAAAACAGAAACAACGATACGCATCAAAAAATGCTCACAATACCATACATAAAAAAATTCTCCGAAAAAATCCAAAGAATAGGAAACAAATTCAAAACTAAAACAGTATTTAGAACCAACAATACACTAAGAACATAATTAATAAAAACAAAACCCAAAAACGCAATACAAAGTTCAAAGAACTGCATCTATAAAACACCGTGCGAATGCAACAAGTTCTATATAAGAGAAAATTCCAGACCATTTCAAGTTCCATTAAAAGAACATAAATCAAATGGAAAATTTGAAAAATCTATAATTTGCCAACATGCATGGAACTCCAGTCATAAAATGAATTTGGAGTACTCAGAAATTATTGACAAAGAAGAAAACCACCAAAAACGCAAAATTAAAGAAGCTGCTTATATAAGCCTACATAAAAATAACTGGGTAGCAAACAAATTCGTGACTTTCAGTAAACAATGGATTCCATTACTAAAAGAAATAACAAATCCCCAACATCTATAGAGCATTCCAAGCTTTTCCTGAGTTGTCCTTGCGAAACTTCTATGAAATACGGCCTACATACATGATTTCTTTATACATACAATAACTAATTACATAACAATAAGCATATTAACAGCCCCCGTAAAACAGCATTGGTATCTGACAAGTGTAGACCTGCCATAGGGTTATCTCCGAACCATATAAATCTTTGCTGAACAGTATTGGTATAAACCTGCTATAGGGTAGCTCAGATCCATATACAATTTTTGTTGAACAGTATTGGTATCTGACAAGTGTAAACCCGCCTTAGGGTCTTCTCAGAACTATATAAAACATTCGTACAACAACACTGGTACCTGACAAATGTAAATCCGCTAGAAGGTCGCTTCAGAATCATGTTGAAATCTACCAAAAAGGTAGCCTTAATCATAATGAGTTTTCTTCCTCAAGATAAATATAAAAAAACGGCTGCTTAACCCTTACAGTAACGTATTCGCACACTTCATTAATAACATTCCTCTCATTCATATAAATAGAAACATGTTAAAAAATGTTTTCCGATTCTCAAGTTATTGCATTTTTATAAAATATAACTATATAAAAATTAATTAGCTGATTTCACGTTAAGCTTATTGGGTACCTCAATGTCGCTCCCAGGGCGCAACACAAATTGAAGGTACCCATTCTTTTAAACTTTAAAATTTTCACCTAATGTATTGAAACCAAATATAACAAACCTTAATAAATCAAAGACACCTTCAATTTATGCCTTAAAGTCAAACTTAAATTTTTTTATTATTTTGACAACGATCCTAGGTCATGCATCGAAACGTAAAAAACGATTTTAACAACTATGAGTGGTTTAGTTTCCAAAGAAGGTTAAGAAAAATGCAAGACAAACCACAACAAACATACATGGAGTACTCGGATAATTAACTGATTAATTAAATAAATGTCTAGCATAACATTTCAATCATGCTATAAAATGTGGAACGGCGGTTCCGTGGCTTAGTTGGTTTGCATGTGACTATTAATTCAGAGGTCCCAAGTTCCCGACACGGACCACTTAAAGAAGAGCAGGCGAGTATTTTTCTCAAAAATATGTTCTCATTCGGATGAGAAGTAAAATGTAGGTTCCGTGTGTGAGTGTTGTCACGCACGTAGAAGATCCCTGCTTTACTTGGAACAACAAGGGTTTAGCAAAATTCAAAATTTCTATGTAAAAAAGAAATTCGCTTGCTGACCAATGTAGTACTTTCGGGTAGAGCTGGAAAGTCAATCTAGTGTAAAATGTGGAGCAGTTGCAGTACTGATTAGACAAAAGAGGTTTGAGTTATTTTTAAACATGTAGGAAAGCTTTTGAAAAGATTACATTCCAAGAACGGTCGATAAAAAACTGTTGGCTTTTATCTTTTGGTTGAAAGAAGGAGGTAGGCTTATATTCAAAACAATTACTATTTACTTAGGCAAGAAGGTAATGGTTTATAAAATAGCTTTTAAACTACGGGTTTGGTAGATAGATACTAGTTTTATTTCAACAAAAACAAAATTTTAAGAAACACTTTTAACATTAATTGCGTTATGGCATCAAAATTTGAGTATTCTAATTCAATTAGTAAATAAACTCAAGTCATGCTGGTGTGCATCGTTGGTGTAATCGTTTGTGTGGGCGGCGTTTAAAAGTATGTAGGCTTGGCTTGATTATTTGTTTAATAAGTACAAGTAAAAATAATTATAAGTTTCATAAATACACGAAAAATAACAATGAAATAGTAAAATTGACTGATTTTTAATAGTTTAAGTAGTTCGGGAGTCTTCGGTAATCTTCGCAATTCTTCGAAGGGCTTGGTGCTTGCTTGTGGAACCAAAATAAACTTAAATACTTATTAAATAAATGTCTATACAGCTTGAAGACGGTAAAAATGGCTTCGGTGGTCTTCGGAACTTTTCGGAAGGCTTCGTGTTTTACTTTTGGCACAACGTTAAGTTACAAAGAATTATGACTTGAAATTAAAAACTACCAATTTACAATATATACAAGTATGGACGGTTCAGAAGTCTTCGGTTGTCTTCGGAACTCTTCGGACAGCTTCGGGATTTAATTGTGAGGCCCAGTAGGAATTTGGACAGCGATAATTAGAAAATATTTACCGTTCTAAAGGCTTCAGACGTCTTCGGTGATCTTCGGTACCTTTCGGCAGACGTCGTAGAAGTGGTGCCTTAGGCCTCGTAGAGTACGTCGCCGTTAAACTCTACGGGAGTGTTGTCCCGGAGGTAGACTTGGCAGATGCAGTCGGCGACATCGCAATAAACCACTTCTCGGGATGTACTTGCAGTAAAGTGGTTTGAATATGTTCTTTCGGCGATGGTGGCAGAGGCGACAGAAGCCTTGGGTGCAGACGGATTGAACGTATCGCACGTCGAAGGGCGTTCTGTGCTTGCTTTCGATTTGCCTGGTGTATAGAACGAATCTTACCACCCATACGTAGATTATATAACTATTCACAATGAATTATAATGACGTGCCCCAGGTACGGCGGCGGACAGCGTCACTGTCGGAGAATACGCAGGCTATGGAGAGCACTGCGTGTCGAAGTATAGCAGGCTATGGAGAGCGCTGCTCGTTGAAGGTTTTGCAGGCTATGGGGAGCACTGCAAGAGGATTCCTTAGGCTATGGTGAGCACTAACGAATATCTTTCGAAGAATTTGAAATTTTATTTATACACTTCCATTTCCTATGCTTCGTGTGTTGAAAAAACGTTAATGATGTCTTTAACCAATGGAATTGTGTATTTCGATTTTGAAATGTAAAAGAATATCCAAATTTAGTTTGACCAATGAGAGTGCTGATTTTTTGGGTACCACAAAAAATGAATTGGAAATTTCTAGCGGTTGTTAGTTTGTTCTATTTCCAGCTCGTGCACTTTGATATAATCAACTGCAAATCCTCAGTCTGTTCTGTGCTCAGCTCGGGTGCGGTGATATAGTCAACATTGGTTGCTATGTATTCAGGCAAACAATTGCATGTATTTATTCACCGTGCCGGATTCGTAGGTGTGTGCGTTCATGGACACACGCCATTTGAACACTACGATGAAAAGGGACTATGTTGTCCAACGTATTCCAAACGAATTTCTGTTTCAATTTGGCAAGTGCCCATAGACTAAATGTAGGAAATATGTGGATTTTCATTTGAAAAAGAAACTTATATTTTTAACGTGCTGTCATTTAGTTTGTCAACCTCAATGTGGAGCTTTAATAAGGGTTTAAAATGGTATTGAGAGAAGATTTAGAAGATTTTAATATGACATGTGTGGATGATTTATTATAAAATATCAAGAACGCGGGTTTGACGTTAAAGCTGGGAAGTGAAATATTTGAGTAATCTACTTGATATGAACGGTATTAGAGTAGATTCCGAGAGAGTGGAAGTGGTTCAAAAATTTGGCGACCCAGGAACGTATAAGAATTACGATCGTTTTTGGGACTAATTAATTTTGAGAGGAGATTTGTGGACAATTTTCAAAGCTGACATATTCTTTTCTTCAGTTGTTGAAAAAAGGGAATCGTTGCGGGGCAAGGGGGCGGGGCTGTTGCCCAAGAGTGGCAAAAACTGCGTGATTTGCACAAACCTGCCTATTCATGGGTGATTACTGAGTGGGCTGGTCGTGGGTTGAGTTCTATATGATGTGAAATATTACAAACAACGTAACACAAAATTACCCACGCTTAGCTTGGATCTGGCTTGTGCGTGCGCTGGGCCCAATTTGCGGCGAACCTGAATTATCATGTAGACCTGACGGCAAGTATGTGATTAAATTTCTTAGAGTAAAGATATTTGTACTGTTTGTGATTGAAACTGAAAATAAATCATTAACAACCACAATGGTGCTGGCTTACATTTATTGATGGCTGTTGGAGAGTACTTTCTTGAAAGAGTATATGAAGATGCGGACCTATATTATGGCTTGCAAGATTGCCAGATTTAAATCTCCTTAATTTTGTTCACCGGTGGTATTTAAATAGTATACTCCTACGCCTGTAAATGATCCCGAATAACTGCTACAATGAGTAGATCAACGTGCCAACGCGAAAGTTTGCAAAAGAGTTCGGAGGTGTTACGGTAAGGATGTTGTAGCTGCTGCGAAGTGGAAAAAAAGCACCTAGGGTTTCTTAAAATTTTTTGAATTTGTTGTATATTCATAAATATTATTCATTTGTCTATTTTTACTTAAATTAGAAAGTAGTGGAGTTAACGTAAATCTTTGATGCATATTTTGAGTCATAATACTTCCTTACCTTAAGTTTGTGACTTCTTTTCGAACGCCAAGCGAAATAGTTTTCTAGTTGAGAGTAAAAGAAGGTTTGTTACGTGCTCAAGTGACGATAGTTATGTGAATTATTTTTACTCTACAAAAGAGACGTAACAGTAAATAAGGCATCAGCCAGCTTTCAGATGTGAGAGGTGGGGTATATAAAAGTTTTGCAAATATTTTTAGGGGTATATAAATTGTAGCGCTTTTACTAAATACTCCTACATTTATTTAGAAGAGTTTTTAAATTTTCTGTCTAATAAAAAAGCCGTAGAGCACCAACCCACTTGGATTTTAGTTTCTGTAGAAGATGGGTATTCCAAAAGACGATTTTAATGGTTCTTTCTGCAAAATAAATTTATGGAGTTTTATGCTTTTCTCACATATTACTTTAAAATAAACACAAATAATAAGAAAACTTCAAGTCGTTCACTTAATTTATATTATCGACATATGAATAACACTGTATATAGCAAGCACTACATAACCAAGAAAAAACTAAGCTCTACACCTGAAAGTACAAATATGCGTGTATCTAAAAGAAAGAGAGCTTCGTAAATTTATCAATTATAGGTATCTAACCAAATTAACGGTACATGTAAATTATATAGATACAATAGTGGTGTTTGTCCATACAAAAATTTCCTGATTACAATACGCTTTAACTAAGTGTGCACCAACGTAAAAAGTCCTTCTAATAAAAATAAGTTTTATATAACCAATTATTAAATATACATCAGGATGTGGAAAGCAAAAATATCATAACTTATAAATTTGTTGATTTATACAAAGCTCAAGCAACCTTGTAGTGTAAAACGAAAAGAGTTGTAAGTAATCCAATAATCCAATTTTGTCTTGAGGGAAAGCGTTCACAACAGGGGTACTTTCATCTGTAACAGAAATTTTTAAATCCGCGTTTACGTTCGCGTTTGGGTACTTGCTTTTATAACAATCTCTCGTATTAACTTTTATCACTTGAATTACTCAACCTTTAACCCGCTTGGCTGTTCCGTTCCAATTTTGCTTTTAAAAATTTCCCTGGTTAACTCAAATTCCTTTTGCTTTTAAAACGAAAATTTATTCGATAAATTAAATAGTCTATGCCTTGTTTTAGGTATCCAATAATCTGTTAAATCCTTCAACATAATTAATAATAAATACGCTTTCTAGAAAGTTTCGGTTTGAACTTATTTATTTCGAAACGACAAGTTTATGCTACAATTAAATAGTTTATATCCTGTTTAGGTATCAGTTATCTTGATATACATTACGACCGCGTATAATGGGTTTCTCTATTGTTCCAATGTAAAGACGCGTTGAAATAAGATCGCGCACTATCCGATAAACCCAGGTTTTTCGAGTTTTAATCGCGCTTCGATAAGCGAGGATTTGCAGTTCGAATTCGTGTTATTTGAACCATCGTTGAATTTGGTTCTACAGTTTGTATGTCGAAATATTTTGTACATTATTCGTCACTGTATTTCATAAACAATGCACGTTTGTTTTTTCTGTTTGACAACTAAGAGGTGTCTTGCGTGAATTGGTGAGCTTTGCCGCGGGTACCCATTCTAATCAGATTCTTTTTTTAGTTTTTTTAGCTGGAGGCCAAATAGGTTCTTTCTTTCTGTAGAGCAACTGCTTCTGTCTGTAGACCAACTGCTTTTGTCCGTAGACCGCTGCTGTAGTTATGATAGCAGGGTAAATTGATCCTGACGGCCATGGCGTTGCTGTGCTGACTCACCCCCGACGGTTTGCGAGCTAAGTATCTGGACACCTACAGTTATGCAACTAGTTTTCTTTTGTGTGTGTCAATGGCATATTCTGTATCAACGTTTGGTATAGTTACGTGACATTGTAGAACTATTGTTCGTTGCTGCTAAGCGATATTATCGCTCTACAGTACTCCATTGTTATGGTTGCGGATATAAGGGAGTTTCTCGCCGCAACTGTCCAAACTGTCATCCCACTACTAATAGGTCTTCAAATAATACTTCAAATTCTGTTCTCAGCTCTAGAAGCCAAACTTCTTCTGCTTCTAATTCTACGTTCTCTTCTGTATCTCATCCAGGTCCTCCTGCTACTACTACTAAAACCTACTCTTTTTCGGAAAATACAGCTTCTAACGAAACTTCTTTCGTTTCTAGTTCTACACCCTATTCTACTCCTCCTTCCGCTCGTCCTACTTATTCACTCTCCCCCAGACTGTGTTTCCACCACCCTTACAACCCATGCTTCGAATCAGTGACTTGCAGGTAGCTTCTCAAGGGTTTGTTCCCGCTTTTTTAAACGATTCTACCCAAGAAATGCCTATTGTGTCTGCAAGCACACATGTCGCTGAAGTGACGATAATTTCTAATTCAGTCAGAGAGGGTCCTGTTGAAGTCGAGGGACCTGTATCGGTAATGCCTCTTTCCGTTTTTGTCAAAATTTTACATGTTTCTGCTTTATTAAATGCTTCTACTCAAGAAATTTATGTCGTGTCTGCAATAACAGCTGTAGCTGAACTGACGATAACTCTTAATACGAGTAGAGGAGGTCCTGTTGAAGTTAGGGAACCCGTAGTTATAATGCCTGTTGCTGCTGTCGTCAAAGTTTTACCTAATCCTGTTTCGTTATCTACTATTGTTAAGGAATCAGTTCCTATTGTGGCTGAAGTTTGTCTGTTCCTACTCCGTTGTCTAACGGTGAAATCGTACTTGATTCTATTCCTTTATCGAACGTTGATGAAACGATACCTACTCTTACTCATTTTTCTTATGCTGACAAAATGCTACTTGCTTCTGTTTTTTTAGCTAAGGTCAGTGAAATCCTAGCTGATGTCCTGTTACTAATGTTGATAAAGGTCAAACTGATTCTGCTTCCTTATCTATTGTGGCTGAAGTTCTTCCTAATACTGTTTGTTCTTGTAAAGTTGATGAAATTCTGTCTAGTGCTGCTCTTTTCTTTCATGTTGATAAACTTCATTCTACTTCTTTATCTAACATTGACGAAGTTCTACTTGATACTGTTTGTTCTTGTAACGTTGATGAATTTCTACCCGATTCTGTTCCTTTATGTAGTATGGTTGAAGTGTTATCGGATTCTGCTTCTTTTCCTAAGGTGGATGCTCCTACAGCCAATGCTGTTTTCTTTCCTAACTGTGATACGCCTAGTCCTTTATCTAACGTCGTTGAAATTTTATCTACTTCGGTCCCTCTAGTTAACGCAACTGAAGTGTGCTCTGCTTGTGTTTCTTTTCGTAAGGTTGATTCTTGTACAGCTCATACTTTTTCCTTTTTTACCGTTCACTTCCTTACCACCAATTCTAAAAACAAACAATCTTTTTCCATAACGTGTTCTGAGTTCCATAAATTAAGACAACCACTACTATCTCCACCCTCGCCACCACTTTCTCAACCTCGTGCTACAACTCTTACACTCCTGCTGTTCCTGTTTGGCAGAAGACTGCCCAAAAGAGGCAGACATTATTCTATGCTCCTTCCGAACCGGAAGATGTATGTCGGCGAAATCTTAATGTCCTTGATCTCGTTTCGTTCTCCTTCTGGCGGCGTAAACTCTTTAACCCCAATATCTAGTCCTCGCGCTCCAGATTCTTATGCCGACTTTGCTCTCCTTCGGACTTGATTTTTGGACGTTAGGATTTTGTTTTACTTCCCTGTTTTGCTAGGTTTTCTTTCGTTTTCTTGCTTTTTCTTTAACCCGTGTGGGTCCGGAAATGGAATAGTCCCTTGGTACGACCGGCCTGTCGTAAGAGGCGACTATAGCGGTCAGACACATACACACATGCACCCTTTATACGCGCATAACACATACACACACATGCACGCACACGTCCACATCTATTTGTACATAACTACAGTGGGATTCTGTTTTATTTTCTTTTGTACGATTCTTAGTTTTGTTTGGGTTTTGTACTTCGTGTTGGTGTTATTCGTTTTGGTTTTTTTCTCGTTCCTTTCGTTCCACTTTCTTTTCCCTATCCTTTTGCTGGTTTTCTTTACTGTCGGTTCCTATACTGATTGTGTTCCGTTCATCCGCTCCTGTGGTAGGTGCTTTCTAGTTCGTTCTTCTTTTTTCGGAAATCACGACTTAGTCGACTTTAAGACTAGTTAGCATTTCTTTTCTTTGGTTCCTCGGTTACGATTTTTGGTTACCCCGTTTCCTTTTACCAGCGTTCCTCCTCTCTTCCTCTCGTTCTCCCTTATTGTTCCTTTATTTACTTGTGGCTTGACCTTTGGGTCTTGCTTTGGTTGGCACTGTTGGTTTTCTTCCTCGTTCCTTTTCCTCTTTTGAGGTTGATAACCGTACTGTTTCTTTTGAGAAACATCCGTCCGTTGACGACTCCGCAGTGCTGACGCCGTTCCACCTTAGTCTTCCTTGATTGCGTATTACCCGACTTCCCTTCTTTCATTCTTTTTTCTTCCTTCTATTATTGGCCCTTCGAGCCGGACGAGAGTCCTTTTTTTATTTTGGGGTGTTTCTCTTTTTTTCCATTTTCTGTTTTCTTTTGGTTTGGTTTTCGTAAAGAATTTCTTGTTAGTTTTTAAGCAAATTTTTTTGTTTGGGCTTTTCTTTAATCTTTTTTGGTCCTGTTCACTCCCATTACTTTTGTTTTTCTACCCCGATCTGTTAATTTTGCTGGGGAGGGATTTGTTACGTTTCAATTTTGCTTTTAAAAATTTTCCTGGTTAACTCAAATCCCTTTTGCTTTTAAAACGAAAATTTATTTGATAAATTAAATAGTGTATGCCTTGTTTCAGGTATCCGGTAATCTGTTAAATCCTTCAACATAATTAATAATAAATACGCTTTCTACAAATTTTCATTTTGAACTTATTTATTTCGAAACGACAAGTTTATGCTACAATTAAATAGTTTATATCCTGTTTAAGTACCAGTTATCTTAGTATACATTACGATCGCGTACAATGGATTTCTCTATTGTTCCAATGTAAAGACTTGTTGAAATAAGGTCGCGCACTATCCGATAAAACCCGGATTTTCCAGTTTCAATTGCGCTTCGATATGCGAAGATTTGCAGTTTGAATTCGTGTTATTTTAACCATTGTTGAATTTGGTTCTACAGTTTGTAAGTCGAAATATTTTCTATATTATTCGTCACCGTATTTCATAAGCAATGCACGTTTGTTTTTTGTTTGTTTGACAACTAGGAGGTGTCTTGCGTGGATTAGTGAGTTTCCCCGCGGGTAGCCATTTTAATCAGATTCTCTTTTTAGCTTTTTTAGCTGCAGGCCAAATGGGTTTTTCTTTCTGTAGAGCAAGTGCTTTTGTCCGTAGACCACCTGCTTTTGTCCGTAGCCTGCTGCTGCAGTTATGGTAGTAGGGTAAATAGATCCTGACGACCATGGCGTCGCTGTGCTGACTCACCCCCGACGGCTTGCGAACTAAGTATCCGGACACCTACAGTTATGCAACTACTTTTCTTTTGTGTGTCAATGGCATATTCCGTATCAATGTTTGGTGTAAGTTACGTGACATTGTAGAGCTATTGTTCGTTGCTGCTAAGCGATATTATCGCTCTACAGGTATGAGGTACCTTTGTTAAAAATGTTGCACAGACATACGCTTACTCTTTTATACTGATTGGTTTATTTTACAAACGGCACTATGTACGATTTAAAAGATGTCTAACAAAAGCTCCCACATATTGATTTACTACTGATTATTTTTATTTTGTGTGAAATACGAGAAGCGCACTTCGTAGCTAAATTCCTAAATTGTCCGTACAATATAATTGTTTGCTGTGAAATAATATCACTTAATTTATTTTCCTTCTGCTTGTTTGTACAGAATCCTTTATTAATTTTTATGTGGTAGTAGATAATCGTAGGCAATGTGTTTTTTTTGTTTATTTTTGGTATATAGGCAAATTCCCCCACTCTTGCGTTTGATAGTTAGCCTGGTATTTACTTTTCTTCCGGCTACATCTAGGTACGTAGCATGGCAATGGTTCCGTTTCAATCGAAATCGAAGCCTTATAATTACAGATCAACAGTTTGAAAGCCCCTTATTATGATCTGTTGGTATTTATAAGTTAAAATGTTCCATGGGTATTCTCAGCTTTTTCGTTCTCAGGGTTTGTACGATTTAAACCGTTCTAAGTCGTGGTCGAGGTTATTTCGGTGCGAGAGAGCGGTTATATGTGTCACCCTTTCCATAAAATACTAACAGATGCGCTATTTGTTGGTCACTATGCATCAAATTTTATGTTATTTTATGAGTTTATGCCCATTGCGGTAATTTGCTTTGGTATTGGTTCCTTTAGACTCGTGTGAATGGGTTCAAATGTAGAGAGATCTGTGCGTATTCAAAGTGTAATCTCCCACTCATTATTGCTCGATGTATAAAAATATACTAGGTGTTTTACCATTTAGTTCTGTGTACTACTTCAATATCATATTGAAATAGCCTCTTTATAAAATGTAAACTACACAAGTTTTAAAAATTTTTTTAAGGATGATTTCTTGCTAAATCTTATTGAACAAACTAAATTAAACAAATTTATTTCTACAATCTAATGTGTACTAAGTAACGCGCGAACGTTACAGGTTCTCGGATGACAAACTAAAGATTGCCGTGGATGCCGCCTTACCGCTCTGTTGAAACAATTCTGGAAACAATTTAGTTGCTGAAGGCCGCAAGAAGGAACAGGAATAAATTCGTTTGTTTTTTAACAGACTTTCCGGTGTTGCTATATACATTATGCAGTACCTATACATGGCGTTTTCGTGAGTTTGTAGCAACAGCTTTCTAAATTGAAAATAATTCTTGATCGTTAATCAAAAACAATATGAATAATCTATATTTTTAGTTATTGTTTTAGCTTTAGTACTATAAAATTTATTTTGTGATTGATCTTATATTTTTAGATTGCTTGTATTGGCAAGAATTGGCCGTCGTGTGCAATTTGATGAGACTATGCCTTTGCCTTTGTCCACCAAGCCCTATGTAAAGTGAGTTTAATGTTAATAGAACTAGATTAGTTTAACGTACTGCTAGTATGTTCTCAAAAGATATGCACATTTTTTGTACTGTCTGCTTTAAGCTGTTTTTTAACCTGTAAATGATTTACTAATTGGGTAATTCCTCATATCTGAGCGCATCTTCAACTTGATTCGGGGACAGATTTTTTTAAATGGCGGTTGGTGTTCCAATAATTGCTGATTGCTATATAACAAATTCGGAAGGAAACAAAAAGAAATTTTTTTTGAGAATTGTCGGCGATGTCACTGATATAATAAATGTTTAACCTTCAACCTCCACTACAACAAAAGAAGAAATTAATTTAGCGAAACTGACATCTTCTAATGTTAAATTGAATATATTGTAAAAAACACTGTTAATATTTGTAATAAACGACAAACTCCGTTATAGATATAATTCAAACGATACATGTTTGATATAAATGGACGGACAACCACCCGCACTGGAATAATTTTGTCCTGTTATTCTTTGTCTTTACCGATAGAAGCAATCGCTAAAGACCACAATAACGTGAGCTATAATTTCATTCGCTATTTACTCCAGTACAACTACTTTTTACTCTATTAACGGCTTAGGATGTAATCGTTCATTAGCGGATAAAAAATCGTAGTCAACCACAATAGCGGCCAAAAAGTTATAATCGGCAATTAACATTCAAAGATAATTAATTACTGAAAAGCGGCTAGCAGGAAATAACAATCATCAGCGTTCACTAGACCGCGAGTGTCCATTAGCAGTCAATAGGTAGTGATTTACCATTAGCAGCCAACAGCCAGCGATTGGCAATTAGCTGTCAATAACTCGTGATGGGTCGTTAGTGATCAAGAGGCCGTGTTGGCTACTGGAGGCTAATAGGTCCTATTCTGTCATTGGCGATCAACAGGTCGTACTCGGTCTTTAATAGGCAACATTTAGTAATTACCCAACGGCTAGCAGCTTATTATCAGCCATTGGCGACTAACACACTATAAACAATCCATGACTGTGTTCTGGTCATGCTCAGGCATCGACCCTAGCAAACCTTCGAGGTATTGTTCTTCCAATTACAGTGATGCCATGGATCGTCCAAAAATACACGTTATAGCAAACGTGACACATAAGGTGAGGAATTTGGTTTAAAATCGGGTGTCAAAGATTAGTGTTATTTTGTCGTATCAAGACAATTACACTAGCTATCTTTAAACCTGTGTTTTAAAGAATTCTAGCATAAGTTTGGATTACAGACGTGGGCTATGACCAAACGGTTTACTCAGCAAGACGCTTTCAGCCTGCCGCTTAAGAGTTTGGAGTAAAATGAATCTCTATTGTGGTTACTCACCTTTTCGACATTTCTTGGACTTCTCTTATACTTTCAACAAAGGCGAAATTGTAAGCAGATAAATCAGGAAGGCTTCTATGTCAGCTCAAATCCTGTTTCCATATTTTGTAGGTACATAATTTTATCTGTAATTCGAGCCCTTTCATCAAGCAGTAAGTTGCATTGTCTTACGTTTTATTTAAACACTTTATTCTCCTCAAATCCATTTTTGATTTTTTACGATTTAAAAGGTTAACCTAAAAAAATAACATACTACTCACAAGTTTTTGGATACAAATCCATTATTGCTAAAGCCTTAGTTCTATACGTACGGCTAATTTAAATAACTATTTCATAAAGTTGATAAATGGTAGGAGATCATGCATCGGATTTAAATGCACCTTCCCCAAGAATTGTCGAGTTTCTACGTTTATTTAATAGCTAGTTTCAAGTGAATTCAAAAAATGAAGTATATGCAGTAACGGTCTGCAATAGTTTAGCATGGTAATAATAGCTCAGGGAAAGCAAATTTTATCCATGGTAGTTAGTATTTGCTCCTAGTGTAGTTCCCAAAGGTTCGAAAAAAATTTTCTAATGAAAAGGTCGTTGGTTCAAACCTCTTTGTAGTAGTTTGATTTTTCTGATGGTTTGTAATGTCGTAATGCCATCGTGCCAGTGTGAGACGAAGTAGCACCACTCTCGTCAAAACTGCGGTAAAAAGATTAAATCTTTTCGAAAAAACGAAATTGCAGTTGTTTCTGGGAACAGTTTAGCGTAAAAATTGTACAACGCATGAATGCTGAAATTTAGCGATCCATGTCAACGACGTTTTGATCCTTTCATGTCAAACTCCTTCACTGTCTCTAAAATTTTCCCTGTCAAAGTGATGTAATACCTACTGAGCCCTTAAGTGGTTGACAAATTGCAGTTTGATGAGTTTTTCTGGTAGCTGTACTTTTTAAGTATTAGTTCCGTACATGCGAATAAAAATTATCGATATGACAACTTCGGATACAGCCTGTGATATAGTGTAGAAAATAACTACAATATCCAAGATGTATTTGAAAATGCCTCTGAAATGGCAAATTGCTTGTATTTCAACCTTGTTATGGTATAGTGTTAGTAGGTTAGGTGTAGATGTATACGAGCACAAAGTCGCTTATTTTTACATGTATTTTGCCATAAGAAAGACTAAGGCCAAAAAGACCACTTTTGGTAGATACAATAGTTACTCATCCCACTCGATGCTCTATGTAAAAGAATCACATAATCCATAACCCACGTGACCTCTACATTGATGTTGTGTCTTAATAACATTTTACTTACCCCTTAACCTTGCGTTTAACCCATTAACTTATCGCTTGAGCCAATTCATCTAATCATTATAGATTTTATCTCTCACGTTGCTTATAGTTCTATATGTACCTTTTTAGCTTTCTGCGTAATTGAATTAACCTTAAACCACGTATAACATGCGCAAATTTTGAGAGCAAACGCTGAATTTTTGGCACTGCCGAGCACAGACTTATCACAAACAAATGAAATGCAGATAGAAAGATATTATATTATTTATAATATGCATTCCATCTTCAAGCGAAGTTGGATGGTGCCTATTACAGTTTCAGACACTTCACTCATAAGCAGCTGAACTATACTTTTAATTACAATTAAAAAGACTTTTGAGGAACGTGAAAGGGTCACAAACGTCTTCACACGATAATACGAAGTTAACATTTTTTGTATTATGTGCCACTACGGAGAAACTATTTGTAAATTTAAGATTGTCTCTGTACACTAGAATATTAAAATCGACATATTTTATAAAGGATAGTGTCACCTGAGAGACCGTGCATTCCCAAAGTGTATATTTTGTCTGTCGCCTCTGTCGTAGTCTTTTTAAATATAAATTATTCTACAAAGCTATTATGTTTTAAAAATACAAGTTGTCTCTAAACACTTCATGGATTATTAACGCAGATGTGGAGCTGGTTATCACGTACTATTCTTTCAGGTTGCTTATACAAAGGAGTTTCAAAAACATGATTGAAACAAATGGTGATTCGTCTAGCTTCAGGCAGTTCCTTAGATGTCGTATTTCTTTGCTCTTTCTTCCCAGTATTTCTTTTAAATTATTTTCTAAATTTTACTTATTTAGATACACGTAAATTTGATTGTGAGATAATGCTGTAAGGGATGTTTATAAGAAATATGAACAGCTCGCAAGCTCTGTACCTTCATAAACTGTTTCCTGATTTTATCTGTACAACGGTAATTAAATAAGGTAACAAGGACATCGCTAAAGATTTTAAAATACAAATGGACAGAAATATATGGAAATAACTAATACATTAGGGATGTGAATTGAAGTGTCGTCTGTATCGATTAATAAATATCTGCATGTGCATCGTAAGTTGTTCGAAGTACATTACGCGGTTAAATCGATATCTTACATAATCACTGAGTATTATTTCACCAAAATAGCAACAAAACAGGCGGCCTGCTTTAAATCAATAATGTTGTAATAGTTATAATTAATCGTCTGTGTAAGTATTACCTTGACCTTGGTTTATTATTACGTCTCTTAATTCCAAATTAATAACATTCGTTAATAAAACCGTTTCAAAACATTTTTGATATGGAATCTTGTTCATTCTTAAAGATATACAACATGCTTATTGATGTTATGTTATATGTAGAATAATTCATAAAATTTAGTTGTCGGTATCACTTCTTAACTTTTATATAAAATACTCAAATTTAGACCAGGTTAGAAAATTAATTAACGTCATCAAATAATTTTAATCACCCTGTATAAATAAACAAATAAAAATTACGTGCGAAATTTATATGAATTAATTCAATTTTTAAGTAACGGGTATTAAACAAAGTGTACAAATAATAATTAATATTTAATTGGTATTCGCTAAAAATTAAAGTGTAGAAGTCAATGCCATTCATTATTATTTTAATTGGAGTTAATTGAACCATTAGTAATATATAATAAGCATAAAAGCCTGTAAAAATCCAAGGTTGGTAACAAACAGCTAAAAGGAAGGTTAAAATACCATGAATCAAAGCTCTGAGAATTATATTAAAACGTTCATTAGGAGCACACACCTGTAAACTTTTAAATGTCAAATTCTAATAAATTTGAATAGATAAACATGCAGCTTCTACGTATATTGGAAACGGTCGGATGTTTTAGCAGGAAATGCTAGATAAGGGGTTATTTTACTCAAGTACGGCACTTTTTGCACAATTATTCACTCTAGAATTTCACTGTTAATTTAATTTATTATTCACCTAAATATTTAGCACTTTCAAGTATAGTAACTGCCCAGTTTCAAAGTATACTAACTCGATATTCAATTTTCAATATATTTATAGGATCGGCCCCCTTTTATTTGTGATTCGTTGACTTTACGTGCTAGGCGAGGCCAAGCGTATTATCACTTGTTATTTTGGAAAGTTTACCAATTGTATGTATTTTAACTGCATGACGCGGTGCTTTAAGTCACGTAATTTAAATATAATACCTCACATCTACTTCAGAAATCCCAGGAATTTTTGTTCATATCGATCACGTAGTATTGTTTGTTGGCCTTATTCTAATCTAAATCGAATAAATTTGGTGTTTGTTTATTTCCCAATAAATTGGATTTTCTAACAACTGTGATTCTTTTAGATCACGTACGCTTTTAAATAATGCATAATTTCTGCGTGCGTTTACGATAATATCTTAACACACTTTTTAAATGTTTTTCTAGCCAATTCATGCAGGTTTTTCACTGATTTAATAAAAATGCGCTTCGTTACATTTTTAAATTCTAATCCTTTGCTAGTAGCTACTCTTGGATATGTGTTTTAATCGTCCGTACTGCTATATACAGTGTGCTCGCAACTAATAATATTTATAATAACTCATTTACTCTTCTAATATCTATAATTAGATGTTTCTGTTACTTGAAAGTTTCCCTTGTTTATTCTACGAACCCAATGACTTAACCTACCCCTAAATTAACTCTATAATTACAGCAATATATATATATATATATTGCTGTGATAAGGGGTTGCTTAAGGGTGCACGTTATAGCAAAGATAGTTCGGGAATGAGTAATTAAGATAGTCAGCGGAGGGCTGCACTTATTTAAAGAGATAATTAAGAAATAGACATAGTTTGTAGATAGTAAGTAGTCAACACCCTGTATATAGAGTAGAGATAATTTTGGGCGACGCAGGTAAACTTAGGAAGACGCATAGTCGGCGTAGGAATGTGAAATAAATGCATTAAGTAGATAGTAAATATTAAATACCTTGTAAATAAAGTTGAGTTAATTTAGGTGAAACAAATGAGGATATTTTTCAGTGGAAGCACGCGTATATTTGATAAAGTGTAATTAGACACGCATTGAGAAGAAGAGCTCCAGACAATTAAAGTAATGCGGATATAGAAAGAGAGTTTCAGGTAGTTAATATAAATGCGTACAAAGATCTAACCATGTGATAAGTGAAATGATTAAAAATTGCGTGAAACATATGTAAACATGGAAATATAAAGTCGGGTTACATCAGTTGTTTATAGAAAACCAAGTAATCTATCAAAACACAATATGTTGACAATCGAAGACAGCTGCAAGCAAGTTGTGATTATGGGAAAATGTCGAGCATTGCATCAGAAACGGCTCGTAATAAAATTATTTGATTGGTCCGGGACAACGACAAGTTCTAGATCACACCCACGGTTGGAGTGGGA
The DNA here is from genome assembly GCA_036346225.1 of Platerodrilus igneus. Lineage (NCBI taxonomy): Eukaryota > Metazoa > Arthropoda > Insecta > Coleoptera > Lycidae > Platerodrilus > Platerodrilus igneus. The sequence goes on from JARFIW010001290.1 coordinate 557,700, forward strand.
ATTCGAAAAGATATTAGCAAGCTCCGTGTTAAGAAAGTCAGTTTTAAACTCAATCAAGGCCGAAGTGCATTGCCATGAAACAGAGTAGTACGCGATATGGATAAGAGTGAAAATTAAATAAGTGAAAATATGATTACAATTGCCGTTTAAACGTGAGTATGTTTTTAATGAATTTATTGTAAACTAAGACATAGAAATAATAGGGCTTCGATTTCTGGTTCTGATTCTGATGTCTGGGGAAAATAAAATACAAATTAGAGGTCTGATGTTAAGAAAAATACAGTAATGCAATTTAAATGTCAAGGGAAAAGGAAGAATAATAATAATCTTGAAGTTTTTTTTGCGGGATGGTGCCAAATGCCCATAGCATACGGTAAGGCATTACATGTGATTTTTCATGCTCCACCTAAAGGTACTACATTGGCCAGGAAGCAAGTTTTTTTTTACCTGGAAAGTTTGGAATTTTGCCGAACCCTTGCTTCTCCAAGCAAGGTAGGGATCTTTAGCGTGCGTGACAACACTCACACACGGGTGCTTCATTTTACCGCTCATCCGAACGCGGGCGTATTTTTGCGAAAAATGCTCGCCTAACATTTTTCAAGCGGACCGTGTAGGGTTTCGAACCCGGGACCTTGGGCGTAGTAGTCACACACATACCACTACCCCACGGAGCCACCATACGGTAAGGCAGCGTGCTGTTTGATCTGTTACCAGTGGGCGCGGAACTCATCTTACGACAATTTACGGTAACCTAGAACTTCAGTAACAATGATTTGTGTAATTCCATGCGCTATTTCAAGTTCTACCTCAATTTGTGCTACCATTTTGGCCAATCACCTCCAATCACGTCACAGATTGGTGAAATGTTTCTTCCAGTAATATTTGTCTGTGGTCGACGCGCATTACTTTCATTTTAAACTATTTCTCGGCCACTTGGAGCGCATTCTCGCCAAACTGTTCATCTACCTACAAAGAATTTCGATCGGATTTACGTCTTCTCGTAACAAAAACATAATAACAATGCGTTACGCAATGAAACCGGGTCTCTTGCTCAAACACGACACTATCAAATATGCCCGATTAACCTGGCTATTGAGCTTGCCCACCTCTAATGCCCCAACCAAAAGCAAACCATGACCCAGCGCTCCTTGCTTATGATAGAGAACAGTATGAATAAAAATCCGGTTTAAATTTAATTACTTTCATATTTAGTAAGCCTTATAACAAGCATTATGGTAGAATATTATGGTCATTTGAGCTTTTTATCTAAGACTCTTGCTCTGCCCTCATGCTGAATTTTACTTACATATTTAACGTTGTTACTTAAATTGTTTTTATATTAAAGATTAATACAGGAGCAATTATAAAATTATTCATTAAGGGTTACTAAATTTAATACTTTCTGAGAAACGAGCTTTACAACGCATAAGGTTTTAATAACAAACAGTAGATGAATTTTGAATTAAATTTAGAAAGTAGTTACGCTTTCAACAATTTTTTGATGTTTAAAGATCACTCGTTTTAAGTAATTAATTACGTTTCGCTTCTTTCAAAAGCTTGAAAGGATACTCAGACATGATACTAAAAATGAAAATTCAAGGAAAATGTTTGCTTTATAATTAAGTTCCTTTAAAATATATACTTGCATTTTTCGCAAGCGTTAATTTAATGTTCTGTAACAAATTTTATTACGTTCGCATATATTTGTATTAATTTATGCAGTAATTTTAAATATAAATCATTTCAATGATTTTCTTTAATATTTTTGTCGATAAAATAACGTAAAGCAATTCTATTTAATAGCTGGTTTTATATAAACCCTTTACTATTTGAAATAGTTGCTATATGTTGTAATCTATATGTTTTCAAACGTAAATAGTAAACTGAATCTGCATGTAGGCATTATAATTTGAATAAGGACCGCTATGCCTGCGGCTACGTCCCCAATGCTCCACCCGAAGGTACTACATTAGGTTTAAACGCGAAATTAACGTGCTTCAAGTGTAATCCAACTACAAAATTAATCTATTCTAAATAAAAACTGAAGCAAAACTAAAAATAGGGTTTAAATAATGGAATCCCTAGCGTTGACTTTAGAGTATGTCCGATAAACAAAACACAAGCAAAATGAAAGGGGGAGGGATCCGAAATACCAGATAGCAGCTGCCAGCGCTGCTTACCGGTGCGACCTGAAGGGTCGTCTTACAGCTATCTTATTTAAAAAAAAGATGGATTCAAGATTTCGAAGCATTCGCCAAATATTTTAATAGTGAATCTAGCTATTTTGCCTACTCTATAAATTTACAAATTGGTGCTCCCTGGCTTAAATAATTTATTTATAAAATAAATATGGAATATATATAATTAAATAAAAATCTATAAGCATAAGCGTGTAACACTGCATTTAGCAGAAGCATCACCTAAATAAATTATCAGGTGCACTCGCATGAGCATTATATCGACTAGCGCCTATACACATAAAATGTGCTAGTTAAATTATTTCAAAATCTGCTTATTACTACAAATCAATGCTTATGCGAGTACAGCCGCCACAATTTTATTCTTACTTTCGTTATAAATTTCTCCAGCATCCGAGGATCTGGTCGTCTGCCTACATCTATTTGTTTCTTACTTCTAAGAGGAGTTGAATATGCACTGTTAAAGTCCTGGGAGGATCCCAATCACTATCACTTAAAAATCCTGGGAGGATGCGCGGTTTCATTCTATTTTATTTTCTTTATTTATTTTACCGATTTAAATTATTGAGAATTTTCTGATTTAGTTTGTTATTATTTATTTATGTTTTGATTTATTCCTGATATTCCGCGCGTTTAAGGTTTGACAGTGATTGTTTTGTGGTGTGGAGGTTTGTCGTGCATATTAGACTAGATTGTTATATTGTTATAATTAGAATTTTTTTTCTTTTTTCTTTCTTTTTTTTATTAATAACAGGTTTTGGTTATATCACGCTCATCATATCTATTTCACGCCAAGTCGAAATCTTTCAATCCTCCCCCACCCTCCAATTTACACGCGGTTATCACCGTCCAATCTCGCGACCCTTCCCGCAAATTCTTTAAAGGCTGCCCAGAACGCCTTCTGGTTAGCCAATTCCCCGACTTCTCTAGGCTCTTTGGCCATGCTAGCCCTACGATAGCTAATTTCACATCGGCTAACCCTCGAGTGGGCAGCCGAAAAGCACGTGCTCTGCGCTTTCTGCGCCCTCACCGCATTCGCAGCGGTCGTTGTCGGTTAAACCGAATCTTTGCAAATACGCTTTCAGGGCGCCGTGCCCTGTCATCAGCTGTACCATTTTATGGTCGAGCTTCACCTCAATCTTATCTCTAGCTACAATGCTCAATATAAATTTGTGGGTCAACCTGCCCGTGGCAGCTTTGTTCCACATCTTTTCCCATTGTCGGAGTGACTTTTCGCGCAGCTTTCTTTTAATTAGAGATCTCGGTATCGACGAATGTGATATTCGAAAGTCGTCCGTCCGGCCTCTTTAGCTAATTCATCAACCCTATCGTTTCCTACGTTGCCATCGTGCGACCTAACCCAACAGAACTTTAAACGTCGAAACTCGAGCGCCGTATGCGCTATCCTCCAGGCGTCCGCTTGGAGGTCTGTTGAGGTGTTCTTGTTTGTTAAAGCCGTCAGCGCCGATATACTATCACTAATTATATGTCACCGCTGATGGTAAACCAGAAATAGAACGATAGGTAATTGATCCCTGCTGTAACGATGGCAAAAGGGAAGGGTGGCTTGCTCAGCCAGGAGGTCGTGGGCTGACGGCTTCGACTAAGGACCAGAATGGCAAAGCTCGAAGAGTAAGGGCGCCAGAGTCTTGCCACAAAGAAAATATAGAACCGTGACTCAAAGGTTCCAACTCATACACAAGTTCCCAAATACCATATCCAAGCAGCACAAAGCGGCACAATCGTCACGCACTAACTCAAAACAATAATAAAAATAATAATCAAGGAACACGTATAATATTTACTTGGCACAAATACAGGTGACACAATGCACAAAAAAAATAGACAATAAAGTGATGCGTGGAGACCCACGAACGGTTCGGTACATACACGGGGTACCGCAAAATAGGCGAATGAATAAGTTGTAACTAACGCAAGTTAAAACGCGACGAAAGGCATGCCGCTCATCCGTTATATAAAGACGCGGAGATAAATAATCTCTAAAATTTATAAATATATCGCGTTCGTTGGTGGATCTTTTACAAAACAAAATATCGTAGCATAAAAATAAACCTGAAAAAAAGGCAAAATACATAGCATATAAATCTGGTGAAATTAATAGTAAAGCAGATCACAAAAAAAAAGTATTGACACACTGTAGGTCACAATTATTACTACAAAACTTCAGTATCTAAAGAAAAAGTACACACAATAGTTCGCCCGAATAGTGATTAAACATGTAAACACCGAGGGGAAAGCAAAAGAATTTATCAAACATTACTTCTAATTTCCAAAAATGTAAAAATATAACTTTCGTTGTGATAAAACTGGATTTTGTAATAATTAAAGCGTAAATAAATTTAGCTGATAACGTAGTTTAAATTGGTTGTTGAGGCGATACCAAAAAAAAAACAGGTATTAAAGTAAATAGGTATACGACCTTCGAGATCCAGGTGTCCGGAGTACTCTTAGTAGTAGCAACACAGCTCTGGGTTTGATAATCGGCGGGGCAACTATTGCTTCCTTCCAGAACAGCCAATTTAAATTTGTAAACAAAAGCAAGGAACAAGCAGGAACGGTGATCGAAGGCGAAAACTAAAGATACTACTAAAAGTAGTACCGACGGCAGTATAAAGCAGGTAGTGGTAAGACCATTTAATTCCTAAGATTTTTTGCTGCATGGGCAGTGTTTCATTCTGTATATTTATATATACAAATGTTTTATTAAGTAAAAAGTTGCAAAGTACTTAATGCTCTGTTGTATGCAAGTAATTAATCAATGGACTACAAATAACTTTTGTAATATATTTTGTAAAAAGGCTTATCCTTTTTATAAATAACTGTGACTTATTAGTTGCAACGTTTAATGTATAAATTTTATAGAAATTGCTTATCTTGTTTACTACAAACTATATGTCAAGACGTTCAATTTACGTGATTAAAATGAAAAAAAAGGAAAATAACCAGAAAGTGAAAGTTAAAATTAGTATAACTAACTAATAAAGTTTGCTCATTGAGAAATGCAATAAATATGTAAAGTCTTTGTAGCGCTACCCCGGACTATTAATTATTTAAAGTAAATGTTGTTACTAAGATTTCAGAATACAAATTAAGATTTAGTAGAATAAAAAGTAAAATTCAGTTTTATACTTCAAGAGTAAAACAGTTATTTCTCTTGTAAGAATTTATTTTTTATCAAATCGCATTTATAATGTACATACTTGTTTAAAAGAGAATATAGAATTATTATTTTTGAGTTCAGTTGATTATTCTATAATTACTAATTTCTCCAAAGGTTTCGACTTGATTCCAGCTTATCAGACATAAATAACAATTTTGTTATTATAGTTATGTTTCAGAGCCATCATAAAACTTCGTTACTTTAGTGAAGGAGTAAGTAAGCAACATATATGTGGTAATTATGTTTTCGATTTAAAGACGTTAGACATAATTTAGGTTTCCAGATTTTCCTTTAAGCAATTTGATAGTCAGTTGCGTTATAAAAATTTAGGTGGCGTCCATTATTTTATTTTTAACTCTATTAAACCCACTGACCCAATCTCATGCGACCGTGGATCAAAAGTTCAGTTAGCGTTTTCCAACCCAACCTTACACTAGGCTTGTTACTATTATACAAGAATTCTCGATGCGTTAATAAAATCAACCACAAATTTTTTATGCTTACATCCGTTGGGAAGGATTTCCTCCTAACTACCTTCCTTGTGGGAGGAATTTCCTCCGGGTTCTCTCATTAAAAACGCATTAGCACTAATCGCTTTTAATGGGTTTTTTCATTAAAAACCCATTAGCACTAATCGTTTTTAATGGGATTTCTCATTAAAAACCCATTAGCAGTAATCGTCCTTTAATAAGAAACTCATTAACGGTGTTATCATTTTTCCTTACGTCACATCTGTCATTACCGCCACCGCCATCTAACCTAGGTTAGACAATCCACAATACACATATAACTTAGGTAGGGCAACCCACAATGCACGGACAGTGCCTCTCAGCACCTAAATGTTTGCAACCCACCATACACACTCATTACGTCATAAGCACCATCCAAATCACTTTTACACTGGGTGATCTGTTCATTAGACCTGAACCCAAAATTCCCGGGCAATCTAACCCCGCATGAATTTTTAAAATCGAAGTATCTCTTACAAAGTTCCACCCTGTTAAAGCCTCACACCTTTAAAATTTTGTTTATTTATTTTTAACTCGCTTTTGTTTATCTAATTTTAACTCTTTAAATTCTTTTTGGTCACCAGGTTTTTGTAAATCAATTTAAACTTTTTGAAGGAAAACTTAATAAGCTTCTATTAAAGGTATACTATGCTATTGTCTACAGGATAGTTACTAATGAAGCAATTTAATTTTAAATAACTTCTACGTCATATTTTTGGAAATGGTAGAATTGTATATTTTCTAAATGAATCACCGAGCGAAAGTACATGCTTAGTGTTAGTAAATTTAACCATTAGTTTCTCATTTTACGAGCGCGTTTAGTTATTATTTAAAATCTAAATTGTTTTAAATACAGAAATTCACTCATTGCCGACTCAAAGTTTAAACAATTTGTACATCATTTGTTAAACGCAAACCAATTATAATAAGCTTATTAACGTTGTTCACTAACCTAGGAATAATTATTCATACGAGCTCAGTCGATTTCTTTAAAAATGAAATTTTTGTTTCTTCTAATACCAGTAATGTTTAATTGTATTTACCGGAATTAAAAATTACCGTCGGCCTTATTGCTCATTTTAAAAAAATTCCCGTACAACTTTTCAAGATACTATTACAAAAACTTCTTTATACAGAAAACTTAACCTATAACACCTTCAAACTAGATGAAATAGAAATCGTCTATATTTCGATGCTCCAGGCGTACGTATGGACAGTTCCGGGGATAATATAACGTTTATCGTCATCCGCGGATAAGCAAATTTTATTTATGAGTTTTGTGTATAGCTCATGCTTAGTGCTCCTAATAGATGTCATTATATGCATGAGAGCACCTATATTATTTTGAGCATTTCTGCTCATCTCTATTTAACTCCATCTCTGAAACCTCCTTTGGAAATTGTAAAATTTATTATTGTTCTTGTTGCAAATTTCTTTTGTAAGGTAATACGCAAATTCATTATAATTGTTCACTAAACTAGGAGTAATTGTTAGCACAAGGTGAGCTCAGTTTAAATGTTATTCATAATGTGCTATACTAGTTTAAAGATTACACGGGCAACTTTATCATAAGGTTGGTAGGGCTTCAGGAATGTAGTTTTCGTTAATTATTATTGTATATTACTCATGCCTAGTTAATGAATGTGGAAAGTAACAACCAGTCGTTTAAGTACATAATACTGAAATTTAAAAATCGCAGTAGATCGTGTTGATCATTCTGAAAAATTTTCCGCACAACCTTCGGTAAGGTTATATTATTTTTTTGAAATTATTGGCAAGTGACTCAAATTCAGCCACAAGGGCATTTTGTCGACGCGTTTCGCCCTAATTGGGGCTCATCAGGACAGGAGTAGCAAAGTTGTAATATTTAATACAGGACACCTTATGAAAAGTACAGCATCACCTAGCTCACAATTTGTGTTTTCGTGTCGTTTCACCTAATGTCGCAGGTTTTTTGCAACAGTCGGAGGAGATCCTCAACTGCCTGTCAGGTGAAACGACACGAAGACACAAATTGAGGGCTAGGTGATGTTGTACTTCCTATAAGGTGTCTGTATTAAATATTACAACCTTGCTACTCCTGTCCTAATGAGCCCTAATTACAGCGAAACACGTCGACAGGATGCTCTCGTGGCTGAATTTGAGTCACTTGTCAATAATTTCTTTTTACTTTGTATTAATTTAAAACTCATTAAATCTACTTTTCTTTTAAATTATAACTTTTGGCTATGGAAGAAGGCAGTTGAGCTGAATCTCTTCCGTGCCGACTGTTGCTAAAAACCAGCGATGTCAGGTGAAACGACACGAAGACATAAATTGTGAGCTAGGTAATGCTGTACTTCCCATAAGGTGTCTGTATTAAATATTACAACTTTGCTACTCTTGTCCTGATGAGCCCCAATTAGGGCGAAATACGTCGACAGGATGCCCTCGTGGCTGAATTTGAGTCACTTGCCAATAATTTCTTTTTACTTTGTATTAATTTAAGACTCATTTAACCTACTTTTCTTTTATATATATATATATATATATATATATATATATATATATATATTCTTATGCTCAACCCCGTCGCGCCTTTTTTATTAATTTAATTATTTTTATATAATGTGCAAGTATTTATTTTATGTTACGTGCTTTAGCAACGTTTGGTTGGTTTATAAATCAAAAACTGTGTTAAATATGCCTCGACTGTTTGAAAACTCTTTCTTCCCAGGGTATCCACCTACTTACCGTGGGTTCAGTGGTAAGTAGATGTGCAATGCACCAACCAAACAGCACTACCTTTTGTTTTTTGTACCTTTGATAATTTTACTCTTGTATATGCCAAATTTTTATATAAGATCCACGTAGCCTTGTGCCAAATTAATTAATATTACAAAATTTCTGACTTTGACGTTATATCACACAGTACTCACCTGTTCTATACTTCGTTGTCGGCCTCTATGAATGCTGGCTCAAAATCCTACTTACCGTATACGTCTTTACAAGGTTTGCACTATCACTATGAAATCTGCCGTCTAGACTCCAGGTTTCTTTGACTTAATTTTGATGCTCCCAAATCTAAAATAAATATGACCCAAATTTAGAATTTTGAATAACCTTTTGTATTTACTTCCCCTGCGCTAATTTTTCCGGTGTTATATCCTCTTTATCTCGTACGAATCCTCTTGCTACTTAAATGCTGTCTTTTAGTCTTGCTGCTCTCGTTCTAAATCACTGCTTTCTTTATCCGCTCGTTCCAACTCAATACTTCCTCCTTTTAATCCGCTCGTTCCAAATCAATACTTCCTCCTTTTAATCCGCTCGTTCCAATTCAATCCTTCCTTCTATTTACCACTCAATGCCTGCTATACATAAAACCATATCCAATTCAATCCCAATAATACCTTCTTCAATCTTATAAATCCTATTCAATGCCTTCCGCCTATATAAATCTCGTTCCAATATCCACTTATGTTCCGCCGGTTTGCTGTCGCACTAATTCCACTCTTAAACTTGTTACTCGTTGTTGCTATTAATTATTTTATTCACTGTTGCTTATCCTTACTCTTCCTTTACATAAATTAAACTCGTACACTTTTCAAACTCCTTTATTAACTCTTCAAAAATATTCAAACAATTTAGCGCAGTTTACAAACACGTCTTATTATAAAAATATTTAAAAATCGACCTCTTGTTTACTTTTCCTAGGTGATAATTACAATACAAATATGCCCACTCTTTATTACATTGTATACAAATTCCACCCAATAACGTCGTCCCACCAAGTTCGTGTCACTAATACCTTATACTTTGTCTTTTGCACTTTCCTTTTTCATACATAAATGTTCAATCATTGGTCCTAAATATCGCACAACCCCTCAATCATATTTGACAATGCTATTACTTATAATTTTGATATTACATGTTTGTCCAAAGGTTGATTCTATTAAAATAAATGCCGAACTGATACACATATAAACCTGGATCTGCGTGGTGAATAGTGTAATTTCTACAGACGCATCCGGTTTCTCGATTAGCAAATGCACGTTCTATGGCTTATTCAACATACAACTCCGTGTAGAACCTTGAATACTGTGTGTTTTATCACGTCATCAAGTCATTGTTTTTACGTCTTGGCACTTACATTTTGACTAATATTTCAAATACTTTAAAGTTTGTAAAGTACGGCAAACATAAATTTCTCAATTACGGGATCTGATATTTGGCTTACTTTATTTGGCATACACTACCTTCAACAAAACAACCCTTAGAACCCTTTTAGACCCTACTAACATTTCAATATATATATATATATATATATATATATATATATAAGACTAGTTATTTGCAGTCCGCAATAAGGAATTGTGTAGAACAATAAACATAAGATGTATCGTGAATAAAACTCTTATAAAAATAATAACAGCTTTATTCACCTATACAAATTGAGCTAATAGTTGTATAGCCATTAACAAAACAATAGCTTTATTAATTCATAAGGGGAGGAAACATCCACTGACCGACCGGTTTCAGCTTCCTTAAGCTTCGTCACAGCGAATTAGTTTGCAACAACCCTATGAAGTAATCGAAGTTATTATTCTAATATAATTTTGAAGGAATCCTTGTACTATGGCAAAAGTAAATAATATCGCCATCAGGTGGGAAAACACCAACACTACTAAGCGTAGAAGTACAAAGATTGATTCGAAACTACATTGTCATTCTATAGATGGCTATACAAGTATGTCTGGCCTTTGAGATTTGCGGAATGTTATAGCAAAATTGATTTGCAAAATAACAAATCTTCTCGTGACGACACCCGTTTTTTGCCCCAAAGGCAATTCATAATAATAAAAGGCTAGTTATTTGCAGTCCGTAATAAGGAATTCCTTCCACAGTATGTTTATGAAATAGTGACAGTACGAGAAGCAGACTGAAAAACGCTAGAAACCTTTTGGAATGTTGCGCTTCAGATGTATGAAGATGATAGCACGGACAGACAAATTTAATAACAAAGAGGTTATAGAAATAGTAGAGGACTAAGGATATCTGTTGAAAAAATATAGGAGAAATAGAAAGACAGGATACGTTCTAGAGCTTTTTTGGGGAATAGTACAGAATATATTACAAGCAAAGATATGAAATAAGAGGTATACTTTAGATCAGACTATTGCACACAGATAGTGAAAGATGCAGACTCTAGAAATTTTTAGGAAATGTGTAGGTTAGCACAAAATGGGAAACAATGAGGGTATGCGTCTAACCAGTTTCAGGATTCAAAACCTAATGATAATGATAGAATTATAGACCACTGATAGTATAAATAAGCAATAATGGTGTTATGGCAAAAATAGTATTACAGCTCAGATCTAGACGGGCTAAAAGTAATTTTTGATTGGTTGATCACAATACTCGGTGCCTCTAACGATTGAAAACTGCAATACTGATTTTTGTTTTGTTCTAATAAAGACGATAGTTTCTTCTTAAAGTGAAATACTTCTAGTTTTGACCGAAACATTAATAAATTCGTAGTATTGGTGATCTGGAAGAAATTTATCACTTTGATCGTCTGTTATCGGATGGCAGTAGAAGAAAGATACCTGTGACGCCTGTGACACTCAATAAGGTAATAACTTTTGTAATGCTAATGCGGTAATTAAGCATGTATGTGTATACATACATCCACATGGACACCACGCTTCTCTTTTTTACCTTTCCAAATATCTAGTCTGGAAGGTACCTTACTCCTATACCACTATCAACCGCTCTCTAAAGGGACATATTACCTAATTTTTCGAAGTCGTTTATAACAACAACCTATCCTTTTCTGGCTGTTCATTCTCATTCCTCCCCGGAAAAGAAGAGTTTCCAACCATTGTCAGTTAGCTACATTTGCGTACTAGACAGACCTCTTTTCCTACTAGTGAGAACACTTGTCTCTGTACCTTATCCTCCAACTTTCTGTATCTTCGTCTTCGTGTTAATTCCCCAGAAATTTTTCAGCGTTGGATTTTAGGATCGGGGCTATATCGAGGATCACGGTTGCAGTTTGGCCTATCGCCATCGCTCCAGTACCTCCTGTTGGAGATACTGGGAGTCTTAATACTAGACCGTCCAGAGGGGTTTTTAAAATTGTGGTAATAATTTTATAAATGTGGGGGAATGCAAAAATGAGAAAAAGAGAATGGTGGATTGGTCGGTTTTTCGAATGAACTTTCTGCATGATTATTTAATTATAAATTATGCTCACAGGGTTGGGATACTACTTGAGTGAAGAATGTAGATTGCCCTCCATTTCTCAGAGGTCAATATTCTAACAATCCAGCGCCAGGATTGAAGTACTTTGGCCTCTGTAAATATTCTACTCCCATGAGGGATAGAGAAGTCAGCTTTACGACCTTTCGCTTTCAGTTGCATTTAAAGAGTTGGATAAAGAGTCAATAAACTTTTTTTATTTTTATGACTAACATAACTGGAAACATATCACTCGAAGAAAGACACAATCTTTGGTGGTTTTTAGGAAAAGATTTTTACGAAGAACCTTGTTTGTAAGGGAGGTGTAATGTCAATATAGAAAGGCATTAATTAATTTAAGTCTGTAAAAGAGTTTTAGCGCAAAAATCTTCGTAAAATTTTATAAAATTTTAGAAAGGGGCTATTCGATTATATTATTAATGATTCCGAAATCATTGTAAATTACTTATATATGCAGAAACTATAAAACGTCATTAAACTTCATGCGTAGGGATTAATCGATGGGGCAGTTGTGGTATTAAATGGACCGTGTGAAATAACAATATATAATATTCTCATGCACTAAAATATCCTTGATCTCAACCACAAGTTTAGTTCAAATCGTATAAACCATATAAATGGAAAAAATTGGAAATTTCCTAAAATAATATAGTTCATAAATACCGCCATTGCATAGCGAAACGGGCATTTATTCGAATTCGTTTAAATCCTTGAATACAAGCTTTTAGCTTCAGTCAAGTGACAAGCACTATCATAGAGCGAATGAATCGGTTTACAGTGATTCGAGTAGTGGTAAATTGAAATCGGATTTGAAAAAAACAAACCTCAAACGGTAAAGTACTCGCGAATTTGATAAAAGTGACGTTATATTGTGAAAGTTTCTGCACTGAATATTTTTCTTTAATAGAAGTTAGATATTTGGATTACTGACACCAAAGTGTGTAGTGTATTTAAAGCGTGGTTTGAAACTTGTACTAAAACTAAAAGCTGTAAATGATAGAATTTTATATTTTTACATGCTTTATATTTTGATGACGTACAATTTACATATAATTTATTGGGACAAGACTTTTACATCGGTGCCCGCTTAGTAGGAGCATACTGTAATACAGATAACCATCACGATTATATTTGTAGCAATTTACATATACCAGTCAAATCTCTTGGATAATTATACTTGAATAAATTTAATATGTTCCTTTTGCTTTAGATACACGCAAGTTGGTCAATTAGCGTAGAACTAAGTTTATTTGTGTTGGTTGTGTTTGCTCATACTGAGATATTCATGTTTTAGTATAGGTTAAGTAAACCGCGTGGAGTTTTGTTTTGTTTGTGCTTAGTTTAAATCATAAGGTAGAAAAAAGTGTACATAGGGTTCCGTCAACTTGCGTGGCAGAAATAACCAACTAGTTGTCTCGTAGACCATCCATCGTCTATTGAAATCAAATTTTAGGTGAGTTGGCGCCCAGCATTTTTATTTGATCGAAAATTTGAGACCTTTTCAAGTAGATGAATGTGTCAAAGTTTGTATATTCCTAAAAGCTTTGCAGTTGTTTTCATAGAATTCACTCCTGGCCACTGCTAGCTGATTGACGCATTTTTCAGATACGTCTCTGCGATAAAGTAATTTTGAAGATCATTAGCGTCAATTTCACATGTAGCACTTTAACTAAGATAGTGCAACTAATTACACATAAAACAATTTATATAAGTAACAGCGGATCGAGTGTTGAACGTATGTTGACTACTCTGAGATTTCACAACCTTCGCGAGAATGAGTTTAAACTTACAAAAAGCTATTTAAATCAATTAGTTCCTATAAACATAAATAACTCAGATTAATACTGCATTTATATTACAGGTTTAGTGTCTATAAGCTGAGGTAAATTCCGGAATCTGCTTTTAGGGCATTGGTTCTCAAACCACAATTAGGAAAGGTTAATGTAGTAAATCAAGACAATACATAAATACCGGCTACAGTAAACAATACATAATATTAATTATATGGCATGCCATAAGGCACTGTGTAATAGATTTTCCTTAATGTAATATCTCGGTAATCAGAATTTCAAAGGTCGTAATGTGTTGTGTATTCTGGTGGATTAAGTCAATTACATTCTGGCATTAAATCGTAATAAAGGTAGCGAACATTCTCATTTGGTCTGTACAATTACATAACAGATTTAAGCCGGTTGACCCTATGTAGCTTGTGTCGAATCATACCGCTGACTAAATTAGAGTTATTGGTTTTAGATAACATTATACTTCAGAATTTTGTAAAATTCCTTCTGTAACTGTGAGCCAAAGTACATAACATTTAGCTATACTCCATTCCAGTTAAGAAGGTAGTAGATGGCGCTTGTGCTTGAGTCAGATTTACACAGATCAAAAATTTATTAGTTGCTGTATTTGAAAAGTTGCCGGCGTCGGTTGTATATTTACTATTTTGTGACGATAGTTTTGCAAAAATAACAATGCAAATGGCTGACTTTATTAGTTAATTTTTAAGTATTATTGCATTCAGTAATTGCAATTTGGTGTTCTTCTTAAGGAATAAGACCACATTGCTTTTTGAAAATGATTTTATTGACGTTTCGATCCTTCTCCTAGGATAGTTGTCTAAATAATAACAAGGAGTATTTGTAATTTGGTATTAAATTTCAGAAGATAAAATTGGACTTGGAACTACATTAAGTTTAAGACGGACGAAACTTAGGGGCAAATTCATAAAGCACACTTAGCTTACACTTATACTTAATCAATGTTCCATCTCAACTTTTAGTATTTTCCGAATACCAAAAATTGAGATAGAGCATTACTTAAGTATGAGTGTGGCTTAAGTGTGCTTATGAATTTGCCTTAGTCTTTACTTAACAATTATGGCAGAAACAAACATTCACCTGGAGTTATAGAATGCTTCAATAAAATTCTCTCAGTTTCATTTTTTCGAAAGGTTGTAAGTTTGTTAACAATGATTGAAATTAAAGCAATGCATCGATCTTTATACAGATTTTATTTATATTTTTGCAAGATTGAGTTTTTGAATAAATACATCCAAGAAACACGGTTTTAAAACACATCAAGCATTATTGAACTTTATTTTCTACCTGTTTGGTTAAAGTTTAAATAAAATATTAATATAGAACAATATATAAGCTATTTTTAATTAAACACATCACAAAATATCAAAACAATGATATCACAAATTTATATTTAATCTACGTCCATATCATCCCCAGAGGTATCTTCGTCGTCTGTTGTACTTTCATATCCAACATTTATTACAATTTGTTCGACAAGTTCTTCGACAATGCCAACCAATTTCCACATTCTTTCTTCTTCTTTAATTGTATGGCTAATACAATTAACCCAATGTCCTTTATCTATGGCTGCAATTCCTTCGTCCAGAAGCACCTTCACGTCGTTAATTTTAAAAGTAGAATTGTTGGTAGCTACATGCTGCTTTACTCGAGCCCAAATCAGCTCAATTGGATTTAGATTGCAGTGGTATGGGGGTGACCTTAATACAGTTCTGCCAGAGCGTTTAACAATTTCGTCAACAACATAAGGTGCCGGGTGAGCTAAAGAGTGCTGCTTTACTAAGGCTAATAATTCAACTTTTAATAGCTCTTTGGTAACTTCAATGTGTTTTGCGTTTAACCAATTATAAATTTGTTTTTTCCGCCAACTTTGATTTGAAACCTTATCGGCTTTGACGCTGTGATAAGGAGCATTATCAAGCACGATTACACTATCATTATCAAGAAGAGGTAATACACCTTTCAACCAAGTTGTAAACGCTTTACCGTTCATGTCTTCGTGATAATCTCCTAAAACGATAATTATGAACTCAGGGTCCTAAGTTGTTTATAGTGTTAATACGCTACCTGTTTTTTTAGATTGAAAATTTAAATATGCACCATTGACAAATCCCATATCACTACCCATGTGCGCAACAATTAATCTCTTGCCCTTGCCAGAGGGATCTCGTATACCAGTCGATAAACCTTCGATTAATGCCTGCCTTGCTGTTTTTACAGTGGTGTCTTGCCATACCTTGTTCTTTACATGTCCAGCATTCACCCACGTTTCATCAGTATAATAAATTCTTTTGCCTTCAGCTCTATACTTTTTAATTGCAGTTAAATATTTTCTTCGCCACAACACAATTTCAGGTTTTTCAATTAAAATTGTTTTTCGGCTACGCTTTCCATATTTAAAACCCAATTTCATTATTACCCGATAAAGTGATGTGCGACTGAAGTTTGGTAAAGAGTCATCATTGTTTATTGCATGTAATACTTTCTCTAAATTTGGTAATTCATTTCTAAAGTAAAATGCATGAACATGCCGTCGAATCGCACATCTTTCAAATTCTTCAAGTTCGTCGTAGATTGTTGTACGCACTCTTGTAGTCTTTGGCGAGAAAGCAGTACCAGTAGTTTCCATTTCTTTTACAATATTCCACATCGATCGAACACCTAAACCCACTTCTAACGCAGTTTGCTTCACAGATTGCGTTTTGGATGCATTTGTGGAATTTTTCAAATATATATTATAGGCAATAAGCTTTTGCCCGCTCATAACATGTTTACCCTTCGGATTTTTAATAGGTTGGTGATCCATAATTAAATAAAAGTCTAAAAAGAATTCATTGTTAGTATTATATGCTTATCTTTAATGAGACATGCTTACCTTATTATGAAGACACTGGTGTTTTATAGCTCTAACAAGAACTGTTTTGATACTAAATATAAAATTAACACAAATTAATAAGGCCGAGCAAAATTTCAAAGGCAAACTAATAACAAAATACAATAAATAACACAAACGAAAATATGAAAGGGCAATAGCAAATTTCAAAATGCCAATTGACAATCTGTCTTATAATAAAAATGTTCAAACAACCGACACAAACATACGGGATATTTATACTTGTGTACACTTGGCTCATCCATCCACCAATGAGAATCGCTAAAATTCAGTCCTATCTTTTTCTTCAGTACCTTCTTAACTGGAATGGAGTATAGAAGTACTACTTTAATTATTATTTATAGTGAGAAAATAAATTGGGATCTCATTGCCCTACTACTGAAAAAGTTATAGCCTATAAATAAATCATTCTTGAGTTTATACCTTTTCGTTATCGTCTGCAAACTGACTGTCTTTTGTGATTTTCCGAGTCTTTTTATTCTGCGCCAGTTGTTTAAGATCAACGTAAACGACCGACACGACTACATCGATCATAATTTACATAAGATATTCAAAGTCTTTCAATGCATTTTTGGCCCACCCACTTTTTCTTTCATCATTAATGATACCAGTCGTGAATGTCGCAATTGATAAATTTTCAGTCGCTTTCTTTTGTTTACTATTTCCCCAAACACATTTTAATACATTTTCACTCTTTATTCTGTCTTCGCAGTCAACTTTCAGCATCCATCCCTCCGCCCCAGCATCACATTTAAGTGCTGTAACCTTTTTTTCTATATTTTGCCATGGTACATTTTTCGCAATGTGTACAAATGTTCCTATATGTTCCTGGATTGTTTTCAGTTTAGTTCATGTGTTGACTTTGTAAGACAGCTTGGCCAAACACCTATTCAATGTTTAGAATAATACTCCGTTTACTGCTCCGATGCAAATTTAGATTGAGATTTGTATTTTAAAGTTCCAGATCAATTTTTAGACTCGTACTTAGATCAATTAGATGGATCATTAAATGTTTGATTGTTTAGATGACAATTTTTATGATAATTTATATGGTAATTTAGATGGTAATTTGGATGGTAGTGTATATGATAGCGCCCTAAGTTATAAATATTAAAATTATGTTTAATTAAAAATTTCTAGCTTACGTTTTTTAGTAAACGGTTAACTTTTCTCGTATATTTGCACTATTAATATTATTTTTAAACTTTTTTTTTAAGACTTTCACAAAATATAATTACTTATTTTTACTATGTTCACTTTGCATGATTTTCTGACTTGAACTGCTATAGAGCGTGCCCTGATTGAATTCGTGTGGTATTTAAAACAACGCCCCAACCTGACATCATTGGTTTATCTGCGTCCTTCGGTCAAAGTTTGAGGCGTGTTCTAGGTTATTGTCCATGCCTTGGGCTTTCTGTGGTATTAACTTGATAATAGCTAGTTGAATTGCTGGCGTCGGTCACGTATACATCCAGTTTGTATAGTGTATTCCTAAAGCCATTGTACTTTCACCCGCCATGCCTTGTTATGATGTAGGAAATTATAATTCGACCTCGCACGTAGACAACGTATGGCTTTCAGTTTTGTCAAGATAATTTTTGAGTTTTGTATTGATTCTATGTTAAAGATCACGCAGGTGAAATTTTTACACTGACGTAAATTTAAAATGCGTTTATTTACTTCCTGCGTTTATGAAACATGTTTGTTTTGAAGATGTGTTTGTTGCGAGGATGCATGGTTATTTCCTTGCCCTAATGCGTATTTATTTTAATAAGATTCGCTTCAAGACTTTCTTGCTTCAGACGCCCATAATGCGTATTCCTTTAAAATTTATAAATGCCTTGCTGTTTTCAAATAAATTTGATTGCGCACAGTTATTTATCTTATTGAGTGTAATTGTATTATTGAAAAATGGGATTCCTTTCATTGATTACAGTTAATTGTGATTCTTATACGTTGTGCTTGATATTAGCTTTTTGTGTAATTGGCCAATTACTTCCATTTTATGATGAAATCGTTTAGTTTTCTAAACTTTAGTGCTATTTACGTGTAGTGTACGATTCTTATGGCTCAATACACCCCTAAATAACCCTATTATCATAGCAATATATATATATATATATATATATATAAAGTGAAAATAATTACGACCTAAATATTTGTAATTTAAAATTGATTTGTGGGTTTGAGGTCTCTGGATTAAGTGGAAAACTTTTTTTTATGGCCTAAATTTTCGAATTTATTTTAAATTCTTGATCACAGGCTATCTAAAAAATTTTTAAACGCTAGATTATAAATGTGGTACATAGATTAAAAACTTACAAACTTGAGATTAATTGAAAACTAGCATAACAAACATTATAAAAATCTTGGAAAAACTTGTAAAACTAACAAAATTAAACGTTTAAATATAAATTGTAAACATTAAACTTGTATATACATCAATTTGATGTCATAAATTTTGATGTAAAAAAATTTTTTGTTTCATAGGATATAAGATAACTAATTTGTTTGATGATAGAGTATCGAGTGCATAAGTATGTGTGAGTGTTCATGTATATTATATGATGTGAGTGTACAGTGTGTGCGTGTGTGTGTGTGTGTGTGTGTGTGTTTAGTTTAATTTTTGTAATTAATTTTGTTCAAAATTTAATAAATATGTGTATATGGAACTCAAGTTACTAATATCTGTTTTCTTGTTTATTGTATTTTTAGTTTTATAAATATGATACATTTCCAAAAAAATTCTTTTTGATTTGTTGTTCTCTATTCCTAAAATGTCTGGATTTTTAAAATCCATACTGTGATTTTTATCTATTACGTGTGTGGTTAATGCACATGCTTTTGGTTTGATAGTTATGTCACTCTTATGTTGAGTTATCCTTTGTTTTAATAGTTGCGAGGTCTGCCCAACATACGAGTGAACGCAATTCAAACAATTAATTTTATATATTAAATTTCTCTCGTTCATTTTAGATATTTTATCTTTGGTTTTAGTAAAAATATTTTGTAATGTTAGTACGTTTCGTTTAGCAAACTTTATTTTTTCATTTTTAAAATTTTTGTTAGTTTTACAAGTTTTTCCAAGATTTTTATAATGTTTGTTATGCTAGTTTTCAATTAATCTCAGTTTGTAAGTTTTTAATCTATGTACCACATTTATAATCTAGCGTTTAAAAAATTTTTAGATAGCCTGTGATCAAGAATTTAAAATAAATTCGAAAATTTAGGCCATAAAAAAGAGTTTTCAACTTAATCCAGAGACCTCAAACCCACAAATCAATTTTAAATTATATATATATATATATATATATATATATATATATATATATATATATATATATATATATATGTATATACTTGCCAATAATTCTTTTTTTTACTTTGTTTAGTTTAAGACTCATTATACCTACTTTTCTATATGTATATATATATATATATATATATATATATGCTGTGATAAGGGGTTGTTTAAGGGTGCACGTTATAGTAAAGGTCGTTCGGGAATGAGTAAATAGGATAGTCAGCAGAAAACTACACTTATTTAAGGAGATAATTAAGAAATAGACATAGTTTGTAGATAGTAAGTAGTCAACACTCTGTATATAAAGTAGAAATAGTTTTGGGCGACGCAGGTAAATATAAGAAGACGCATGGTTGGCGTAGGAATGAGAAGCACATGTATTAAGTAGATAGTAAATATTAAATACCCTGTAGATAAAGTTTAGTTAATTTAGGTAAAACAAATAAGGATATTTTTCAGTGGAAGCACGCGTAATAAATGATAAAGTGTAATTAGACACGCATTAAGAAAAGAGTTCCAGACGATTAAATTAATACGGATATGGAAATAGAGTTTCAGGTAGTTAATATAAATGCGTACAAAGATCTAATCATTTTGATAAGAGAAATGAATAAAAATTGCGTGAATCGCATGTAAACATGGAAATTTAAAGTCGGGTTGCATCAGTTGTTTATAGAAAAGCAAGTAATCTATCAAAATACAGCATGGTGATATGAAAGACAGCTGTGGACAGGTGATGATTATGAGTAAACGTAGAGCATCGCATCAGAAACTGCTCAATATGTAATTATTTGATTGGTCAGAGACAAGCGACGAGTTCTAGACCAAACCCACGGATGGAGCGGGGATTCGAGATTATATTAGCAAGCACCTTGATAGGAAAGTCAGTTTTAAACTCTATGAAGGCCGAAGTGCATTGCCATTAAAGCAAGTGATACGTAATAAGTAGAAAAGTGAAAAATAATATGAATGTTAATATGAAGATTATAATTACCGTTTAAACGTAAGTACGTTTTTAATGAATTTATTGTAAACTAAGACATAAAAATAATAGGGTTTCGAGGTCTGAGGGAAATAGACTAGGATTATGATGTTAAGAAAAAAATTACAGTAATACAATTTAATTGTCAAGGGGAGAAGAAGAATAATACAATCTTGAAGTACAGGGGTGAAACAAACTACAATTTTAAGTCTGGGGCAAGAATGATAAAAGTCTAAGTTTGAAGAATTGAAATCAATTGGGGTATATAATTTAATAATGGTGGTGATCCATAGTGTAATAATTTGAATGGAATACAGAATTGGGGAAGATCATTTTTATTGGAAGCGTCGATGTGAAAAAGATAAAACCAGGTCAGATTTTCAGTTATAAGACACTTGTTTTTTTATATGAATTTTTATTTTATTTTAATATTGAATTTGCTAAATAAGATATGCTTGTAAAAAGTCAACAAAAGAGGTTGCATACGTATTGAATGAGTAATAAAGAAAACAGGTTTAGAATATTCTACATTTGTTGGTAAGGATCATAAATTTTCTTTGGTGACTTTGAGTTTTGAGTAAAGGATTGTTAATAAATGAGATTTATAAAATTAACTGATTGAAAAGTGTATTTCGAATAATTTCAAAAGCTGTATATAACATATTGGTTTCATTATATAAAATCTAAATTTACTGAATTTTATAATTGCAAATAAATGCTAGCCGAGGTCATAAGATTTAAATAGTACAAAAGGCGGAGCCACCAATTGAACAGGAAAGAGATAACCCGCAAGGGGGTAACGTATCGAATTTTGCCATTGGTAGATAGAGTTGTTTACAGATAAAGTCCAGTTGATAGCAATATTAAGAAAACAGCTGGAGGAGGAGATAATTAATCGTGAATATTAAAATGGTGGTCCAATTATTTAGAGTACGTAGAAAATAAATAAGGCAAAACAAAGTCGGGGCATGATAATTCTTCGAATAGCATAGCAATAAAGATGGCAGCCCAACGAAGGGGCTTGAGTATCCAATATTATAGCAATATATATATATATATATATATATATATATATATATATATATATATGTATATAAAGCCACATGTACAGTGGCTTCCTGGCAGTGGCACCAGCATTTATAAATATAGTACCTACTATTGGCGATGTTACTAATAACAAAATTTTGTGGTGGAGGATGTTTATTTTTATACCCGTTTTGACTTGCTCCTCATATTTAAAACCGAATATGCTTGTATATGAATCAGCACACTTTGCGGTTGTTGCCTCAATAACTACATGCGAATTTATATTTACCGTACGAAGTTCTTTATGTTTCATAGCTTTTCCCCTTTTCTATATGTATCCCGATTGTTTTCAGAAGGTATTTTACTCTATTTAGCTCGTACGAATCTTCCGGACTGCACATTGCCTCTTTTCCCAAACACCCCAACGATTTTATTTGACTTTTAAGGTTATATCGTTTCTATTTTTTTACATACTGCAATAACTTTTTGATAGAATGCTAAAATTTTGATGACAATTTATCAATTTCTATTTAAACGTAACATAGCATATTTTCAGGAGTGCTTTTCAATTTCATTGAAACCATAAAGTATTATTAACCGTTTTGATAAAAATGGGTCTTTTATAGCCAATTTTGCCAGAGGACACGGGGTGTAATATACTGAATTATGGAGAGCAAAAAATATTACTGTAAATTGCCAAAGATAAAAATCGGGGGACGAAAGAGATAACATTCTCAAGTTTCATTTAGGTATAATAAACTTTTATCAATTTTCGATGCAGTTTTGAGAATATGCTGCTAGTCCACGCAAAATATTACTTCTATTACGTTTTAATTTTTTGGATTTCTCTTAATTCACTCCAGTTCAGTAACGCTTTTTAACAACAGCTAGCTCGTTAGGACTTTTAAATTTTCAACCTAATTTTCTTTAATTTCCTTTTGCTAGTGTTCGCTTTACGCTTGGCTCTGTAAAATGTATGTCCCAAGAGAAGTATTGGGTTTATATCACGATACCTTTAGAGTAAATTGAATTCTACATCTCTTAATTGAATTCCGTGACATACAGTGTAAGACAGGTATATCATTAGTTTGACTTTCAGGCTACAAAACAGTTAAATTCCTTCAAATACAGTTCACCTGTAATAAAACAGACGTTAAATGTAGTATTTTGCAAGTTATGGCT
Organism: Platerodrilus igneus; assembly: GCA_036346225.1. Classification (NCBI taxonomy): domain Eukaryota; kingdom Metazoa; phylum Arthropoda; class Insecta; order Coleoptera; family Lycidae; genus Platerodrilus; species Platerodrilus igneus. Next base: position 581,035 of record JARFIW010001290.1, read on the forward strand.
TTCTGATGAGCTACATCTTAAAGGACATTTCTGATTTCTGTTGGAGATGGAACAGTTCTTTATTACTATTTTATATGGAGAAATGATATTGAGTGCGCATCCAGTAGTTACAGTTGAAGGTATAAAGATGAAACTTATCTCTATGATATTTCTATAAGGAAGATTTTGTAGATGAACTTGAATGCGGTTAAAGTAGAAATGCATCTTGAAGACGTTAAGCACATGGAAGTGGGATTATATTAGAAGTAGTTGTTCCAATGTTCAATTATCATCATTTTTGTCAGAGCATCAGGCACCATTTCTATTCAATGAAATAAGACACGATGTCACAACTTTTTGTCTGCCAATCTTTTAGTTATGTAGAATACAACCGTTGAAGACAATTTGTATATATTTTGCTCGAATATATTTGTAATAGCAAAATTGTTACTTACAATTCAGACTTAGATCAGGTAGATATTTCAAGGGGAAGTTTGATGCCGTTTTTCTCGTGCTTCCGTATTCCTACATCAGCGTAATCAGTATTAATAAACAAAAATTTTTCTGCTAATACCAGTATTATTGAAATTGTTTCGGCGTAGATTTGAAACAATTACTTTACTTTCACGAAATTTTGCTCGGGATAGTCACTAGATGGCGGTTTGATTTACACTTGTCATTGTACAGAGGTTTATTCTTATTTATCTTGATACATATTACTTTGATTGTTTTATAGGCTTTAAAACTATTCCATTCTCATGAGGCCTACAATGCTGAAACTGGTCAGCTCATCTTTCTTCCTTTATGAAACAATCTAGTATTGGTTTCATGGCAAACTAATTATCAACGTTGTAGTAGTTAATCAGATAAAACAATAACTTAGACTTTTATGTAAAGTTAAAGATTATTTTAAAACGAGCTAGTGTTTGAAAAATGGAAAATGTAAGGTTCCTGACAGGATTTGATCCAGAAACCTTCCGTGACCGTCGATGTATAAATTTAAAATTCAAGGTTACATTACAAATCCTGTCTGGGACTTTATGTTTTCCATTGTTTAGTTACTAGCTCAATATGTAATGATCATTTATATTTTGTATGAAGGTCTAATCCATTATTTCATCTTATTAATTAATATTACATTGAAAATCAATTTGGCTTGTACAATTACTAATATTTGTATTAATAGCTAGCTTACAGCCGTAATTTTGAGCTTCGCTCTTAATCTACACTCGACATAAATCACAAACTTGACAATATCACATATGATTGACAAAAATGTCAAACGCAATAGAAAGCAAGGTTGATGTATAGTTGCATACACGATTTAGATTTATATATTTCTCCAATTGTAATTGTACATACAGCTGGCATAATTGGTTATCGCATCGGCGATCAGGGTCCAAGGTTACAGGTTCGAATCCTGTCCTGGACCTTATATTTGTCATTTTTCAATTAGTAGTTTGATTTGAAATGATCATTTAGGTTTTGCAGAGAAGTTTAAGGTATTTTATTAACATATATATACATATATATATATATATATAAATTATTATAGTTTTCGACTACTTTGATATTATTTAGGAATTGGTTTCGGGGTTGTAGTCAATTAGGGCAAATTAAGAACTCCTTTTTGATCGATTCGAGCTTTCGAAAATTTTATTTTCTTCTTTAGGAAACTGCAAATATGTATAATTACAAGATGTAATTAAAATGTTTACTTACGATCTAGAGTCTAATCTTAAATGTGAGAAGCATGAAACTATTTTAACTAAAACGACTATTTTAGGGTTGACATTTAAAACTATTGACACATACTTGATGAATAATTAAAACGGAATAGTTATTGCATTACAATGAAGGTTGCATTAATAAATAAATCTAAAAATACATTGATGGATATAAGGGGTGTTGTTATGAAAAAAAAAAACCCTACAATTGATTAATTTATTAAACAAATCTCCTTGCAGCTATTATCTTAGTTTATTACATGTCAACAATCATAATTTAATTCATATTAATTATTTTATTTTCATAACAACACCCCTTATATCCATCAATGTATTTTTAGATTTATTTATTAATGCAACCTTCATTGTAATGCAATAACTATTCCGTTTTAATTATTCATCAAGTATGTGTCAATAGTTTTAAATGTCAACCCTAAAATAGTCGTTTTAGTTAAAATAGTTTCATGCTTCTCGCATTTAAGATTAGACTCTAGATCGTAAGTAAACATTTTAATTACATCTTGTAATTATACATATTTGCAGTTTCCTGAAGAAGAAAATAAAATTTTCGAAAGCTCGAATCGATCAAAAAGGAGTTCTTAATTTGCCCTAATTGACTACAACCCCGAAACCAATTCCTAAATAAACATATATATATATATATATATGTATATATATGTATTATAATGTATATATGTATATATATTATATGTATATGTATATGTATATGTATATGTATATGTATATGTATATGTATATTATATTATATGTATATGTATATTATATTATATGTATATATATGTATATGTATATATATATTATATTATATATATATATATTATATGTATATGTATATATATGTATATATATGTATATATATATATATATATATATGTATATTATATGTATATGTATATTATATATATATATATATATATATATATATGTATATTATATATATATATATATATATATATATATGTATATTATATGTATATATATATATATATATATATATATATATATATATATATATATATATATATATATGTATATTATATGTATATATATATGTATATGTATATTATATGTATATGTATATATATATAGTATATGTATATTATATGTATATGTATATGTATATGTATATGTATATTATATTATATGTATATGTATATGTATATGTATATGTATATGTATATGTATATGTATATGTATATGTATATGTATATGTATATATATGTATATGAATATGTATATGTACGTGATAAGGGGTCATGAGATTTCATTGAAATCCCAACTTTACAAATAAAACCCACCATAAACAAAACAAACCAAAAAAATTAAAATCTTTTAGAATTCATGGCTACACCCTGTATAATACAAGTGCACCTTTTAGCCATTAAAGTGCCGAACAAAAATGCAATTCCTTGCGAAGAAATAATCACCCTGTATAATAAACGTATTGTCAAGACATAGCCATTAAGTGCAAAGCAAAACACACTTTCCGTGTATTTAAAAGCCTCACTTTTGAAATCAATATTACAGTCGTGTGTACAAATTTAAGCAGTACATGTAAAACGAATTTCAATCTATACAGACATAAACTTTATACCTTATACAAATCTATAATTTTCAAGCATAAATATGAATCCACTTATTTTCACCTATTACTTATTATAAAAATACATTTCTGCATCTTAAAATATGCTCTACATTTGCTGAAAAATAGCATAGAATAGTGCCAGATTTACGCATTTCACTTAAACTCCATGTTGATGAAGTTTTTATTAAAAACACGTGTAGTTACCGTGAAAGCAAGTATTTTTTTCAATCGTTAAAAATGCGAATTGTTTGCATTATAAAACAATTAAAGCTTTAACTAGTTAATCATATAAATTGATTCCAGTAGATGTATAACATAAATTCATATTTAAGTAAAACGTTCTTAAAAGATCGGAGATTAAGTACTAATTTTCGGCAGATTACGTCAATTAATAAGGCATATGGTATACACTAAATAAATAAATTAACTTTTATTCTAAAAAGCATCAGGAACATTAAAATGTGATAAAAAATGTCGATAAGGATGCGGTTTAATAGCCTTGCGTGTTTGTGAAGGAGACCGCAAACTATTAACTTCGTTGTATTGAATAACGAAGGGCGGCGTGCGTAATTATTATAAATAAAGCACGTTAGTGGACGCTAATGAAAAATTCCAAGGAACCTTACATCATTACGGTGTACTGTGTTCAATACGGAGCTTGAAAACTATAGAAGGAAGATAATTTTTATGTATAAGCAGCAGCATTCGACATGAGATTCATTCGAGAATGGATTGGATGTCATTCATTCGATTCAGTCATTCGATTTGATTAAGTCGCAAAGAGTTGTTTTAAAGTATGCAGTATGCATACCGTATTTAATATTGACCATGCAACAGTGGATAAAGAAGTAATTTTTTAAATGCAACCCTGCATAAATATGAAAGTTATTAAGCACAGTTATTTGAATTTATAATATACAATGAAGATGGAAAATTCTTCGAGAAAAAAGTTAGTTTGAAATTTAATTAATTAAGTAAACCGAGGATGCACCTTGGTAACTGATGTTTCTAAATAGAGATTTAAATAATATGGAAAACCTTGTAAACAGATTTTGACGTCAATTTAAAATTAAACGAGAAAGGGAAATTTGGATGAGCGCTCTTTTAACATATAACCATAAGTATAAAATTTTAGATTTTTTGTTTGTAACTGGTATTTGAGTATTTGTCATTTTAATTTAAATGAGAATAATTCTTAATCATATACTATTTTTTTGTAAGGATAATTACCAGAAAAGTTACGGTTAGAGTTCAAAACACTCTGACTTTTTAAATAGACTATCTGTCAAAAATTTTTTTGGCCAAACACACCTTACAAGCGTGAAAATAAAAGTTAGGTAAACTATCCACAAGAGAAGAGATTCTAGTTCTATAAACTGTAAGCAACATTAGGTGAGGTATATTTTGATAATCAAGTAAATAAGTACTTGTTAAAAGTAATTTTGTTTTAAAGAAACTATGCTGTACGTGTTATATATTCTTTTGTATGATAGAAAGTTGTTTTAGAATGTATAAATGTTTTCAGATATTGCTGCGTTTGATTTCTTTATGTATATTCCATTAATTACGTCGAGCTAACCAGGCAAAGAATAGTTAGAAAGAAAGGTAAGTTAGTAGTTTCAAATTTTACAACGTTAGGCATTATCACAGCAATAGTAATATTTTAAACTTCAAACACATCAAATGTAAATGCTCCTTAAAAAAGAATTTCCTTCGCTTTTAAATCACTGCTAAAGTGTCTTCACGATGTGATTGTTTCTTGAATAAAATCACATAAGACCTTAATAACACGAACCTAAATAAAATAATTCAAAACGAATTTAATTGGAGTAAAATTAAATTAAACAGAATTTAATAGAACTTGCTTAAAATTTGATCATAATTTGTACTAATACGAAACTTCAACTAGAATTAGAAGCCTTATAATAATCCCTATTACTTAAACCAATTTAAAATAGGTAGATCTACTTACGATTTCTCAAAGTTGGCGAAATAAACTTACTGTAGACTCCTTGTGTCGATTACAACATTTTTATTTGCACTAATTTTTATTAAGCACAGTTATTTTAAAATTACATTACTTGTTCGCAGAATTACTGGAATAAAAATGTTCTTAACGTTACACTCGTCGTATGTATAACCTTTCATTCAAATTATACACAATAATGTCTTCAGACAATTCGCTATACTATCAAAGTGTTGTAACGTATTACGTAAACTAAGCCAATAATAAACATTTCACTCTATAACACTGTATTTGATTCGTCGAGTGCTTTCAACAATGCGAAATCGACTTGTTTTGCTACACGTAAACATCAGTCATTGTAATTATTAATCTGTCCAAATGTTGCCTTTATAAACAGAAAATTTGTTTCGTAATCTCGGCTTATCACGTAAACGTTTGCTGAAATGAAATAACGGTCAACTACGTGACTTTCTTTTATAACACTCTATAGTAAAATAAATTATTGAAATAGATGAGTTTCCTACTTAAAAATTTTGTTTTGATAGTGAATGAATGATATCCAAAAAGTATTCATTTATTTAACTAATATAAAACGTAGTTTTATACACAGAGTATTTTTAATAAAAGTTTATACTTTTACCATGAATTATAATTTTGCCATATTTGGCTAAAACAGATATTACTGTGATGAAAGATCGAACTAAGATCATACTACAGCGCATGACAAAGATTTCACTGCACAGATTCAAGAAAATCGAGAAAGAACCAATTTGTTTTAATATATATTTGTATAGGAATAAATTTGTGAAATACACTGTACAATTGAATTAGTTACGTTTGGCGCATACGCTGTGGAGTTTATTACAATATTTTATAATTAATGAATCATATTTTATATAAATAGCTTTAAAAAATTTCAATTATATGTAAAAACAGCAAACTCGTATATGTAAATATCATAAAACAATTATTTGTGATTAAAAACAAAAGTACGTGATTCTAATTGAAAATCATATTAATTTATCCTATTTCAAATATATAAGAGTTTAAACCATTGAATCGAGAAGTTTTTAGATAGTAAAATGCATATCAAATGTATCGGTAAACGACTCAGGTTCTCGAATATACTAGAACCATGACAGATAAACTTATGAAATGTAATAAAATATATAGCGAAACAACGCCTTCAATTGCGAAGACTGCTAGAATCCCATAGAATAATGAGGTAAAAGCGATTTGGCTTATTTAAAACCAATGCGGGCAGCCGTGAGGGTTAGTGTTTGTTGAAACGTCGCAATGAGGATGCTGTCGTTCATAGTCTAGGTCTAGAGAGATTACGCAATTAAATTCGTACATAAAATTGACAAAATTTCGCAGCAAATGATTATATAAAATCTATTGAAATGGAAGATAGGAAATTAAAAAAAATTAAAACTATCGTAAGATAGAGTTTACTTAAATATTGCAGATTAATTGTAATAGATGTATACGATTTAAATGATTTGGTATTAATGTATAGGAGGAAAAGATAAATTTGCATGAAACCGGACTTCTTAAAACGATTTAACAGAGGACCTAGCATTGATATTAATTTATAAGGATTGGTAGTTACTATGTTTGGAAGAAGTCAACGCTGGTGAATTAAAACCGACAACGAGAAGATATTTAACGAAAAAGTAAAATATTTTCTTCAATTGAGTGATTTATAGAAGACTCATTTTTTTAAATTAGTACTAAATTTCATAGTAAGATTTGCTTGTGCTATTCGATTTAAATTAGTTTTTGAAGGATTATTGTTGACAAATTCACGTACGGGAATTGTCATTATATTAGGTAAAATACTCGCTTTGAACGTACCTGCACCTTGTAGAAGTTCTAGAATACTAGAACGGAGAGAATGGTTTGCGTGTTTCAGTGAGCTAAAGAGCCGATGGACTTAACCAAATTTGTGAGGATTTTAGTGAGGAACCAGACTAAGACAGGTCTTCGAAGGAGGGCAGTAGTTTTTTCGGCATTTGAAGTGGTAGAAACGCATTTCTCTTTGAAAAACAAACAATAAACATCTTGAATTATAAGGGCATGCTAGTGTATTAATATATACAAAACATTTTTCATACGCCCTCTATGCTCAAATGTATGCAACTAATTATAGGAAATTTCTTCAAATCTCCGATATTTTAATGAAGATGGCATTGCCAGACAAAATTTAATAATATTAACTAGTCTATGACAACTAAATTGAAAATAACAAATGACCTACTACCCTATTGACATTGGACCGCACCACCCTTCTTTTTTTTTCAACTTACTAATGTTAACGGTCGCCATAATGTGAAGTTTTTTTATTTAGAAGGTGCTCTTTATATAGTAAAAGTCCTGTCAATTTGCAATTTATAATTTTCTATTTATTTTTATTATTGTCTCAAAAACCATAGCGACATGAACTTAAATCTAAAATTCGTTTCATAGATAACCCTCAAAAAACAATATCACTAATCCTGACAAAAAGGTAGATTATGATAAAATTTATTTAATTGTAATAGTAGCCTGAATACGCCACTTTTTATATAACCTAACATGCAAGACCAGAGTTGTGGTTGATATTGTTGTTAGTGGTTTTTAATTTCTCACAATTTGCTATTACTAGCATTGTATTTTGTAACATAAACTAAAGTTTATAATTCTTTTTTTTTTTAGGTAAGTCAACCAAATTTTTCCCTGACTGGTGGCAGATGTAAGTATTGGAAATCTTATTTATTATTGTGTACATTTTTTGCAGTAAGGAAAAGCTTTATAACAAAAGTAAAAATAAAAGGTCTATACTTTCAGCTCAGCCCAATAATCGCATAATCGCAAACTAGCATTATCTACAAAACGTCCTTTTACAATTATTTTTTTACGATTACAGAAATAACTTTTACAAAATGGGTTTGTACATAGTGTTTTCTTTGAACAAGTTACTAGTATTTGCTGAATAAAACTCGTTGGCATAATAATTAAAAATTCAACTACATACTGAATCATAAAACCATAAACTAAACCAGTCAGTGAAGTCAACGAAAGATTAAACATTATAAATAAGTACGTAAATTACACATTGAAAAAGTTAAACAAAGTATAGAAATGGCAAATTTTGCAAATAAGGTTAAGAAGAATATATGTGACGCGTCCAACTTAAAGGATTTAAAAATTATTAGAACACAATTTGAAAGCATAATTAATTGATGTTTTATTTGTAGAAATTGCTTATCCATCTACTTGTGAATTAATAATTAAACATAATCAAACATTCACTTAAAACACTTGAATAAACGCTTTTGAGGAATTCATATGCATCTCCTCCTGTTTCACACTACACCTTTCTCCTGCATGTTGAAGTGGTTACAGTCTATCCAAAAGTTAAAGTTATCGATTTTAAATGTAACTGATCATCTGAATTACGTCGTATCTATCATGTTTAAGCAAGTTGCACATGCTATTTATAACTGTCCAAAAATATTTTTTTACGCTATACAAAAACGATACCTACACGAGTTACATATTTCCCATATTAAAATGTATATATAATAAATGTAACTATTATGTCTTATTAATAGCAGGTTAAATTGTATTAAACCTAGGTTATATAATTAAAATTTAACAGAAATATGAAAGGAAACGACTGTTTTATGTTCCAGACGCAACCCGATACTGCAGGTGCAGAAACAATAAACTGCAATAAAGCAGTCTTAATTAAATTTACTTAGAATGAGATATTGTACGATTATCGAGAAACTGCAGACAACAAGATCTGCACTTTCCCACAAGATGAAGTAAGACCAGAGGCTTCATAAATACTGTCAGGAGCACCTGATCGCCAGTCAGTCTTCAAACTTCATAATTTTAACATTGTTGGTGGTACAAGCTAATCATTGTAATTTTTAATTATTGATTTGTTAAAATAGTAACTTAGAATATTTTTGTCACCTTCAATTAAATCTCGTTTAATGAACATAAACGTTCAAGTTGTAAAATAAAATAAATCAGTTTTTGTAATTATATTATTTAAAAGTAAATTTGATAGAAGTGTTATTGGTAAAGAAACTTTTGAAAAAGAAGCACTCAAAGACCAAAAATCTATTTCACGGCAAAGGCAAATAGAACCAATGAATAATATGACCTACAATTATAATTTTCGCAGTCAAGGTGGCGTGCCGTAAGATTCTTATGTGGGAAGCCCTGGCAAAAGTTTATATATATATGTATATATATTGCTGTAATAAGGGGTTGTTTAGGGGTGTATTGAGTAGTAAGGGTCGTGTAGTAACTGTAAATAGCAATAGGAATCAGAAAGCTGCATTTATTTAGCAGAAAAATAAGTAATTCGTACATTATGTAAATAGCAAGCATTTAATACCATGTAAATAGACCGTAATTAACCGTAAACAATGCAAGTGAGCATATCTTTCAACAATAGAACGCGTATTCAGCAGAGAAATAATCGTATATGAATTTAAACTACGTGGAGGACTGTTTTACAGGTTTATAAAATAAAATACGCAGAAGATAAGGTGAAACCTAACAAATCTTCATGCAATTACACTGGAACCATGAGAGCTTTGATAAGAAAACGCACTTTCAAATAAATAAATACAGAAACGAAAACAGCACTAGAGTTACATCATTTATTTTTGTACAATTATCCAAAAGCATTATCTATACAAAACAATAGACGTAAGTTGAAAGTCAGAAAACGATAACAATAGCAAATAACACCATGACAAGGAAATCAGAAATAATTTCATCAGAAACACCTTAAAAATACAGGGAATATTAAAGACAAAAGTTGGATGGTTAAAACAATCTGTAAAACTGCTTGGAAACCCAACCCAGATGTAGTGGGAAAACGCTATTTAACACCCGCCGGTGATAAGACAAGTCAGTCCACACTTGATGCACGTCGAAGCCGCGACACTTTTAACCACAAATCTACGCGTCAAATAAATAAAGTGTAGAATATATCAAATTTATGTTATAGTGAAAATAGTGCTACATAAAAAAAATTGTGTTAAGAATATATGAAAAGTTTTTGCCGTTTTTCTCAGAAAACCTGAGTAGAAATTGGGTAATTAATTTAAATGAAATTTATATAATCATATAGGGCTTCTAATCGGATTCTGGTACAATTCTAATTGGATTCTAGTTGGCTTCTAATCAAATTCTAATTGGCGCTTCTGGTATAATTCTGGGATAATTCATAATACTAAGTAACCCACGATATCAAGAGGTAGTTAAAGGTAGAGATTCAAAGCATATGCAGAGAAATATAAAATAAAGAAGCACGAGGTGATTTTTGAAAAAAAAATGGGTAACTGTACTGAAATATTGGTTCAACAAAGCAGAGCATTGCTATTCGATTGAAGACAACAAGGGGTGTTGATCCAGAACACGAAACAAAGCAGGTCAGATCTACCTAGTTTTAAGGCATCTTTTCAATTTAAATTTTAATACTGAATTTATTCAATTTATCTAAAAACTTGTAAAGAGTCAACAAGAAACATTGCATACGTTTAAACTTACGTAATAAATCATAAAAAGGTCTCTAACGTTTCTGATTTTTTTGTAAAAGGTGTTGTTTTTGGTGACTTTATTTTAAACTAAACGCATATAAATTTTGCGATAAATAATCCATATGATATTAATTGATTGAAGGGTGTATTTAAAAAATTTCAAAAATTGTAAATATTATTTCCTTCCATTACATGAATGTTGATTGACTTCGTTTTATCAATTCAAACAGATAATCATAAAGGGGCGAAAAAGAAAAATTGATTATCGTAACGTTGTGCACTCTGTGTAGATTAAAAAAGGGCTAGCGGTGGCATAATAATAAAGTAAAAGATTACTTTGAGAGAAACAGAGCGGTGGCGTTCAGTAAAACGTTTATTACACCAAGTACGCAGTTATCATATCTATTAACATGGCGACCCGAACGTAGGAGCGAGAATATTTTACCACGATAAAATACAGCGACCTAAACGAAGAGGCCATGAAAAACATGACGACAAAAATAGACGAAAATAGCGAAAAATTAAATAAGGAAATCAAAATTCTGAGTGATGAATTAAAGGAAACCAACCAAACAATTGCGGAGATAAGAGCACAAATGCAAGAGAAAATTGTGAGGATTGCGGAGGAAATCGACTGTGTATGGGATCATGTTGGAATGGTGAAATCGAAACAGGAAAAATATGAAAGCGAAATAAACGATAAAATCACAAACTTAAATACCAAAATACGAAACGTGGAAGAAAATCGTGAAATAGAATTCAGAACGATAAATCGGGAAATAAGTAAAAGCATCACTTGTTGCGGAAGAATTTGTCAAACGAGAGAAATTGAGGGATAAGGTGATACCTATAACGAAGTGTATTTTAGTGGCAACAAATAATAAAAAGTTTGCGAAAATTAGTGAAATGGTAATTCTGAGATTTGAAATGGGAGACGTAAAATGGGAAAATGATTTTATGGTTGTACCTGGACTAAAGATAGATATTATATTTGGAATAGATGTTATAGACAAGTTGGGGTTAAAGATAAATGCAGAATGCAAGGAAATAAGGTGCAATGGAAAGTATATTAAATGGTATGAAGAGGGTAATATAGAAATAGAGGGTGACTGCGTGAATATTAATCAGTTTGAGGATGAAATAGATAATGAGAGGAATATAAATGAATAGATGAAATGTCCAGAAGATTTGAGAAACAGGGTGAATTTGTTATTATTAAAACATTCAGAATTAATAGGGTCGAAATCAAGAATTGCCACAGGTTATATGCACAAGTTGAAAATAGTAAACACCAAACCGTTTAACACTAAATTATACCCTATTCTAGTAGCATACAGGGATAGAGTAAATGAAGAAATAGAAGAAATGTTACGTGAAGGTATCATCGAAAGCTCCAGTACACACTTTGTGAATCCATTAGTCGTTGTGAAGAAAAGTGATGATAGCATCCGATTATGTTTAGATGCAAGAAAGATTAATAAGCGAACGAAACCGCAATACAATTGTTCACAAACAATGTATAGCATATTAGCAAGAATAGGTAGTAAGAAAATCTTTAGCAAAATAGACCTAAAGAATTCATTTTGGTTAATTCCATTAGCGCAAGAATCAAGGAAATATACGGGTTTTTCAGTAGAAGAAAGAATATCCCGTTTGGTTTGTTCTCGAGTACGGCTGCATTAGTCAAAGCTATGCAGAATATTTTGGGACCATATGAAGAATTTTGTATCCACTACGTGAATGATGTTTTGATATTTAGTGATAGTATGGAACAACATATTGTACATTTGGAAATAATTTTATTAGAGTTAAATATAGCAGGTTTAAGGTAGAATTTAAAGGAGTGCGAATTTTTTCAGGATAGAGTTAAATTTTTAGGATATAGGATAGATAGCAAGGGTATATTTATAGAGCAGGAAACAAACAAATATGAGCTAAAGGACTTAGAGTTGGGAACAAGAAAGGGGACGTTACAAATAAATTTAATTCACGCACATACAAAGGGGACATGAATAAAACAAAATGTAAAATAAATTTCGGTATAAATATAAATAAGGTAGTAAGATAGGATATGGGTAATAGAATAGGAATAGCTATGAATAGGGTAGTAAAATAGGACATAGGTATAAGATTAGGTAGATGTAAATAGGGGATTAACAAAGGAAGAGTTAGATTTGCAAAACAAAATCAAAATATAAGAATTCGTAGACCAATGTGAGTTTAATTCAAGTTGGGCGCCAATAAAATGACGTTCTAAAATTTTATATTTTAATTTGGGGAATAATACTGTGATAAGGGATTGTTTAGGGGTGTATGTAGTAAGGGTCGTGTAATAACTATAAATAGCAATAGGAATCAGAAAGCTGCATTTATTTAGCAGAAACATAAGTAATTCGAACATTATGTAAATAGCAAGCATTTAACACCTTGTATATAGACTGTACTTAACCTTAAACAATGCAAGTGAGCATATCTTTCAACAATAGAACGCGTATTCAGCAGAGAAATAATCGTACATGTATTTAAACTACGTTGTGGAGTGTTTTACAAGTTTATAAAATAAAATACGCAGAAGATAAGACAAAACCTAACAAATCTCCATGCAATTACGCTGTAACAATAAGCGCTTTGATAAGAAAACGCACTTTGAAATAAATAAATACATAAACGAAAACAGCACTAGAGTTACATCATTTATTTTTGTACAATTATCCAAAAGCATTATCTATACAAAACAATAGACGTATGTTGAAAGTCTGACAACGATAACAATAGCAAATAACACCATGACAAGAAAATCCAAAATAATTTCATTAGAGACAGCTTAAAAATACAGGGAATATTAAAGACAAAAGCTGGTTGGTTTAAACACTCTGTAAAATTGCTTGGAAACCCAACCCAGATGTAGTGGGAAATGGCTATTTAACACCCGCCGGTGATAAGACAAGTCGGTCCACACTTGATGCACGTCGAAGCCACGACACTTTTAACCACAAATCTACGCGTCAAATAAATAAAGTTTAGAATATATCAAATTTATGTTATAGTGAAAATAGTGCTACATAAAAAAAAATTGTGTTAAGAATATATGAAAAATTTTTGCCGTTTTGCTCAGAAAACCTGAGTAGAAATTGGGTAATTAATTTAAATGAAATTTATATAATCATATAGGGCTTCTAATCGGATTCTGGTATAATTCTAATTGGATTCTAGTTGGCTTCTAATCAAATTCTAATTGGCGCTTCTGGGATAATTCATAACACTAAGTAACCCACGATATCAAGTGGTAGTTAAAGGTAGAGACTCAAAGCATATGCAGAGAAATATAAAATAAAGAAGCACGAGGTGATTTTTGGAAAAAAAATGGGTAACTGTACTGATATATTGGTTCAACAAAGCAGAGCATTGGTATTCGATTGAAAACAACAAGGGGGTGCTGATCCACAACACGAAGCAAAGCAGGCCAGATCTACCTAGTTTGAAGGCATCTTTTTAATTTAAATTTTAATACCGAATTTATTCAATTTATCCAAAACTTGTAAAGAGTCAACAAGGAACATTGCATACGTTTAAACTTACGTAATAAATCATAAAAAGTTCTTGAACGTTACTGATTTTTTTTCTAAAAAGGTGTTGTTTTTGGTGACCTTATTTTAAACTAAAGGTATATAAATTTTGGGATAAATAATCCATATGATATTAATTGATTGAAGGATGTATTTAAAGAATTTCAAAAATTATTTCCTTTTATTACATGAATGTTGATTAACTTCGTTTTATCGATTCAAACAGGTAATCATAAAGGGGTGAAAAAGGAAAATTGATCATCGTAACGTTGTGCACTCTGTGTAGATTAAAAAAGGGCTAGCCGTGGCATAATAATAAAGTAAAAGATTAATTTGAGAGAAACAGAGCGGTGGCGTTCAGTATAACTTTTATTACACCGAGTACAGCGTTATCATATATATATATATATATATATATATATATATATATATATATTACTCAAATTTAGACCAGGGTAAAAAATTAATTAATTACAGCAAATAATTTTAATCACCGTGTGTAAGGAATTTTATTAGATAATACGCTTTATTAAAAAAAAAATCGTGAAGCATAAAAATTTATTCGTTTCATTAAAAATAGGGGATTTAAATTATTCACTAGACGTTTTCTATAAAAAGAAGCAGTATTAAAATGCTCAACTTGTATGTAATTTAATTATTCCAAGTAAAGAAACAAATGGAAATTACGTGCAAAATTTATATTAATTAATTCAAGTTGTTTAAGTAACGAGTATTAAACAAAATGTACAAATAATAATTAATATTTAATTAGGATTCACTAAAAATTAAAGGGTAGAAGTCAATGCCATTCATTATTATTTTAATTGGAGTTAATTGAACGATTATTAAGGTATAATAAGCATAAAAGCCTGTGAAAATCCAAGGTTAAAATACCACGAAATAAAGCTCTGAGAATTATGTTAAAACGTTCATACACCTGCGTATTTTTAAAAGTCAATTTCAGTTTAATTTGTTTGGATAAACATGCAGATTCTACGTATATTGGAAACGGTCGGATGCTTTAGCACGAAATACAAAACAGCGTTTATTTAAAAGTCACGTCGCGAGTCTACGTGGATAGTAAAGAATATCGATTTGTACCACTCAGACCAAGGTAGAAAAGGAAAGAGAAAATGCGTCAAGCAGAGACACCAATAATTAAAGGCGTGATTTGTGTAGCGTCACGAGGGTCACGATTGGTTGAAAATAAGAGGCAAACATGAGAGGTGTAAAAATAACATTTCTGTATAAAATTTAATTAGTTGTTCTCAGACGTTGCGTGCCGTGTGGAAAATTTCTTAGATTTTCAACTGGCGCGTGTGCAAATTTTGTAGAATAGCGTGCCGAGCTGTCTAAAAGGGAACAGAGAATGCGAAATTCTGAAAACTGGCCGTTATGGGGACAAAACCGACGCACAGGCTAGCCAATTATATATACCCGGACTTTAAACAGTTTCGCTCTCTTAGATTTTTGATTATTCGATGCTTTAAACAGTGCTCTTAGATTTTCGATTTTGATTCAATACTTGAAACAGTTTGCTCTTATATTTTGTGATTATACTTTAAAACAGTTTGCTCTTTACGTGCTACGATACAAGTTATTATACATTAGTGCACTTAGAAAAGAAGATGCAAGGTAATAAAGTCTAGTTATATTTGAGAGTATTACTGTACCAATTATCCAAAATTTTTAACGATAAATGAATAAACAAAAGTAGGCAGTTTTGGGTATAGCGTGAAAGAATTAGGAATTTCTTTGCTATTTTTCGGGGGTGTTAATAATCAAATGTTATTCGTAATCGTGATTGGATCCACAAAACAAGATTTTGGATATATTTAGATGAGTTCCTTAGAAGCCCTGAAACAACTTCAGATGAATGGTGGTGTAGAAAATTTTAAAAGGCGTTCAGAATCAGAAGCCGTAAACATAACCCAGTTGGAATGGTGTGATTAACAAAGGACGATGTACATTGGAGCCACGAGTGCATTAACCTTCAGGTAACTTATGCTTTGTTGTTCGATTTTTGATGTCTTGGTGTGTTTTGAATAACTTTATAATTTGTTTGCTAAAAAATGGACAGTAGTGAATTTGTACAAACTACAAAATTTTAATTTTTAGGTGAAATTTTCTTGTTTAAGTAAAAAGGAGTATTTAGCAGTTTAAGTTCTTGATTATGACGAAAATTTGGGTCTGTCTTTGAGCTCAATTAGACTAACCTGTTCGATTAACGTAAAGGGGTGGGAGATGCTCCCTTTGTACTCAGACTCAGGTCTGCAAATATTGTTAAATTAATTAGTGGGCATCCTACAAGGACTTTAATTCTGGATGCAAATTAAAATGATAACAAATTTAATCTTGAAACTTTATGATACTGAAATTTATGCTGAAATTTAATTTTGAAATTTTAATGTATTATGAATATTGATGTAAATAGAGTTAACGTTGATGTTTGTGGTAGGAATGTGTTTGTTTTTTTTTATGAATGAGGATGAAAGTTTTAACTAGGTGAGCAGCCGAGACGGAAAGAGTAAAGAGGCGATTATCAGAAGAGAATCACAGCATAATCGTAGCGCCCAAAGGTGAGGCTCGAGTTCCAAATAAAATTTTTGTGATTTTATTCCAGGAAACTGGCGATCTGAGAGAGAGAGTTTCGGTTTGTGTATAAATTTAAGAGTATTTTAGAGTGTGTGTGAGTGATTTGAACGTATGCAGAGAAAGGAGTGGTTAAGGAGTCAAGGAGTGGAAATTGGAAGTGACGATAGTGCATTGTGTGAAAAAAAATCAAAAATGGAAGAAGCTGGAGGCAGTAGAGATCAGTCGAGGACGGAAGCAGGGGATCAAAGAAATGAGTTAATGATGAGAATGTTAGAGGAAATGCGATTAGCTAGGGAAGAATCTAATAGAGCTAGAGAAGAATCGAATAGAGCGAGGGAGGAGTTTAACCAAAAATTAGAGCAGATAAGCGGGAAAATTGAACAAAATACTAAAGAATTTACAGAATTTAAAAATAGTCTTACCGTGAAACTGGGGGAAGTAGAAAATAGGGTTGAAAAAAATGAGCGTGATATTACAGGTCTTCGACAGGAAATGGGACATTTAAGGTCCGAAGTACGCATTTTCTGTGAAGAAGAGATTAATATAAAAATGACTGAAGTAACGGACTCATGTAGGGATCAGTTAGGCAGGGTAGAACGCGAAGTTAGTAGTATCAAATACAACATGTCAAGTTTAACGGGGAATGGTCCCAGATTTTATACAGGTGGAGGATCATTGGACCAACGCATGAAGTTTTATGGCGATAACAGGGTAAATCCACAAATTTTTATTAATAGTGTAAGAAATCTAGTGGGAAATTTATTTGACGAACAGACTAAACTGAATACGATAAAGGCTTTATTGAAAGACAACGCGGAAGCATGGTACAATTTAGTAGGACAGGACATAGACACCTACACGGACTTTGAAGACAGATTTTAAAGCACTACTGGAGTGACCACAGACAAGACCAGGTACGAGACGACTTAATCACAGGAAATTTAAGGAGAATTTTCAGGAAGTAGGAGCAATATGCTATACGCAAGTATAGCATAGCAAAGCAACTGAACCCACCACTGACGGACCGACAAATTATCAAGTATTTATCACGACACTTCGAGGTAGAAGTAAGACAACACGTAGCACTACAGAACATAGTGGACAGAGAAATGTTTTAGAATACCTGCAGAGGTACGACGACGTAAGTAGTGGACGACCTCGGGATAATAGGGAAAGACAGATCAACACAGTTAGGTTTGACAATAGACGGGACAACTATGCTAGAAGGGGAATAGTCACGGATACCAGCAACAGAATTGGGAACAGCGACGACCATACTTTAGAAGTAATAGTTTAGGAAGGGACCTGCACCGAGACCGGAACCTACCAGAAGGAATAGTTCACCGGACATGAGGGGACAGCTAATACAGACACGGAACGAGTGGAAACGCCTAGGACATACGCTGAGGTGACGGCTAGACCAGGACCAAGTAGGGAAAACAGACCTGGACAGGATTTTTAGAACGCGACAGACCACTAGATTTCAGTGTAAATGTATACGAACATCCACGTGAATTTTTCAAAATTGAGGAGGAAGTAGAGCCAGAAACTGAGGAAAAATTATGTTTGCCAATTATTAATATAGAAATTTTTGAGAATAATGTAGAAGTATTACTTGATACAGGGGCAGAGGCAAGTTAAATATCGGAGGAATTCGTCAGCAAAATTAGGGATAAGGTTTGTGATAGAATTATGCATATAAAGCGTAGCCATTTAGTAGCTCCAAATAAAAAGAAATTTGCTGTAGTAAATAGTGTTGTGGTGCTTAGGATAGATATAGAAGATTTAAGCTGTGAACAGGAGTTTGTAATTGTACCTGGACTGAAGTTTCAGAGCATTTTAGGTGTTGACTGTATGATGCAGTTAGGGGTTTTGATAGATATGGAAAGGACGGTAGTAAGGATTAAGGATAGGGTAGTGCCATGGAAGGGCAGTTATGAAGTCACAGAGGATGACACGGGGTTGAGTATTAATGTAGTAGAGGTAGAGGATGATGAAGATAAACAGATCAACACAATAAGATGTCCAGAGGATAGGAGAGTAGAGGTTCAAGCTTTATTACAAAAACATGCAGAATTAGTGGGGGTAGAAGCAAGCACAGCGTTAGGCTATGAGCACATATTGGAAGTGGATAATTCAGAACCGTTCAACGCAAAGGTTTATCCTATTCCAGCAGCATATCGGGAGCAGGTGAAGGCAGAATTAAATAAAATGTTGGAAGATGGCATAATAGAGGTATCAAACACTCATTTCATAAATCCGTCGGTGGTAGTTAAGAAAAGGATGATAGCATTCGTTTATGTTTAGATGCACGAAAAATTAATCAACGGACCAAACCGCAATTCCATTGTCCACCATCCATGGACACACTTTTGACGAGATTAAGTGGCAAGTCTATTTTAGTAAATTAGATTTAAGGAATTCATTCTGGCTGATTCCATTACACAAAGATTCTAGAAGGTACACAGGATTTTCCGTAGAGGAAAAATCTATAATTTTAAGGTAGTACCGTATGGTTTGTCAACGTCAAGTGCAGCATTAATTAAGGCAATGCAAGCAATTTTAGGAGCATATGAGCAATTCTGCATACACTATGTGGATGATATTTTAATTTTAGTGAAACTGAGGAACAACATTACTCTCATTTAGAACGGATATTATTAGAGCTTAAATTAGCAGGATTGAGGCTGAATATAAAAAATGTGAATTTTTTCAAAAACTGTTAAATTTCTGGGGTATGTGGTGAACACTCAAGGTATGTGTATCGATAAAGAAAGATTGTCCGAACTTTTGACATATCCGAGACCTAATGACATTAGGAAATTAAGAGCTTTTGGGGTCCTTAACTTTTATAAAAAGTTTGTACCGCGATTTGCTGAAAAAGCGAGTCCATTGTTTAAACTTCTGAAGAAGGGAGTAAGATGGAGTTGGACGGAAAGTCAAGAGACAGCATATCTAACACTGTTGGAACAATTTCACGACCAACTAATTTTGAGGCATCCCAGATTTGATGTAGGTTTCGTACTGAGGACGGATGCATCGGATAGTGCGTTAGCAGCAGAGTTGTACCAAGTACAAGAGGGGGAAGAGGTGCCCATATCTTTTGTTTCACGCACACTGAAGCCGCATGAAGTAAATTACACGATTAGTGAAAAGGAGATGGCTGCAGTGGTGTTTGGGGTTACAAAGTTAAAATTTTTTTTGATTGGAAGACATTTTGTAATCGAAACGGATCATTCGGCGTTGTGTGCGTTGATGAATACAAGATTTTCTAACAATCGAGTATATCGGTGGGGCTGTTACTACAGGAGTTTGACTTTGAGATTAAATATATTAAGGGAGAAAACAATTTTATAGCAGACGCGTTTAGTAGAAACCGGGACAAAGATAACAAAAGACCGTGTGACATCGTGATTGCCATGAACAGTCTACTACAAATTGATTCAGTATATGGAGAAGAGGAGATCTTGAGGAACCAGAGGCAGAGTGAGGAGTTACAGATTATTAGAACGAAGTTAGAAAACGAACCGGGATTTAAAACTTCCATATGATAAGCGGATTTTGTGTAAAAATTCAAGACTTGGAAGTGTATGTAGTGGATAGGGTACAAGCAAAATTAATTATCAAAGATCTGCATTTAAGATATGGTCACATAGGGATCCGAAAGACATGGTTAATTTTTAGGAAACGTTTTTTCAACTAAAGACTTAGGGTTAGTAAAGTCAGTCATCAACACTTGTCACTTATGTACTTTGGGAAAGTACAAAAATAGTACGAGTCAAGATGTGGTACAAAGTATACATGTACAAAATCCCTGGACTTAGTTGCTATTGATTATTTGAGTAATCTAGTCCGAAGTACAAAGGACACAAACATGTGCTGATTGTGACTGACGTGTTTTCGAAATTTACCAAATTATATCCCACTCGGGATTGTAACACAGTCGGAACAAACAAGAAATTGGAACAATTTTGTAGGGAAGTAGGAACTTTTAAACGAGTATTAGCAGACAATGCTACTTATTTTAATAATCAAAGATTTAGGGATTATTGGGAGAGGCAAAACATTAAAGTGGTGTTTTGCAGCATAAGGCATCCTCAAGCTAATCCAGCTGAGCGATATATTCAAAAGACAGTTAAATTCTTGCGTTTGGCTTCACATAGGAATCATCGTTTATGGGAGGACAATGTGTCCAAGGTTGAATCTTTTATCAATGAAACCCCTAGTACCGTGACAGAAACCAGTCCCATTATGCTGATCAAGCAACAGTATCCCGAAAGACCATGGCAAATTGTGCCTAGGGACGATGAATTTCAACAACTTTTGGTAGATGTGAGGGAGAGGTTAAGGAATAGAGCTGAAAAATATACAAGGAAGATGAACGCAAGAATTAGAAAGAGAGTAAAATTTAAAGTGGGAGACCAGGTAGTAGTAAAAAGCTTGAGAGTAGGGAAGAGAGATAGGATGACATGTGCTAAACTACACTTGCCATATGAAGGACCTTTTGAGATAGGTGAAGTAGTAGGGGAGTGCACGTATTTATTAAGGGAAGTAGGTACGGGAAATGAGAGGGGACGGTTTCACGTCAACCTACTATTCCCTTATACCGGAGAACCAGCACCACAGGAGAAATAGGTGTATAATAGAGTAAAATTTAAATAGGATAGGGATAGAATAGGTGTATATAGAAGAGTAGAAGTAGGTGTTTATAGAAAATAAAGCTAGGTATAGGATAAATATGGGAGATAATTAGAAATAGGTTTAGGTTGAGAATAAAGAGTAAATGTAGGAAGAAAATAAGATAGGTTAAGTATAGATATTTCATATAAGATTAGTGGAGAGTTAGGAATAGAGTAAGAGTAGGATAGGTATATAGGATTAGGTAGGGGGAAGTGAGTATAGTTAAAAGTTAGAAATAGGATAGGGATATAGGACAGGTGTAAATATTTTTTTGGATTGGAGATAAGGTAGGTAAGTTAGATAGATAAGGGTAGAGAGAGATAGGCATTTTTTTTTGTAAATTTTGTTTGCGGTTTAAATATTTTATATTTGAATTCAAATAAGTGGGATTATTTGTATTCAAATAGGGGGAAAATACTCATATTTAGACCAGGGTAGAAAATTAAATAATCACATCAAATAATTTTAATCACCGTGTAGAAGATTTGGGAAGAGGTACGCGTTATTAAAACCGTGAAGCATAAAAATTCATTCGTTTCATTAAAAAGAAGAGATTTAAATTATTTACAAGACGCCTTCTATAAAAAGAAGCAGTATTAAAATGCTCTACGTGTAATTTAATTATTCCGAGTAAAGAAACAAATAGAAATTACGTGCAAAATTTATATTGATTAACTCAATTTTAAGTAACCGGTATTAAACAAAATGTACAGATAATAATTAATATTTGATTAGGAGTCACTAAAAATTAAAGGGTATTATTTTAATTGGAGTTAATTGGACCATTAGTAACATATAATATGTATAAAAGCTTGTAAAAACCCAATAATATTCAAATCGTAGAAGTGTTATTTAGAAGTATTATGTTTGAAAACCTACGTATTTTTAAAAGACACGTTCTGCGTAAATTTGCAGATAACAAATGGTTACAGAGAATGTTGGAGAAACTGTTGCTTAATATTTACGGGAAATGCTAATAAGGTGGGTTATTTCACAAGTCCACGTGGATTGAAAATAACCGATACTAAAGAATATAGATTTGTACCACTCGCAACAGGGTAGATAGAGACAGATAATATGCGCAAGACAGAGACACATATAGTAAAAGGCGTAAGTGGAGCAACGTCACTGGGTTGCGATTGGTTGAAAATAAAAGGCAAACTTGAGAGGTAAAAATAACATTTCTGTATAAAAATTAATTAGTTATTTCCAGACGTTGCGAGCCGTGTCGAAATTTCTGGGATTTAACTGGTGCGAGTGCAAATTTAATAAGAACCGACGCACAGGCGGACGAGATGGGAACATAGTATACGAAATTCTAGAAACTGGCCGTTTGAGGACAAAACCGACAGACAGGCTAACCACTATATATACCCGGGTTAATATGAGTTTCGCTCTCTTAGATTTTCGATTTGATTCAATGCGTTAAACAGTGCTTTTTAGTTTTCCGAGTTTGATTGAATAATTTAAACAGTTTGCTCGTATATTTTGGTGATTTAAAACAGTTTGTTTTTTACGTGCTACAATGCAAGTAATTTAGTGCACTTAGAAAAGAAGATACAAGGTAATAAAGGCTAGTATCACTGTACCAATTATTCAAATTTGCAACGACAAATGAATACACAAAAGTAGGCAGTTTTGGCGTATATTTGTGAAAGAAGTATGAATTTCTTTGCTATTTTTCGGGGGTGTTAATAATTAAATGATTCGTAACGTGTCTGGATCCACAAAACAAGCTTCAGATATACACAAATGAGTTCCGGAAAAGCACTGAAACAACTTTAGAGGAATGGTGGTGTAGAAAATTTTAAAGGCGACCAGTAATCCGAGGACCTAAACATAACCCAGTTGGATTGGTGTGATTAACAGAGGACGATGTACATTGACGCCACGAGTGCATTAACCTTCAGGTAACTTATGCTTTGTTGTTCGATTTTTGATGTTTTGGTGTGTGTTGAATAACTTTATAATTGATTTACTTAAAATGGACAGTAGGAAATTGTACTAACAACAAATTTTTAATTTTAAGGTGAAATTCTCTTGTTTAAGTAGAAAGGGTATTTAGTATTTATGTTCTGGATTATGATGAAAATTTGGGTATGTCTTTGAGCTCAATTAGACAAACCTGGTTAATTAACGTAAAGGGGTGGAGATGCTCCTTTGTACTCAGACTCAGGTCTGCATATATTGTTATATTAATTAGTAGGCATCTACAAGGACTTTAATTCTGGATGCACATTAAAATGATAATAAATTTAATCTTGAAATTTTCTGACACTGAAATTTATGCTGAATTTTAATTTTGAAATTTTAATGTATTGTGAATATTGATGTAAATAGAGTTAACGTTGGTGTTTGTGATAGGAATGTGTTTGTTTTTTTTATGATTGAGGATGAAAGTTTTAACTAGGTGAGCAGCCGAGGCGGAAAAGAGTAAAGAGGCGATTAACAGTAGAAAGTCAACGGAACAGTTAAGTTAATAGCTTTTTGTAGGTTTCACAGCATTCTTGACGCCCAATCTGTGGGGCTCGATTCGAAAACCGTAGTTCTCGGATTTTGGTGGATTCACAGCAATCTTGGCGCCCAATTCGTGAGGCTCGATTCTAATTAAAGGTTTCACAGCAATATATATATATATATATATATATATATATATATATATATATATTATGCTGTGTTTCCATGTATTAGCATCGAGCCTCACGAATTGGGCGTCAAGAATGCTGTGAATCCATCGGGAATACGGTTTTCGAATCAAGCCCACAGATTGGGCGTCAAGAATGCGTGAGCTCGATTAACTTAACCGGTCCGTTGACTTTCTTCTGTTAATCGCCTTACTCTTTCCGCCTCGCTGCTCACTTAAACCTTCATCCTCATTCATAAAAACAAACACATTCTACCACAAACATCAACGTTAACTTTTTACATCAATATTCACAATACATTAAAATTTCAAAATTAAAATTCAGCATAAATTTCAGTATCGGAAAATTTCAAGATTAAATTGTTATCATTTTAATGTGCATCCAGAATTAAAGTCCTGTAGGATGCCTACTAATTAATATAACATTGCAGACCTGAGTCTGAGTACAAAGGAGCATCTACCCCTTTACGTTAATTAACCAGGTTCGTCTAATTGAGCTCAAGACATACCCAAATTTTCATCATAATCCAGAACATAAATACTAAATCTCTTTAAACAAGAAAATTTCACCTTAAAATTAAATTGTTGTTAGTAAATTTCACTACTGTCCATTTTAAGTAAATCAATTATAAAGTTATTCAACACACAAACACATCAAAATCGAACAACAAGCATAGTTACCTGAAGGATACTGCATAATGGCTTCAATGTACATCGTCCTGCTAATTTCACCATTCCAACTGTTTACGTCCTCGGATTACTGGTCGCTTTTAAACATTTTCTACACCACCATTCATCTAAAGTTGTTTCAGTGCTTTTCCGAACTCATCTGTGTATATCTGAAGCTTGTTTTGTGGATCCAGACACGTTTACGAATCATTTAATTATTAACACCCCGAAAAATAGCAAAGAAATTCATTCTTCTTTCACAAATATACGCCAAAACTGCTACTTTGTGTATTCATTTGTCGTTGCAAATTTGACTAATTGGTACAGTGATACTAAACTTTATTACCTTGTATCTTCTTTTCTAAGTGCACTAAATTACATTCATTGTAGCACGTAAAGAACAAACTGTTTTAAATCACCAAAATATACGAGCAAACTGTTTAAATTATTCTATCTAAATCGGAAAACTAAAAAGCACTGTTTAACGCATTGAATCAATTCGAAAATCTAAGAGAGCGAAACTCATATCAACCTGGGTATATATAGTGGTTAGCCCGTCTGTCGGTTTTGTCCTCAAAACGGCCAGTTTCTAGAATTTCGTATACTATGTTCCCATCTCGCCCGCCTGTGCGTCGTTTCTTATTAAATTTGCACTCGAACCCGTTAAATCTCAGAAATTTCGACACGGCTCGCAACGTCTGGAAATAACTAATTAATTTTTATACAGAAATGTTATTTTTACCTCTCAAGTTTGCCTCTTATTTTCAACCATTCGCAACCCAGTGACGTTGCTCCACTCACGCCTTTTACTATATGTGTCTCGGTCTTGCGCATATTATCTGTCTCTATCTACCCTGTTCTTATTGGTGCAAATTGATATTCTTTATTATCGATTATTTCAGTCCATGTGGACTGTGAAATAATCCACCTTATTAGCATTTCCCGTAAATATTAAGCAACGGTTTCTCCAGCATTCTCTGTAACCATTTGTTATCTGCCCAATTTACGCAGAATGAGCCTTTTAAAAATACGCAGGTGTTCAAACATAATACTTCTAAATAACACTTCTACGATTTGAATATTATTGGGTTTTTACAAGTTTTATAGATATTATATGTTACTAATGGTTCAATTAACTCCAATTAAAATAATACCCTTTAATTTTTAGTGACTCCTAATCAAATATTAATTATTATCTGTACATTTTGTTTAATGCCGGTTACTTAAAATTGAGTTAATTAATATAAATTTTGCACGTAATTTCCATTTGTTTCTTTACTCGGAATAATTAAATTACACGTAGAGCATTTTAATACTGCTTCCTTTTTTTTTATAGCAAGCGTCTTGTAAATGATTTAACTCTCTTCTTTTTAATGAAACGAATGAATTTTTATTCTCCACGGTTTTTTAATAACGCGTACCTTCTCCCAAAGCTTCTACACGGTGATTAAAATTATTTGATGTGATTATTTAATTTTCTACCCTGGTCTAAATATGAGTAATATATATAAAATAAAGTATCTATAATAACAGGCTATTAGGTCTGCTAGTTAATGAATTAAACTCTTTATCATAATTCAAGCTTTCGGTTTTTTAATTTTTAAACCTTTATCAAGAATACTAAAAATTGTGAAACGTTATTAGGGCATACAATAATCAAATACTTACTAATGTGAGGTTTTTTAAACTAGTATCGTTAATATAAATAAAATTCATAAATATAATTTAATAGTGTGATGTATAAAGCTTTTAACAAAAATAATGTGATATTCATATTTAAGTTTGAAAGTTACAGACTGACAAATTCCTAACTTTCAAAGTTAAATATGAATATCACATTATTTTTGTTAAAAGCTTTATACATCACACTATTAATTTATATTTATGAATTTTATTTATATCAACGATACTAGTTTAAAAAACCTCGCATTAGTAAGTATGCCCTAATAACGTTTCACAATTTTTAGTATTCTTGATAAAGGTTTAAAAATAAAAAAACCGAAAGCTTGAATTATAATAAAGAGTTTAATTCATTAACTAGCAGACCTAATAACCTGTTATTATAGATACTTTATTTTATAATCTGCAAGGTCGTTACACCAAATAATTATATATATATATATATATATATATATATATATATATATATATATACTGCTTGTCCAACGGCTTTCAGAGTTTATACTAGCACCGTATCTATGCCCAGTGCCTTATTATTTATTCAAACCCTTTAATGTTAGTTTAAACGAATCTCTATGTATAGGATATCTCAAGTCATCCTTGTCAGTGACTGATCCCGGTTCTAGTGCTTCTAGTTCCGGTCCTGCATATAAATTCCCAACAATTTTTTTTCATTTAACCACGTTCCCTGCATTTTCTATAACGATGTTTCTTCCCGCGCCCCTTATATTTTTGTTATACGGTTTGATTTCTCTAAAATTCATTCTAATTGGTTTACATGCTTCGTCTGTCTATTCTGTTTCCATCTTGGTTTGTACCTCATGGCACTTTTAATCAATCCATTGTTCTTCAGTTTTCCTGCATTTGCGAATGATTTCCCATTTATGACTTGGTATTTCCATTTTCCTGCTTCGTCTGATCTGTTTTTGTATTTTCGCCTTTCTTCCATTAAATTCAGAATATCCTTTGTTTCTCTTGGTTTCGTATTTTCTTTTTGTTTATACTCCAGAATATCTCTGGTCATCATGTCTAAGCTGGATTAATGTTATTCCGTTCTGTTCTACTTCCTTAGTATCAGAAATTTTTCCATATAATTCAATATTTTGATTTTTTATTACCACTGCATTAAAGTCTCCCGTAATTATTAAATTTTATGTCCTTTTACAAATCTTAGTATGTCCTTGATATTTTTGTAGATCGCTTCTATCTTTTCTCACTGTAGCTAGAAGTGGGCATGTATACTTGTATTATTATTGTTCTACCAGTTTATATTTTAATCTAACTACGAGTGAGTACTCTTTCGTTCTTTTGTAAGTAATTTTCTACACAATGTCCTATCATTTTTCGCATAACTATTACCACACTCGAATCTTCTTCCTCTGATCAAGTATGTATTGCTCTCAGGTCTCCGTTCCAAAAATTTCACGTCCTTTGGCAATCGAACTTAATCCCTACTGCCTAATACTAACCTGCTATTGCAATTTTTACATTCTCTAGCTTATCTATGTGCTTCATGCTTCTCACATTGCATGCTCCAACTCGCAAAATGTTCCCGACTCTTCATTTAAAACATCCGAAGTAGTCCGCTCCCGGAGATTCAAATGGGGAAATATTTTAAGTCTGGAATCTTTTATCCCAGAGTATGCCATTGCTAATATTAAAATATTTCCAGTACGCCGTGTACTTGAAAGGTAGTGTGGTGATTTTTCATTGCCTTTGCGAAAGAGCTACTGCCCTCTTTCGGGGACCTGTCTTAGTCTGGTTCCTCACTAAAAACCTCACTAATTTGGTTAAATATATAGTTCGGTTTTTTGGCTCACTGAAACACGCAAGACGTTCTACCCGTTGTAGTATTCTAGAACTTCTTTAAGGTTTATTCAGAACGGCAAATATGTGTGTTAATAAAAAAAAGTGATATTTTATTTTCAATAAAAGTTTTTTTATTCAGATCAATAGATCTCATTGACGAACCCTTTGATGCGTAAATAGGCATCAACTAAAAAAATTGCCTTTGGATCTTCTATTTGCTAATTGCTTTTTTAATAATGTACGCGACTATTAAAACAGTTTTGCAGCATGCTGGAGAAAAACTGTTGAATATGCTTTTGAAATATAATCTCTTTGGTGTATGTCGTGGATAGGCAAAAATATTTAACCTATTATTAATCCTATACTATTACATTTAAAGCATAGTTTAGTATGCCAAATATTCATTACTTATCTTTTTAATATGTTTCTATCAATGGGAGATCTAAAATTTTCTCTTCAAAGTGACTAAAAATTTTGCCAGGTTCTAAATTACCTGACTCTGATGAGCAAATTAAAAAAAAGTAGTCCTTTTAGTTAACCAACGTCAACTGAACGCAAAGACAAAGTTGTTCTAACAAAAAAGTTAAGCAAACTAACTACATTATTTAGAAGTCAAAGCACTGTTGACAATTTGTAAACAAAAACTTAACCCTTTAGATGAGTTGCATTAACATCGTTACTAGTCAAGGGTCACTGTTCTTTTATTAATCGGACACTTACGATTGACATTCCTCTGGGGAATTAATTGTCAGTTACTTCAAATAAAGTAGAACCAACTAAGTTTGATTTACTTAGAAAGTTTAATGCTTTCGGCTTTGTCTAAGAATACTATTTAGAGTGTGGGCGCAACGGGATTTGTATTAACTGTGAAAACTCACCCAAGAATAAATATTGATGTTTTGAAAGCTTCTGGACTGTGCAAATAAACTTAAAGTTACGTTGAACTTGCTGGAAAAAATGAATACTTGAATATGTTAGTTCACAGCACATTAGGTATTCAATAGATTCCCATACGTTACAAATTCAAGCAAAATGAATTCTTAAATTATGGTTATTATTTATAGTATTAAGTATATTATGATTTTGTTAGCGTTGGAAACGTAACTCGAACTGCGTGGAATGTGTTGGGTCGCGAAGCGCGCGTGGCTTTCTAAACTTTTTCAGTTTTCTCAACATTTTAGGTAGTTGTTTTAGCTAATGTGGGACGTAAAATTGTTTGTATTTTGTTAAAAACTAGTAATTTTAAAATATTGGACCGATAAAGCTATAAACTTCTAAGGTTATAGCAACAGACAAGTGGAAGAAAACCAACCCTTAGTTCAGTTTGACTGACATAACACTGATGCTTGTAGTAAGATATTCTCGTTATGTACAGTGTACGGATTTATGTAATTGGCCAATCGTGTAAAATAAGTTGTGTAACAACGATTACATGTCAAAAACTATCTTCCCTTTAATGTTTCTTAATTTTAGTGCCTTTACTAGAAGTAATTTATCGTTTGCTCAAAAATCAAGTACTTCAAAATCGTTTTTAAAGCTATAATTAGATATCCAATTGATAAAAGTATAGGGTTGGTATTATCGTTTCTGTCCAATCCAACCTTATTTTTGGCGCTTAAATAGAATTCTTCAAAGGAATACATCAAATGCTTCCTATTGATGGAAATAAGACAAAAACATTTTTCTGAACTCGGCATGTATTTGTGCTATTATTGTAAGTACTCCAATAATAATGCATCTTTCTTTTTATCTTTGAAATTGCAGTTTTCTTCTTTGATAATTCATGTAGCTTTGTGAATGTTTTCGGTGGCGATTTCTGATATGGAGCAATGGAAAAATTGCATCATCATCATTAGTTCTTCAGTCCTGGAAGTGGTCCTCTATTGTTTTTTTATTCTGAGCTAACCTACACATTTTTCTAAAACACCCACAGCCTACACCCTTCACAATCTGTGTACAATAGTCTAATCTAAGTCTAGCTCTACCTCTCCTTCTCTGCTTCTAATATATGCCACACTATTCCTGCATGCCTTACATAGTATGTGTCCTATCATTCTATCACTCCTATCTTTTACAGTTTTCTGCATATTTCTTTCTTCCCCTACAATATCTGGTACCTCTTTGCCCTTAACATTGTCTGTCCATAATATCTTCGTCATACGTGTGGCCTATCATCCTATCTCTCCTATATTTTACTGGTTTCCGCATACTTATTTCTTCCACTACCATTTATAGCACTTCTTTATTCTTAACTTTGTCTATCCGTAATATCTTTATCACGAATCCCGACACGGTTCGCTTGTAAAATGTTAGGCGAGCATTTTTCTTAAAATACGCCCTCGTTCGTTAGAGGTAAAATGGAAGTCCCGTGTATGAGTGTTGTCACGCACGTTAAAGACCCCTACCTTGCTTGGAACAGCAAGGGTTCGGCAAAATTAAGATATCTTTATCATACGTTTGTAACACCACATTTTAAAGGTTTCTATTTTGTTCGTGTCCGCTTCTCCTAGTGTTTACCTTTCACAGTCGTACAGTGCTGTGCTCCACATATATTCTTTTATATATTTTGCACTTTTTCCTTTTGATTGTTTTCTGAAACATATACCTTATTTCGCCGATATTTAATGGTCCGTCAAGAGCCGGCGTCGCCGTGGATCAATGTAGTAAGCGTAAGACTACGGATCCCAAGGTCCTTGGTTCGAATCCCTACACGGCCGACTGGTTAAAAAATGGCAGGTGAGCATTTTTCACAAAAATTACGCCCTCGTTCGGATGAGAGGTTAAATGGAGGTTCTGTGTGTGAGTGTTGTCACGCACGTTAAAGATCCCTACCTTGCCTGGAACGGCAAGGGCTCGGAAAAATTCTAAAATTTCAAGCAACAAAAAACTCGCCTCCTGGCCAATGTAGTACCTTTGGGTGGAGCATTGGAAAAAATCACATGTAAGGTCCGTCAAGAGCCAAGGTCCCGGGTTTGTATCCCGACACGGTCCGCTTGAAAAATGTTAGGCGAGCATTTTTCACAAAAATACACCCCATCTTGCTTGGAACAGTTAGGGTTTGGCAAAACTCAAAATTTTTTAGGTAAAAAAAACTCGCTACCTGGCCAACGTAGTACCTTCGGGTGGAGCATTGAAAAATCAAATGTAGGGTCCGCGAAGAGAGAGCGGCTTCGTGGTGTAGTTGGTATGCGTGTGACTACTAGCCCAAGGTCACTGGTTTAAGTCTCGACATGATTGCTTAAAAAATGTTAAGCGAACATTTTTCACAAAAATACGCCCTCTTTCAGATTAGAGGTAAATTGGAGGTCTCGCGTGTGTGTTGTCACGCACGTTAAAGATCCCTACGTTGCTTAAAACAGCAGGGGTTCAGCAAAATTCAAAATGTTCCAGGTAAAAAACTCTATTTCTGGCCAATGTAGTTTCTTCGGGTGGAGCATTGAAAAATCAAATTTTAGGTACGTGAAAGGAGAGGCTTCGTGACTTAGTTGGTATGAGTGTAACCACTATGCTTACGGTTCCTGGTTCGTATTTTGACACGGTCCGCCTGAAAAATACTAGGCAAGCATTTTTTACAAAAATACGCCCTCTTTCGGATGAGAGATAAAT
Organism: Platerodrilus igneus; assembly: GCA_036346225.1. Classification (NCBI taxonomy): domain Eukaryota; kingdom Metazoa; phylum Arthropoda; class Insecta; order Coleoptera; family Lycidae; genus Platerodrilus; species Platerodrilus igneus. The sequence goes on from JARFIW010001290.1 coordinate 613,111, forward strand.
TGTAGGTCCGGTGTGTGAGTGTTATCGCGCACGTTAAAGATCCCTGCCTTGTTTGGAGCAGCAAGTGTTCTGCAAAATTCAAAATTTCCAGGTAAAAAAAACTCGTTTCCTGGCCAATGTAGTACCGTCGAGTGTAGCATTGGAAAATCAAATGTAGTGTACGCGAAAGGGGTTGAGGAACCTGATGCCTACCAAGATGCCCCACCACTAAAACACTTGCCGAAGCAGTATTTTTCCAATTACTTCTTTCGCACAATCAAAATTTGTTGAGAATATTGCAAAACTAACACCTGTAGTTGTATGCAATAGTCAACAGGTTTAAATACAATTACTTTTTTCATCATTAGGTTTTCCGTCGTAGAACTGGTTGGACGCGTACCTCCATTGATGTCTATGAAAAACTGCATCTCTCAAAGTAAAGTAAACGATCCTGTTCCTATTAAAGTACTTCACATTTCACCAACGAAGAAAAGTACTACAGCTAATTCACGTAGACATATCCAGAAGCATTATATCGTAGTCTCAGCTGCCTATTGCTACATTTCAGTACAGGGACATTTGCGTATTATCAATGTCAAGTTTCAAACTATTCCTTGGAGCAACTAGAATAATATTCCTACCGCGGTACATACGACATCGTTGTATATTCCTACCTCGTATGCTTGTGTAATACGGTTTTAATAACGGTATGTTATGACGTGTAGAGCATTGCTAGCGACTGCTTCTTATCAATTGTAAAAGCTTCTTGTGTCTATTTTGTGTGTGTTCGTTTGAATTTTTCAACTTTTTCAGTTGCTATACTAGTGCTAAGTGGATTGTAAAAATTAGTAGAGTAGTTAGTGGATAATCTTAAAGCCAGTAATCTTACACACAACGTTGGTTCACACGCTAACTACACACACTTGTTATAATTTTATCTACTACGCCGTACAAAAATTTGTGTGGTTATTTATCCCCAATATGCAATTGAAGTTTGCTCTATATCATTAAATGTATGAATTCCATTCAGCCAATACAAACATCATTTTTATTAATCTTTTTTGGACATTAAACCACTCACAGTTTTTAAAATTGTCTTTATTTACGTTTTGATCCATGACCTAGGATCGTTGTCAAATGAGTACTTTCAATTTGTGTTGCGCCCTGAGAGCGGCTTTTTGAGGTAGCCAATACGCTTAACGTGAAATCAGCTGATTAATTTTTATATAGTTAAATTTCAAATAAATTCAATAACTTGATGATTGGAACATTTTTCATGTTTCTATTTATACGGTTGAGGGGGTTGATTATTAAAGAAGTATGCGATTACGTTATCGTAAGGCTTAAGCAGCCGGGGGCTGCTAATATGCCTATTGTTATGTAATTAGTTGTTGTATGTATAAATAGAAATCATGTATGTAGACTTTATTTCATGTTAATATCGCAAGGAAAACCCAGAAAAAATTTGCAACGACAAATGAATACACAAAAGTAGGCAGTTTTGGCGTATATTTGTGAAAGAAGAATGAATTTCTTTGCTATTTTTCGGGGGTGTTAATAATTAAATGATTCGTAAACGTGTCTGGATCCACAAAACAAGCTTCAGATATACACAGATGAGTTCCGGAAAAGCACTGAAACAACTTTAGATGAATGGTGGTGTAGAGAAAATGTTTAAAAGCGACCAGTAATCCGAGGACGTAAACAGTTGGAATGGTGAAATTAGCAAGGACGATGTACATTGAAGCCATTAGTGCAGTATCCTTCAGGTAACTTATGCTTTGTTGTTCGATTTTTGATGTGTTGGTGTGTGTTGAATAACTTTATAATTGATTTACTTAAAATGGACAGTAGTGAAATTGTACTAACAACAAATTTTTAATTTTAAGGTGAAATTTTCTTGTTTAAGTAGAAAGGGGTATTTAGTATTTATGTTCTGGATTATGATGAAAATTTGGGTATGTCTTTGAGCTCAATTAGACGAACCTGGTTAATTAACGTAAAGGGGTGGTAGATGCTCCCTTTGTACTCAGACTCAGGTCTGCATATATTGTTATATTAATTAGTAGGCATCCTACAAGGACTTTAATTCTGGATGCACATTAAAATGATAACAAATTTAATCTTGAAATTTTCCGATACTGAAATTTATGCTGAATTTTAATTTTGAAATTTTAATGTATTGTGAATATTGATGTAAATAGAGTTAACGTTGATGTTTAGAATTTAGAATTTAGAACTTCGTCAAGGTGCAGGTCCATTCGAAATGGGGCGAACCTACTAAGAAAGTACTATACCTAATGTTACTGGAGGTCTCGGTGACATAATCTAACGCGCTTCTAGCTTAATAGTGACTTAATTTTGTCTGGAGATCTTCGTTGATTGTATTGCAAAGAGGGATGCGCCAGTCTGACGAGTTGCAAACACAGCAAAATCGGTCATTGGCTTTTCCGCTTTGTAAAAGAACCAACAAATTTAATTGTTCACTATACTTGAACTAATCATCTCCAGACAAAATTAGATCATCTTTAAACTAAATAACTAAAAAATACTAGGACTGAACCTTCCTGTCGGAAATAAGGATGCCCGGTACGGGGACGTAGAATGAAGCCGGAACATGAAACGAACGACGATAGAAACCAAATCTTTAAAAACTAAAGGAAATACGAGACAAGACCCGAAACGCGGAAACTTAAAATTAAATAAATACTAATTAATTTTGGAATCATTAAGAAGAATAAATAAATAAAAATTGAAAGAAAATTACTTTTCCTTTGGAAGAAAAATAAGTTTATTTATAGGGTGCGTGAGTAGGTCATCTGTTGTTTTTAACGGAGGCCACTCTGGTAATACCATTACGCGACCGATAGACTAAGTCAAGGGTTAGGTTTCTAAACCCTTAATATATAATAAGGTCTCTAGTTTGGGAACTCTAACACAACGGTGCAATTTATTCCGTTGCACCAAAATGTTCCGATATTCCTTAGACCATCTTCACCAAAACAATTTAGTCACTTGACAAAGACGCTTACAGCGAAAGTTAAGATTCTGATCTTCGGGGAAGATAAGAATAGAACTACCTACGAGAAAGTGCACGGTAGTGAGAGAGTCAGTGCCGTCGTTAGGCTCGGAGGATGTCAAACAAAGGAGACGGCTGTTTAACACCGTGTCGATGTGCGCAGAAACAGAAAAAAATTTCTCGACATTCTGAGGTTGCTCACCTAAAGTACACAACATTAAAAACTTGACGGACTTTATGCCAGCTTCCCAAATTCAGCCAAAATTTGGGACATAAAGAGGATCGAATAACCATCTAAACTCACAAGAAGCCACAGCAAAAAATATTTCTTGTTGAGTTTGCTTTAGAATGTCACTAGCTTACTTAAGAGCGCGAGAAGTACCTATCAAATTTCTCTCACGTTCCAAATATACAGACTCGGTTGAACCGTGCCTGAAAGTAAATCGAGTAAATGAAGCCAAAAAAGTTTCAGTCGATAATTCAGAAACTAGTTCTAAATGTACTGCCTTGGTGTATAGTCAAACAAATATACATAAATAGGCCTTCTGAATTGAGGCATTTCGGAGTTTGGAAGTTCTAATCAGAAATGCGCCTGCCAAATCAACGGTCACGTTACTAAAGGCTCTACTATATCTGGCTGTTGAAGTTTTGAATCAAACCGAAAACAGGTCAAAGACTTGTGAATTCGTTGCTGAACTCAGAATCGTAATCCCGCCATTCAAAACTTGCGCTGAATCAAAGTTTGAATTGTTCAAAAACCAGAATACAAGGAAACAGTGTGATAATGATCACATATGAGGAGGGAAAGCGGTGTACGTTTAGGCAGCAATAGAGGATGCTTAAAATCATAAGGCATCCGGGCGTTACACAGACGTCGGCCCGCCCTGAGCAATTCTCCAGAATCCAAGAGAGGCAAAAGTTTTCGTATAAAACTAGAAAGAAATTTTCCCATTCTCATTTGATTAACTTCAAAATCATAATGCAGTTTTTTTGTTAACTTCACCAAAGTTAACCAATAATTTTTAATTCATCCGAAGTAAAAGCGTCAGCTATTGTTTTACCTGAGAGACGACTATTGTATATGAACCTATTAATGTACTTAATGTACATCACCTTATATTGTAACGAAAGTAAAAGGGAGGATCTTTCCGTAATTCACAGAAATTTTCCGTTGACACATGAGTTCAGAAACCGGGTTTAAAGGTAGGAAAGTTTCGCAAAATCGTTTCAATGTAAAATCGGAGGTAGCAGTTGCCTCATACCACCATAAATTAGTACCAATGACCCAGTACGGGATCAGACCACAAGAGCCCAGGTCGGTAGGGTTCATTTTGCCAGAAATATGGTTCCATTGCGGAATTTGGGAATAGTTAAGAATACTATCTATGTGCTTACCTACAAAGTACTTAAATAACTAAGGAGTTCTTAGCTATGTAAGAACCACTTAAGAATCAGTAAACAATTTGACTTCATGAATAGAATATACGCGATAATTTGCCGTGATAGAAAATATTAGGAGAGCTAACAAAAGATAACATAAAGATAGATTCACAAAACCCGAAAAGATAACTATCATTTGGAACCGACAACTTGCGAAAAATTTTTATCTGGGATAAATAGAAGTTGAGTGCAGAATTGTTTACATTTGGTGCACCAAAAGGGATCAGAAGTGTCATCCCATTTCTTGCAAAAACTATTTTATAAAATAATGACAGAGGTTAACCACAACAATGGATCAAAATACGGGCCATATAGGAAAGTATAGTTGTGTTTGTAAAAGATCCGAGAAACGGAACCACATAATAGGTCAGCCATAGGATTCCACACCAGACTTAAAATTTAATTCCGCTGCCCTGAGAGCGGCTTTTTGAGGTAGTCAATACGCTAAACGTGAAATCATCTGATTAATTTTTATATAGTTAAATTTCATATACATTCAATAACTTGATGATAGGAACATTTTTCATCGTGTTTCTATTTATACGGTTGAGGAGATGGTTACTAAAGGAGTGTGTGATTACGATACCGTAAGGCCTAAGCAGCCGGAGGTTGCTAATATTCCTATTGTTATGTAATTAGTTGTATGTAAATAGAAATCACCTATGTAGGCTGTATTTCATGTTAATATCACAAGGACAACCCAGGAAAAACTTGCAATGCTACCTAGATATTGGGGCATTTGATTTTCATTGTAATTTCTTTTGTTTACTGAATGTTAAAGATTCGTTTGCTATGCAGTTATTTTTATGTAGGGTTATATAAGCAGCTTCATTGATTTTTCGTTTTTGATGGTTTTCTTCTTTGTCACTAATTTTTGCGTCTTCAAATTCTATTTTATTACTGAAGTCCCATGCATGTTGGCAAATCATGGATTTTTTAAATTTTCTATTTTTTATGTATGATTTATGTTTTTTAATCTAATTTCAAACGGTTTGGAACTTTTCTTTATGTAAAACTTGTTACATTCTTACGGTATTTTGTATATGCCGTTTTTTGAACTTTATATAGCGTTTTGGGTTTTGTTTTTGTTAGTTGTGTTCTTAGTGTATTATTGGTTCTGAATACTGTTTTGATTTTAAATTTGTTTCCTATTCTTTGGATTTTTTCGGAGACTCCTTTTATGTATGGTATTGAGAGCATTTTTTGATGTGCATCATTGTTTCTGTTTTCTTCTTTTCTATTTTTTGGGACTTTATTCATTTCTTTTTCTATTATTCTTTTAGAATACTTGTATTTTGTTAGTGTACATTTGATTAGGTATTTCTCTTTCTTTAAAATTTCTTTGTTTGATGATATTAATTTTGTACTAACATACATCGTTTTATAATTCCTCGTTTGACACATTGTGGATGATTTGTATCGAAGTATACGTATCTGTCTGTGTGTGTTGGTTTTCTGTATACCGATGTATTAATTGTTGTACCGCTTTTGCTAACTAGAATATCTAAAAATGAAAGTTTTTCATATTGCTTAAATTCATAAGTGAATTTAATAGTAGATTCTATTTTGTTAATTGAATCTACAAAGTTTTTAATCAGTTCTATATTATGAGACCCAATAGAATAGACACCTACGTATCTCTATCAGATTAGTGGTTTCAATTCTTGTGTGAATATTACATATTTTTCAAATCCCTCCATGAATATATTACTAAAAATTGGTGATGGTGGACTTTCCATCGCTATTCCGAAGTTCTGTTTGTAGAATTGGTCATTTATTTGAAAATATGTGGTATTGACGCATATACCAATTACTTCCATAATCGATGATATACTTAGTTTTGTTCTTTCTTTAAGGTTGTCATCTTTTTGAAGTTTGTTTTTTATAATATTAAGCGTTTTGTTTACAGGGACATTTGTGGAGAGACTTACTACATCAAAACTTACCATTGTGTGTGTATTTTTAATTTTGATGTTTGATAAATTTTTTAAAAAGTGTTGGTTGTTTTCTATGAAAGAATTTGTTTTGCCTGCTAATGGATTTATAATGTTTAGAAAAAATTTTGCTAAATTATGGCATGGTGAACCTATGGAGCTTTACGATAGGTCTCAAAGGAGTGTCTGTTTTATGAATTTTTGGTAGACCGTAAAAGTGGGGTGGTTTACTGTAATGTGGGACCAGTTTGCTTCTTTCTTTGCTTCGAACTTATTTTTAAATTTGTATAGAATTTTGTATATTTTATTTTCAATTGAGTTTGTTGGGTCCGTTTCTAAACTAGTGTAATTCTCAGAGTTTAACAGTTCATTGACTTTTGCGTTGTAATCGTTTTTATCCATTACTACTGTTGCATTACCTTGGTCAGTAGGTAGAATTATAATTAAACTATCGATTTTTAGATTGCAAATTGCTATTATTTCGTTACTACTTATATTTGGTTTTATTTTGCGATTCCTTTCTATTTCGATTTTGCATCGTACTCTAAATTCGTTTGCATGATCTTCTTCGAGTTGGTTTGCTGTTTTCTCAATACAGCTGATTATTTTAAGTAGATAATATACCTATGTTCTGGCGCACTTCGATCCTCACTCGATCGATCCCCCCACCCTGCCTTCTATTTCGCAGTTGTTGAGGTGGTGTGCCTTGTAAATTCTGACGATCCTCAAGACACTTCTGGCGCACATCGTTTTTCACTGGATCACCGCCCCCCTCCTACCCCTTTCTGCTTGCCTACTAGTTGTAGGGTGTTGAAGGGGGAAGGGGGTCTTATGACAATTCTCATGACTCATTCGAATTCTTCATTATGTTTATCGGCTTTGCGGGTGTCCTAATCAGCATTTTGCGGGCTAGAAAATTTTTAACGATAGTGATAGGCAGATATAATTAGCATCGTGAAATTACATAGGATTATTTAGCACTATTATTTTAATATTATAATTTTACTTTTTAACATATATCATTTTTAATATTAGACTAGTATAAGTGTGTTCTTAAATTTTAGAATTAAGTTGACTACATAATTGGACTTATATACATATGTCTGTGGAGACTTTATTAATAAATGAAATAAATGAAATTATGTTTATCGGCTTTGCGGGTGCCACATTTGGCATTTTGCGGTCTAGAAAAATTTTTAACGATCCTCATGACTCGTATGAATTCTTCATTATGTTTATCGGCTTTGCGGGTGCCCCATTCGGAATTTTGAGGTTTTTGAAAAAATTTTAAAAATTTTTAAATCGAGCTAACATATGCACTCAAAATTATATGGCATAGGTATGGGTAATCAAAATTGTAAAGGGTAATTGTTTCCGTTCTCTGGGATCGGTGATTGAGCACAGAAATAAAAATAAAATGCAATGTATATGGAAATAAAAATTTATTAGACAATCTATACACAGTAGTAATAAATTCTTTGTATATATCTAAATTTACAATAATATTATCATTGTACATGTTTTTAGGCTAAACATGTATATACATTGTGACCCTAAAACAGTCACGTAATGTGTACAACTTAAATCCGAGCAATATATACAACTTATAAACTAAGTAAAATAAAATCTATTATCTATTTCACTATGCCCCCATGCATACGTTAAGGTCGTGTTAGGGATGACGAAACGCTTATCATCTGCGCCCGATAAACTAACCTTGCTAAGTAACAGCGTAAACAAATCATGTTTTTGCTCCTAATAGTTTGCATCGAATGCACGAAGGCTCGGAAGTTACTGTTATGTGCTACGTCCTTAAAACTATCAACACTTATACCCTGCACAACACTACGCTTAACCCTTTAATCTTTTTATTACATCCCTTTGCTAACTATACAGTAACTCTTGGCGCGAGTACCCACAAACTCCAAAACTATCTCACCACCAAACTCATCCTTGAACTTTCCGGGCACTTTCTTGTTTACAAGTGGGATCTTATATTTATTGTCTGGGTGGTAGTCACTAGTGTCGAATAGGTCCAGGCGGGCATGAATATCACTGTACAAGTCTTCTGTTTCGACACTATACACGAGCGAATCTGTATCTGTATACAAAAGCGAAAGCTTAGACCCATACAGAGGCAACAGTTTCTCATAGTGAAAGTCATAAATCAAGGTTTTTGATAGGTCTAAAATCGAAAAGCCTGCATATATAGGTTTATTATAGGTGACTTTAACGCGGTCCATCTGTATGAGTGCTAAATTTTCGCCTAGTACCAGATTACAATTAAAGTTCGGGCGGGCAATCAGGGTACTCGCACACAAGGTCTTCCGGTTACACTCCCACCGAGTCACAAGCTTCGCGTCGACGCGCTTGTCTATATTTTCCATAGTTTTACCAAAGATGGCATTGTTCATGAGTTTGAAAAAGTCCTTCTCAAAAGCGTTAGTGGCACGAGTGCGAAGGTCCGTGTTCAACTCGATATAAGGTTTCAACCATGGAGCCTGGTCGAACTCGAGAACCCGATAGATGGAGGTCAACACTAATCCATTCCGCACACACTGCTGTAGATTCCTGTAGTGGATAATGTAGCGGAGTTTGTCTTCTAAGGTGGCGAGGAGCTTCGGAGCCTTAGATGTGATATAAGGCGACGTTTTCATTTCCGGGCAGAACGGCAGGTCGTTGTGGAGATCATGTAAATGTGAAGGGTACTCCAAATCGACCTCCAGAATGAATCCTTTCGCAGAGTCCTTGGGAACATTTAAGATGGTGGCATGTAGTTCGGCTATATCGGTAGAGGGCAACCATCGAAATCCTCCAAGAGGGAGAGCCTGGCTCATGGCCCAGCCATACAAGTTATTGGCATCGTAGTATGCCAAATACTTAGACGGAGCCGCAGGATCGTACTCTTCCATATACTTGTTGTTGGCAGCAGCGTAGCGTCCACTACACTGGGTCAGACCCCCTCTGATCCCAGACTTTATAAAAAGGTACATGTCAATATCCGTGAGGAGCTCCAGGTTCACGCCGGTGTATTTTAACATGGCGTCCCAGGTTAATGAGGGCGCTGTCACATACTGGCACGGATCAAGGTAATAAGTCGACATGCACACCCGGCGAAAGTTCTCGAAGACGTCTGCCAACAACAGTACATCTGTCTTCAAATAGAGGTCGCTATATTCTCCTAGCGTATTAAGACCAAAGTCGCGCTATACCATCTGAGCCCTCTCGTATTCATCGGTGGTAATGGATGTAGAGGCGAGATCATTGTAGAAGACAGCCTGTGGTGGGAGAGCTGTTTCCTCCAATACTTCCATACTTTGTATGTAAGTATATGGAAACACGCCTTTCTTGGTAACCAGTCGGAACCTGGAGTCCTCGGGGAAGTGACGTCTGACCTCTACAAACTGGTCCTGAGGCAAATTCTTCGCCAGTGTATCCAACCCGGCCGCCATAAATCGGAGAGAGTCGATAAACCGAAGTTGGACACACTTCAGTATCGTATAGTCGTACAGTTTTTGAAAACGAGATGAACCGCTCTTTATTGTTCGGTATAACGTTAATCTTACCGTTATCATACCCCAGTTCTTTTATGATGAAATGAGCATCATATCCACTAAGGTTGTGAAACACCACTGGGATAAACTGCGGAACCCGATAGAGGATGTTACATTTGGAGTGTACAGGGAAGCGGTACGCACCATTCATGTGGTTGTGATCCCGCACACGGTCTGTTCCAAGCGGTTTCTTGCATATCCCACAGTCTTCGGTAGTGTGGAACAAAAGTTCATTCTGGGCATCCAAAGGAATCATGGGCACATTCGTCGTCAATATCTTACCCAGACGTCTAGCTTCCTCTCTAAGTTTGGTAACAAATTTACGTGTTGCGTCTGGACCCCGGTAGATCTCAAATTTATTGAGGGAGTTGTCATAGCAGCATTTAATGTAATATGCCCAGCTATAAGGGGTATGCAGCTGAAGCGGTGTTGTAGATGATGTGGAGGGGTCGGGCGTTGCAAAACTGTACGGCTGTAGAAGCGACTCAAAGTCTGCATAAATAACGAATGGGACCTGCATTTGTTTTTGGATGCTCGAAAATTCTAAAACGTTGTTGAAGACGGTGGGCATTCGGGTTACAACATGGTTACAGTCCTGCTTAGTATGCCTAATTAAGGCAGTCTCAGTCGGAAAAAAGATTAAACATCCATCGCAGATCCATTTATGTACGCAATCTTTTGATAACTGTTTACCGACCAGACGTCCCAAATTCTTGATCCAATAGAAGTGACCTTTTTCTTCATCCTGGATGTAAAGCAAGTTAACGTGCCGGACTCTCCTGCGTTTAGTAAAATGTAGAGGACCAACAATAGACCTTCCTTCCACTCCGAATACATTGATACTCAGATCGTTCAAAGCCTCGAACTTGGCAATCTTGTCAAATGCTATAGGGAACTCTATACCACCCATATTTAAGCAGCTCGAGTAATGGGGGTACTTGCTAAGACGTTGGGGGTCATACTTGGCAGGATACAGCGCTGCTACAATGGAGTATGCAAAACACGCTGCGTCTATGTTTTTAACATTCACCACCGCTTTTTTAGCTTTTATCCAGCGTGGAAGGTCAATGTAAGAAGATCCCCTAAGTGGCTGGTATTTGTTGATGTTTAGTTCTAAATGCAGGACACGTTGTAAGGCCCAACCAGACTGGTAATATTCAAATTCTTGGGATTTATCGAGCATCTCCCTAGAAAACGCCGTATACACTTTGTTCAAGTCGCTCGATCGGGTTATAATTTAATTCTTGGTATTGAAAGATTTAGTTGCTTCGGTATCACCCAAGTCCATCTTTGTGTACATACCAAACACTTCCACATTACATTTAAGGGTCGTGTGGACCTCCAAGGTGTCCTGGATCAACTTTACAAAATGCGGCTTTTGTTCAAGTAAAAAGTCTCCAATGTCTTTACAACCAGACATATTATTGAAGCGGTAAGTTGCGATCCGGGAGCGGAAGGCAGACGATAACAGCTGTATCGCTTCTTGTTCGGGGTCTCCGGATTTGGTCTTATGCGCGGCACTGCGTAAATGTCCAGGGAACTGGCGTGAAGGAACGTCCATATTGTAATCCTTGCAATATCGTATGTCCTGTCGCTGGCGTTTTGGGGCAGGTGCAGCACGTGGTGGTGATGCTCCACGTTTGGCTGACATCGATGTAGAAGAAATAGTATCTCCGTGGAGGGCGTGCTGATGCCGGGTTAAATTAGCTCGACGCCCAAACCCCATATCACAAATGTCGCACACAAATGATGCAGGTGCTGATAATCCAGTCGGTGGAGCTGAGGCTGTAACCTGACGTGGTGGTCTAATGATATTATGGACCTCCCTTTTGTGTCGGTTAAGGTTGCTCTGGATCGAGAAGTTTTTCTGGCACACATCGCAGACGAATACTTTGACGGATTCCATTGTAATCTGCACAATAAAACTATGTTTATTACTCAGTTTAAAACACGTAAATTGCAATGTTTTACAGTTGTAAAAGAAACACTACTGAGGAAAATGGGCTGAGACTTCTTATAAATAGCAAGATGATTGTAAACAGGCAATTTAAAGTGCGTGCTCACAGGCAATCAATATAACTTCGTCCCAGGATTTGTTTGTTACTCAGTTTAAAAACACGTAAACCACGAGGTTTTGCAATCGTAGAAGAAACACAACTGAGGAAAATGGGATGAGATTTATAGCCCGATGATCGTAAACAGGCAAATTAGAGCGCATGCTCACAGGCATCCGATATAACATCGCCTCAGAATTCCTATGAAATTTGCATAATAAAACGATGTTTATTTACAGTTTAAAACACGTAAACCATAAGGTTTTGTAGTCGTAGAAGAAACACTATTGAGGAAAATTGTTTGAGACTCCTTATAAATAGCCAGATGATTGTAAGAAGGTAAATTAAAGCGCATGCTCACAGCATATAACTTCGGCCCAGGATTCCTATGTGATCTGCACAATAAAACGATGTTTATTACTCAGCTTAATAAACGCAGACAAATGTTTTCGCATTCGCGGAAAAGGAAAATGGGCTGAGGCCTCTTATAAATAGCCAGATGATCGGAAATAGGTAAATTAGAAAGAATGCGCACAGATCGCTAATAAAACGTCGCCCCAGTGGAGATACTCCTAAAGGAATGGAGCACAGTTACGTCTGGGGAACTTGCGATACAACCAAAAACAGAAAAATTAGCATTATATGAATAATAAATAGTCATTGGAATGTTTTCGGACCTTATTCGATATAGGACCATGACGCCAACCGCTAACGACAGCATTGTTGCATTCTATAATTTATAATGAATACGACCGTGGGCTACTTCAGTTTTATTCTAGTATTTTTAATAGTTTGTAAATTTTGATATTGATATTGGAATTGATGTGTAAATATAATATAAGAATTAAAAATTAAAACCAGTAGTTTACATGGAAATTGGGCATGTCATCGACCAGTTCAAAAAATATATTTTATAGGTATTTCAGTTATTAATGACATTGCACCAAATTCATTCCTATAATATATCATGATGCTAACCATCATGATCCTATTACGTAATACTAAAAACTAGTGCTAGCAGCGACTTAAGTTGCTGCTACAGTTTATAAACCTATAAAACTTAATTCATATACAAATTTTCATGCTACTGAATAAATAAGATGTAAATAAAATAGCCGAGCGCCTGCCCATTTGCAACATTTATTAAAACGTGTATGCAACGGTCATATTAATATACACGTCTGACGAATACTAAACACATAATTAAGCTAAAATGAATCTTTTAAAATAAGCATCGTCATCATCTGAAACAATGTTCTGTTAAAATCCGAGCACTTTACGTTAATGTATCAGCATATGTCAAAAGGAAATGCGTTCCTTCACGCCAGTTCCCTGGACATTTACGCAGTGCCGCGCATAAGACCAAATCCGGAGACCCCGAACAAGAAGCGATACAGCTGTTATCGTCTGCCTTCCGCTCCCGGATCGCAACTTACCGCATCAATAATATGTCTGGTTGTAAAGACATTGGAGACTTTTTACTTGAACAAAAGCCGCATTTTGTAAAGTTGATCCAGGACACCTTGGAGGTCCACACGACCCTTAAATGTAATGTGGAAGTGTTTGGTATGTACACAAAGATGGACTTGGGTGATACCGAAGCAACTAAATCTTTCAATACCAAGAATCAAATTATAACCCGATCGAGCGACTTGAACAAAGTGTATACGGCGTTTTCTAGGGAGATGCTCGATAAATCCCAAGAATTTGAACATTACCAGTCTGGTTGGGCCTTACAACGTGTCCTGCATGTAGAACTAAACATCAACAAATACCAGCCACTTAGGGGATCTTCTTACATTGACCTTCCACGCTGGATAAAAGCTAAAAAAGCGGTGGTGAATGTTAAAAACAGAGACGCAGCCTGTTTTGCATACTCCATTGTAGCAGCGCTGTATCCTGCCAAGTATGACCCCCAACGTCTTAGCAAGTACCCCCATTACTCGAGCTGCTTAAATATGGGTGGTATAGAGTTCCCTATAGCATTTGACAAGATTGCCAAGTTCGAGGCTTTGAACGATCTGAGTATCAATGTATTCGGAGTGGAAGGAAGGTCTATTGTTGGTCCTCTACATTTTACTAAACGCAGGAGAGTCCGGCACGTTAACTTGCTTTACATCCAGGATGAAGAAAAAGGTCACTTCTGTTGGATCAAGAATTTGGGACGTCTGGTCGGTAAACAGTTATCAAAAGATTGCGTACATAAATGGATCTGCGATGGATGTTTAATCTTTTTTCCGACTGAGACTGCCTTAATTAGGCATACTAAGCAGGACTGTAACCATGTCGTAACCCGAATGCCCACCGTCTTCAACAACGTTTTAGAATTTTCGAGCATCCAAAAACAAATGCAGGTCCCATTCGTTATTTATGCAGACTTTGAGTCGCTTCTACAGCCGTACAGTTTTGCAACGCCCGACCCCTCCACATCATCTACAACACCGCTTCAGCTGCATACCCCTTATAGCTGGGCATATTACATTAAATGCTGCTATGACAACTCCCTCAATAAATTTGAGATCTACCGGGGTCCAGACGCAGCACGTAAATTTGTTACCAAACTTAGAGAGGAAGCTAGACGTCTGGGTAAAATATTGACGACGAATGTGCCCATGATTCCTTTTTATGCCCAGAATGAACTTTTGTTCCACACTACCGAAGACTGTGGGATATGCAAGAAACCGCTTGGAACAGACCGTGTGCGGGATCACAACCACATGAATGGTGCGTACCGCTTCCCTGTACACTCCAAATGTAACATCCTCTATCAGAGAACGGAAACAATTACCCTTTACAATTTTGATTACCCATACCTATGCCATATAATTTTGAGTGCATATGTTAGCTCGATTTAAAAATTTTTAAAATTTTTTCAAAAACCTCAAAATTCCGAATGGGGCACCCGCAAAGCCGATAAACATAATGAAGAATTCATACGAGTCATGAGGATCGTTAAAAATTTTTCTAGACCGCAAAATGCCAAATGTGGCACCCGCAAAGCCGATAAACATAATTTCATTTATTTCATTTATTAATAAAGTCTCCACAGACATATGTATATAAGTCCAATTATGTAGTCAACTTAATTCTAAAATTTAAGAACACACTTATACTAGTCTAATATTAAAAATGATATATGTTAATAAGTAAAATTATAATATTAAAATAATAGTGCTAAATAATCCTATGTAATTTCACGATGCTAATTATATCTGCCTATCACTATCGTTAAAAATTTTCTAGCCCGCAAAATGCTGATTAGGACACCCGCAAAGCCGATAAACATAATGAAGAATTCGAATGAGTCATGAGAATTGTCATAAGACCCCCTTCCCCCTTCAACACCCTACAACTAGTAGGCAAGCAGAAAGGGGTAGGAGGGGGGCGGTGATCCAGTGAAAAACGATGTGCGCCAGAAGTGTCTTGAGGATCGTCAGAATTTACAAGGCACACCACCTCAACAACTGCGAAATAGAAGGCAGGGTGGGGGGATCGATCGAGTGAGGATCCAAGTGCGCCAGAACATAGGTATATTATCTACTTAAAATAATCAGCTGTATTGAGAAAACAGCAAACCAACTCGAAGAAGATCATGCAAACGAATTTAGAGTACGATGCAAAATCGAAATAGAAAGGAATCGCAAAATAAAACCAAATATAAGTAGTAACGAAATAATAGCAATTTGCAATCTAAAATCGATAGTTTAATTATAATTCTACCTACTGACCAAGGTAATGCAACAGTAGTAATGGATAAAAACGATTACAACGCAAAAGTCAATGAACTGTTAAACTCTGAGAATTACACTAGTTTAGAAACGGACCCAACAAACTCAATTGAAAATAAAATATACAAAATTCTATACAAATTTAAAAATAAGTTCGAAGCAAAGAAAGAAGCAAACTGGTCCCACATTACAGTAAACCACCCCACTTTTACGGTCTACCAAAAATTCATAAAACAGACACTCCTTTGAGACCTATCGTAAAGCTCCATAGGTTCACCATGCCATAATTTAGCAAAATTTTTTCTAAACATTATAAATCCATTAGCAGGCAAAACAAATTCTTTCATAGAAAACAACCAACACTTTTTAAAAAAATTATCAAACATCAAAATTAAAAATACACACACAATGGTAAGTTTTGATGTAGTAAGTCTCTCCACAAATGTCCCTGTAAACAAAACGCTTAATATTATAAAAAACAAACTTCAAAAAGATGACAACCTTAAAGAAAGAACAAAACTAAGTATATCATCGATTATGGAATTAATTGGTATATGCGTCAATACCACATATTTTCAAATAAATGACCAATTCTACAAACAGAACTTCGGAATAGCGATGGAAAGTCCACCATCACCAATTTTTAGTAATATATTCATAGAGGGATTTGAAAAATATGTAATATTCACACAAGAATTGAAACCACTAATCTGATAGAGATACGTAGGTGTCTATTCTATTGGGTCTCATAATATAGAACTGATTAAAAACTTTGTAGATTCAATTAACAAAATAGAATCTACTATTAAATTCACTTATGAATTTAAGCAATATGAAAAACTTTCATTTTTAGATATTCTAGTTAGCAAAAGCGGTACAACAATTAATACATCGGTATACAGAAAACCAACACACACAGACAGATACGTATACTTCGATACAAATCATCCACAATGTGTCAAACGAGGAATTATAAAACGATGTATGTTAGTACAAAATTAATATCATCAAACAAAGAAATTTTAAAGAAAGAGAAATACCTAATCAAATGTACACTAACAAAATACAAGTATTCTAAAAGAATAATAGAAAAAGAAATGAATAAAGTCCCAAAAAATAGAAAAGAAGAAAACAGAAACAATGATGCACATCAAAAAATGCTCTCAATACCATACATAAAAGGAGTCTCCGAAAAAATCCAAAGAATAGGAAACAAATTTAAAATCAAAACAGTATTCAGAACCAATAATACACTAAGAACACAACTAACAAAAACAAAACCCAAAACGCTATACAAAGTTCAAAAAACGGCATATACAAAATACCGTAAGAATGTAACAAGTTTTACATAAAGAAAAGTTCCAAACCGTTTGAAATTAGATTAAAAAACATAAATCATACATAAAAAATAGAAAATTTAAAAAATCCATGATTTGCCAACATGCATGGGACTTCAGTAATAAAATAGAATTTGAAGACGCAAAAATTAGTGACAAAGAAGAAAACCATCAAAAACGAAAAATCAATGAAGCTGCTTATATAACCCTACATAAAAATAACTGCATAGCAAACGAATCTTTAACATTCAGTAAACAAAAAGAAATTACAAATGAAAATCAAATGCCCCCAATATCTAGGTAGCATTGCAAGTTTTTCCTGGGTTGTCCTTGTGATATTAACATGAAATACAGCCTACATACGTGATTTCTATTTACATACAACTAATTACATAACAATAGGAATATTAGCAACCTCCGGCTGCTTAGGCCTTACGGTATCGTAATCACACACTCCTTTAGTAACCATCTCCTCAACCGTATAAATAGAAACACGATGAAAAATGTTCCTATCATCAAGTTATTGAATGTATATGAAATTTAACTATATAAAAATTAATCAGATGATTTCACGTTTAGCGTATTGACTACCTCAAAAAGCCGCTCTCAGGGCAGCGGAATTAAATTTTAAGTCTGGTGTGGAATCCTATGGCTGACCTATTATGTGGTTCCGTTTCTCGGATCTTTTACAAACACAACTATACTTTCCTATATGGCCCGTATTTTTGATCCATTGTTGTGGTTAACCTCTGTCATTATTTTATAAAATAGTTTTTGCAAGAAATGGGATGACACTTCTGATCCCGTTTGGTGCACCAAATGTAAACAATTCTGCACTCAACTTCTCTATTTATCCCAGATAAAAATTTCTCGCAAGTTGTCGGTTCCAAATGATAGTTATCTTTTCGGGTTTTGTGAATCTATCTTTATGTTATCTTTTGTTAGCTCTCCTAATATTTTCTATCACGGCAAATTATCGCGTATATTCTATTCATGAAGTCAAATTGTTTACTGATTCTTAAGTGGTTCTTACATAGCTAAGAACTCCTTAGTTATTTAAGTACTTTGTAGGTAAGCACATAGATAGTATTCTTAACTATTCCCAAATTCCGCAATGGAACCATATTTCTGGCAAATGAACCCTACCGACCTGGGCTCTTGTGGTCTGATCCCGTACTGGGTCATTGGTACTAATTTATGGTGGTATGAGGCAACTGCTACCTCCGATTTTACATTGAAACGATTTTTGAAACTTTCCTACCTTTAAACCCGGTTTCTGAACTCATGTGTCAACGGAAAATTTCTGTGAATTACGGAAAGATCCTCCCTTTTACTTTCGTTACAATATAAGGTGATGTACATTAAGTACATTAATAGGTTCATATACAATAGTCGTCTCTCAGGTAAAACAATAGCTGACGCTTTTACTTCGGATGAATTAAAAATTATTGGTTAACTTTGGTGAAGTTAACAAAAAAACTGCATTATGATTTTGAAGTTAATCAAATGAGAATGGGAAAATTTCTTTCTAGTTTTATACGAAAACTTTTGCCTCTCTTGGATTCTGGAGAATTGCTCAGGGCGGGCCGACGTCTGTGTAACGCCCGGATGCCTTATGATTTTAAGCATCCTCTATTGCTGCCTAAACGTACACCGCTTTCCTCCTCATATGTGATCATTATCACACTGTTTCCTTGTATTCTGGTTTTTGAACAATTCAAACTTTGATTCAGCGCAAGTTTTGAATGGCGGGATTACGATTCTGAGTTCAGCAACGAATTCACAAGTCTTTGACCTGTTTTCGGTTTGATTCAAAACTTCAACAGCCAGATATAGTAGAGCCTTTAGTAACGTGACCGTTGATTTGGCAGGCGCATTTCTGATTAGAACTTCAAACTCGAAATGCCTCAATTCAGAAAGCCAATGTATGTATATTTGTCTGTCTATGCACCAAGGCCGTAAATTTAGAACTAGTTTCTGAATTATCGACTGAAACTTTTTTGGCTTCATTTACTCGATTTACTTTCAGGCACGGTTCAACCGAGTCTGTATATTTGGAACGTGAGAGAAATTTGATAGGTACTTCTCGCGCTCTTAAGTAAGCTAGTGACATTCTAAAGCAAACTCAACAAGAAATATTTTTTGCTGTGGCTTCTTGTGAGTTTAGATGATTATTCGATCCTCTTTATGTCCCAAATTTTGGCTGAATTTGGGAAGCTGGCATAAAGTCCGTCAAGTTTTTAATGTTGTGTACTTTAGGTGAGCAACCTCAGAATGTCGAGAAATTTTTTTCTGTTTCTGCGCACATCGACACGGTGTTAAACAGCCGTCTCCTTTGTTTGACATCCTCCGAGCCTAACGACGGCACTGACTTTCTCACTACCGTGCACTTTCTCGTAGGTAGTTCTATTCTTATCTTCCCCGAAGATCAGAATCTTAACTTTCGCTGTAAGCGTCTTTGTCAAGTGACTAAATTGTTTTGGTGAAGATGGTCTAAGGAATATCGGAACATTTTGGTGCAACGGAATAAATTGCACCGTTGTGTTAGAGTTCCCAAACTAGAGACCTTATTATATATTAAGGGTTTAGAAACCTAACCCTTGACTTAGTCTATCGGTCGCGTAATGGTATTACCAGAATGGCCTCCGTAAAAAACAACAGATGACCTACTCACGCACCCTATAAATAAACTTATTTTTCTTCCAAAGGAAAAGTAATTTTCTTTCAATTTTTATTTATTTATTCTTCTTAATGATTCCAAAATTAATTAGTATTTATTTAATTTTAAGTTTCCGCGTTTCGGGTCTTGTCTCGTATTTCCTTTAGTTTTTAAAGATTTGGTTTCTATCGTCGTTCGTTTCATGTTCCGGATTCATTCTACGTCCCCGTACCGGGCATCCTTATTTCCGACAGGAAGGTTCAGTCCTAGTATTTTTTAGTTATTTAGTTTAAAGATGATCTAATTTTGTCTGGAGATGATTAGTTCAAGTATAGTGAACAATTAAATTTGTTGGTTCTTTTACAAAGCGGAAAAGCCAATGACCGATTTTGCTGTGTTTGCAACTCGTCAGACTGGCGCATCCCTCTTTGCAATACAATCAACGAAGATCTCCAGACAAAATTAAGTCACTATTAAGCTAGAAGCGCGTTAGATTATGTCACCGAGATCTCCAGTAACATTAGGTATAGTACTTTCTTAGTAGGTTCGCCCCATTTCGAATGGACCTGCACCTTGACGAAGTTCTAAATTAATAGAACAGGTGAAATGGCTTGCGTGTTCTAATGAGCTAAAGAGCCAAACTACAGGTCCAACCAAAGTAGTAGGGTCGTTAGTGAGGAACCAGACTAAGTCAGGTCCCCGAAAGAGGGCAGCGGCTCTTTCGGTACTTAGATTGGCAGAGACCATAGGGATCGGAATGGCAGTCTAAGACACACTACCGCGATGTGGAAGGCAACGGGAAACCACCACATTATCTCCCAAGTACACAGCGTACCTAAATTGTAATAAACATGATGGCATTCTCTGGAGTAAAAGATTCCGGAGTGAAAATAGTCCCCCATTCGGATCTCCGGGAGGGGTCTACTTCGGAGGATGCGATCGTAAAGAGAGTCGGAAACATTCTGCGAGTCGGAGCATGGAATGTTAGAAGTATGAAGCAAGTAGGTAAGCTAGAGAACCTAAAAATCGAAATGAATAGGTTATCACTAGACATAGTAGGAATCAGCGAAGTTCGGTGGCCAGAGGCGGGGGATTTTTGGAGTGGAGACTTGAGGGTAATTCATACAGGAGCAGAGGAAGGAAATTTGGGTGTGGGGATAGTTATGCGGAAAAAGATAGGATACTGCGTAGAAAATTACTTACAAAAGAATGAAAGAGTACTCATGGTTAGATTAGAATCTAAACCGGTAAACACAGTAATAATACAAGTATACATGCCCACCTCTAGCTACAGTAACGAAGAGGTAGAAGCCATCTACAAAGATATCGAAGACATATTAAGATACGTAAAAGGACATGAAAATTTAATAATTACGGGGGATTTTAATGCAGTGGTAGGTGAGGGGAGGGAAGGAGCGGTAGTGGGTTTATTTGGTTTAGGCACGAGAAACGACAGGGGAAATAGGCTGGTAGAATTTTGTGACAAAAACAATTTAATTATCACAAACACATTATTTCAACATCATGCTAGAAGACGATATACGTGGAAGATGCCAGGAGATATAGAAAGATATCAAATAGATTACATTCTTGTTAGACAACGGTTTAGGAACCAAGTAAAAGACTGTAGAAGCTACCCAGAAGCAGATATAGATACTGACCACAACATCGTAATTATGAAGGCCGCACTTAAATTTAAGAATATGAAAAAAAGGAGCGGAAAGAGGCACTTGGACTAAAAGATAAAGATAACATTAAATCTAGCCTAGACATGGCGGCCAGAGATATTTGGGCTATACACAAAAAGAAAATAAGAAACCATGGATAACAAAGGATATCCTGAATTTAATAGAAGAAAGACGAAAATACAAAAATAAATCGGACGAAACAGGAAAACAGAGATACAAAGCCATAAAATGGGAAATTATTCGAAAATGCAGGAAAGCTAAAGAACAGTGGATTGATGAAAAGTGCAAAGAGGTACAAACGAAGATGGAAATAGGAAAGACAGACGAAGCATACAAATTAATTAGAATGAATTTTAGGGATATAAAACCGTACAGCAAAAATATAAGGGATGCACATGTAAACGTCATTATAGAAAACGTAGAGAAAGTGGGTAGATGGCAAGAATATATAGGGAATTTATATGCAGGAGAGGAACTAACTGCATTAGAACAGGAATCAGACATTGAAAATGAGGACTTGGGATATCCTATACTTAGAGATGAGTTTGAATTAGCATTAAAGAGTCTGAAAAATGGTAAGGCGCCGGGTACAGATAAGGTGCAAGCAGAAACTCTAAAAGCCGCTGGACAAGCAGTAACAGAACGTCTCTTCCAACTTGTAAGCTATATGTATGAGACAGGCGAGATACCCAAAGATTTCAAACGTAGCTTCATAGTAACTATACCAAAAAAGAAAGGCGCGGATAGATGTGAAAATTTTCGTACTATAAGTATGACAGCACACGTGTCAAAAATATTAACTAGAATTGTGCAAGGACGAATGGAAAAACGGGCGGAAGAAATACTAGGAGAAGACCAATTTGAGTTTAGGCGGAACAGGGGAACACGGGAGGCTATTTTAGCTCTGAGAGTGATAATGGAGAAAACAATAGAAAAAGGGTAAAGCGTGTATATAGGGTTTGTAGATTTGGAAAAAGCTTTCGACAATGTAGAATAGAAAAAAATGTTTGAAATACTCAAAAAGATTGGAATGAGTT
Source organism: Platerodrilus igneus (assembly GCA_036346225.1). Lineage (NCBI taxonomy): Eukaryota > Metazoa > Arthropoda > Insecta > Coleoptera > Lycidae > Platerodrilus > Platerodrilus igneus. Next base: position 635,540 of record JARFIW010001290.1, read on the forward strand.
ATAGGGATAGACGAATAGTACATAGCTTATACAAAGAGCAAACAGCAGTAATAGAATTAGAGCAGGAACGTAAAGAAGTAAACATTAGGAAAGGGGTGAGACAGGGATGTGCCCTATTCCCATTGATTTTTAACTTGTACATAGAAGAGGCAATGAATACTGTCAAATGCAGGAAGACATTTGGAATTACTATGCAGAGACAAAAAATTGATATGCCTAGATTTGCAGATGATATAGCGGTATTAGCGTCTAGCAAGGAAGAGTTAGAAGCTGCTCTTAATGAAATGGAAACGGTTCTAACAGAGAGATACGGTATGAAAATTAACAAAACAAAAACTAAAGTTCTAGTATGCAAAGGTGGGGAAAATAAATCAAAAACAAGAATACAAGTATTTAACACGAACTTACAAGAGGTTAAGGATTTCTGCTACCTAGGAAGCCAAATAACGCAAGATGGGGAAAGCACAAAAGATATAAAACAAAGATTAGCACAAGGTCGTGCTACATTTAACAAGAAAAAGCAACTACTGTGCTCAAAGACCACAAACATAGAAACAAGGAAAAGATTGCTTAAAACATATGTGTGGAGCACAGCACTGTACGGGTGTGAAGCCTGGACAGTAGGAGAAGCGGACAAGAAAAAGGTAGAAGCCTTTGAAATGTGGTGCTACAGACGCATGATGAAGATATCATGGACAGACAAAGTTAAGAACGAAGAGGTACTAAAAATGGTAGGGGAAGAAAGAAATATGTGGAAAACGGTAAAAAATAGGAGAGATAGGATGATAGGCCACATACTACGGCATGAGGGAATAGTGCGGAATATATTAGAAGCAGAGATCGGAAAAAAGAGAAGAAGAGGCAGACCTAGGTTAGACTATTGCACACAGATAGTAAAAGATGTAGGCTGTAGGAGTTTCAGGGAGATGTGTAGGCTAGCCCAGAATAGAAATCAATGGAGGTACGCATCCAACCAATCCCAAGATGGATAAACCAATGATGAAACAAATAACTGTGCTTAAACATGATGATTATTATAAGTAACTACAAGAATTGGTTGGGCAATATTCTCGAATAATGTTAAGTGGGAAAGGATTTACTGGAAAACCATTATTTCGGCAAACGTCTAAGTGTTGGGGGATCTTGGTAGCCACAGGTTGCTTAACCCCCTTCACTGAATCTCGGTGAAATAGGGCATAAAATTAGTAAACAATAGAAGGGGAACGAGCTGTATACACATGCTGTGTGAGAATTTCAGGGAACTATGTAGGCTAGCTCAAAATATAAATAAGTGCAGGTACGTGTCCAACCAGGAAAACCATTAATTCGGCAAACGTCTAAGTGTTGGGGGATCTTGGTAGCCACAGGTTGCTTAACCCCATTCACTGAATCTCGGTGAAATAGGGCATAAAATTAGAAAACAATAAAAAGGGAACGAGCTGTATACACATGCTGTGTGAGAATTTCAGGGAACTATGTAGGCTAGCTCGGAATATAAATAAGTGCAGGTACGTGTCCAACCAGTTTTGAGACGGAAAATCTAATGACGAAAAAATAAGCGCAGATAAATCTGATGATTAGTATAAACAACTAGTTGTTGGTTGCGAAATATCTGCAACTAATGTTGACTGTGCGAAAAGATATATTGGAAAATATATTAAATCGGTAAATGGTTAAGGGTTGGGGGAACTTGGCAGCCACAGGCTACTTACCTCCCTTCACAACCACTGAAGGTAGGAAAAATAGAGTATATAACTGTAAAACAATAGAAGTTGACCGAACTGTATCTAACAAGAAAGAACAGCATCTATGAGGAAAGACAACAAACATAGAACAAGAAGAAAATTGTTGAAAGCATATGTGTGGAGCACAGCACAGTATGTCTATGAAATACGTGCAGTTTGAAACGCAGACAGAAAAACGGTAGCAGCCTTTTGAAATACTGTGCTTCATATGTATGAGGACGATAGCATGGACAAACAAAGATAATAACAAATAGGTTATAGAAATAGTAGGGGAACAAGGATATCTGGCGAAAAAGAGAAATAGAAGGGCGGAATACGTTCTAAAGCATTTTGGGGAATAGTATGGGATATATTACAAGCAGAGATAGGAAAAAAGAGGTAGATGTAGACCTAGATCAGATAGTGATAGATGCAGACTGTGCAAATTTCAGGGAAATCTGTAGGTTAGTTTAGAGTAGGAAACAATGATGGTACGCGTCTAACCAGTTCCAGGACTGAAGACCTAATGATGATGAGTAGGTTCGCTAATGTTATAGTGGATAATAGGTATTTTGTTATTTTCACCTTAGTTGTCATAGACTAGTTAACATTCTTAAATTTTGTCTTGTAGTGTCATCTTCACTAAAATAATGGAGATTTGAAGAAGTTTCTGATAGTTAATTGTTTATATTCAAGTACAGAGGGCGTATGAGAAATGCTTTGTACATATTAATACACCATGATTCCCATATAATTTAAGATCTTTGTTGGTTGTTTTACAGAGGGATGCGTCAGTCTGACGAACTGCAAACATGGTGAAACCGGTTATTGGCTTTTCCTTTTTGTAAAATAACCAACAAATTTAATTTTTGTTGACTTACTTGAACTACTCATTTCCAGATAAAATTAGGTCACCATTAAGCCAGAAGCGCGTTAGCTTCTGCTGACCGAGATCCCCGTAACATTAGGTGTAGTACTTTCTTAGAAGGTCCGTTAATGCTATCGTGGGTAATAGGTCATTTGTTATTTCTAATTTAAAGTTTTGTTAATTTTAAGTGGGCGGTATGTTCGCGCTTTTTCATCCTTTCGTATTAATTCGCGATTATCCGCTTTGCGTCACTAACCGCCTGCTAGTATTACAACGACTCTTTTTTGACGGTACTAATTCAGCACTAATAATAAAGTTCTTAGAATATAGCACTTACGATCAGTAAAATTTTAACCAGGCTGCGTCTGTGTAAAGTGGTTAGTACAAGCAATACTTACTTACTCCTTTCCCTTCATTAATATTGCTTAATCTTCAGCATCAACACGGACTAACCGAGGGTAAGTGATTATTTCTGTTTTCATTTCTTGTATTCTATCACTTCAGTATTGCATTTGAACCGAATCAACTAACAAACCATACGCCAGATAGGTTTTGGGCCTCTTGGAGCGACTTATTAAAAATCTTTTACAAAAAACTTCTTCTATGAAATTTATTTTATACTGAATTACAATGATTAAATTTACAAGTTCGTTATATGCAGTAATGTATGAGATCAAAATAATTATAAGTTGACTTTCACTAATTAAATAAATTAAAAATACGGTGAGTTGCTGAACTAACAACAATGTTAAAGTTGAAAAGCTCTACTGACTGGCCATCTTCATTTCCTGCAAAACTTATATTATTTTCAGCATGACGGTGCACCTGCTCACAACGCTCAAGCCGTTTCTGAATATCTTGATAATAGTTTTCCAAATTGAATTGGCAATGCAGGCCCTGTTCAATGGCCGGTAAGGAGCCAGAACTAACGCCACTAGATTTTTTCTTTGGGGTACTATGATATAGTGTATGCTAAAAAACCTAATAACATCGACCAACTCAAAGATAGTATTACAGCAGCTATTACAAGTATAAAACCACAAACCTTAATTAAGGTGCACCAAAACCTAATTAAAAGGTGCGAAATGTGTTTGCAAGCTAGAGGTCATTATGAGCATATGTCAATGTAACAGTGGGCATATTAGCATTAATAAATTTTTGTTTTCTTTGATTAAGTTATTTGTATTGTATGGATAGTTTATTTTTTAAGTATTTTATTTTTCTTAGTTTATAATAAATTTAGTTACAACAAACATGTGTTTCCATTATTGATTTTTACACATTCTGTTTGTTTGTAATATGTATCCATGGACTTCTTGATATCCGCAAATAAATAAATGTATTTTATTTATTATAAAAACAACTACTGAGAATAAGTATATCAACCCTTACATTAGGGTAATCAGAAGAAAAAACCTTTCCGTGTGGATCATATTGAACTATGGTTTCCATTTAAAAAAGGTGAGGTTATGTTTGTAGCTTGAAAACCCATTTCCAATTAAAATTGTTATATACGTTATTGAATTCTACGTAAAGGGTTACCTTACAAGCAGTTTTTATTTTCTCTATAGGTTAAACAGTTAAAAAGTTATTAAAGTTTGAAAAAGATGGCAAATTTCAGTTTTTTTCAAATATCTAAAAAAGTGGAGCATCTGGGTGAGTTTTTAAAAACATCATACTAGTAAATTTGTTTTCAACTTTGCTAATTTAAACAACATTGTATCTTCTATAATAAAAAAGTTACCCATATACGGAAATAGTTTGTGGGCACCCTGTATATATATTCTTGTTTGGGGGATATGTAACTCCTCCCGACGTAGACGAAAATTAAGGGGTTTTGCTTAATTTTTGAAACTCATTGTCCCTAAGAGTTCATTTATCATTTCTCTAATTCCTTTTGTTTCTTGTTTCTTATTACTAAAATTTGTTTTTTTGTTCCTATATCTAAGACACATTTTGTACAATACATGCATAGTTAATAAAATGATTACAATGATTAATAAAATTGTCAATCACTGATATCGTCATAATGTGCGTTTGGCACTTTTAATTCACTTAAATGTTCTTGGAAGTTGTTCATTAGCTTTACGGCTTGGTCGAGATCGTCTAGGTCTAGGTGCTCTAGTTGCATTGATTTCTTGCTGATTTTGTCGTCTTCGGGTTGAGTAATCTTGAACTGTAGTTCCGGTAAATTTGCGAATTTCTTCGTTACTGTTGGATCTTGGTATACTCGAATAATTTCATTTTTCAATTTTAGGTAGCAATCTTCTTTTACGGTGATTACTTTACTTCCGGTTAGTGCTAAGTTGTTTTTGTCTTGGTTGCAATGGGCGGTTGCTATTACTTCTTGTGGAAATACAGCAATGCATTTGATGTCCGTAACTTTTCAAATTTTCATATTTGTAATTTGTACTGGTTTTGGATCACAATTCTCATAGTGGTTAGAGAATCTTCACAGTTGTATTTCACAGGGACTATCTGTTAATGATTGGCATAAGTATTGGCTTGGTGCTACTTCTTTACATTTTTCATTCGTGAAGCCATACCTAAGTTCATTCAGGGAAAGGAACTTAGTTTTAGGAATAAAAACTTGGTATTTGCTAGTAACTATCATGGGAAAGCAAATAAATGACAATAATTATAAGTGTTACTTTCTACTATGGGGATTTTTATTAAAAACGTAATTTCATGATTTTTTACATAACTATTTCACATAGCCATAGTAAATATCGCTATTTTTTCAAATATAACTTGCTATTAGTTATAAGCGATCTAATCTTCACTAATTTATTTAATAAATCAATTGGTTCTATTATATTAGCGTGTGATGTGTTCAGTTTAGCAAATGCTACATCGTTTTCTAATGTGGCTAAAATTTATGGGATTACAGCAAAGGTGGATATCATTTGGTTAAATATCGTGCTAAATCTGATTAAATCTCGCATTCCTAACTTTGTGGTTTGCATGTTACTTTTAAGGGTTAGTATTATATTGGTGATACTGTTTTGGTTTTTTACTAGCTTTCTTAGTGTATCATTAAATTTTATTATGGTTGATTGAGTTAAAGATATTTGATTTTTAACAATGGTCTTTATTTCATTTTGGTTTTCAATTAAGTGTTGTATGGTGTTGTCATATCGTTCTGCATCTTGGTTGTCTAGGTTACCTGTGATAGCTTTTATAATATTACCTAATCCGTTAATAAGTCCTCTCTTTCGTCTTGTAATTTGATCTGTTGGTACTAATCTATTAATCGTCTGTGTTTCTTAAGATATTTTCCATTATAGTGTTATAATTAAGCATTTCTATCGCGTATTCTTTTCCGAATTTGGCAGAGTCCATTGATTGTTTCAGTCTATAGTAATTGTCTCTAATTATATAAAATTCTTGTTTTAATTTAGGTAAATCAAATTTCTATGCGAATGAACAGTAATATATTGTGTTTTGCATACTTCTCAACTTTACTGGTAGTATACCGGGGTTGTTCGTAATGTCTTCGACTAATACTCGTTGTCCGTTCTACCTGGGTGGAGGTTGGCGGTAAGGGTGATGGCTGTCCATCTGAAATTACAGGGCGCCTTAAATTCTTCAAGTGGATATATTTTACTATGTTTCCGTTGTCTACTACGACTACATTTTTGTCTGATATCTTTTTGATTTTAAATGGACCTAAATTTCTGGGGGCTGTTTTGTGTCTTTTACCTTTAAAATTCTTTTCGTATACGGTTTGTCCTATTGAAAATTTATTTATATCGGCATCTTTATTGCGCGTTGTGGTAATGCGTTCTTTATCGTTATCTAATTTATTCCTTACATTGTCATAAGTTATTTTTAATTTCTCGTTATGGTCTTTAGCATGCTGTTGGTATACTTCTTTATTGTAGTGTATATCGTAAGGGTTACGAGAATCCTAATGTTAATTCAAGAGGTGTGAAATTAGTTGATGAGTGAACTATGTTATTGTAGGCAATTAATGCGTATGACATTAAATTAGTTGTGTGTTCTTTCTTATAGGTTAGTCTTAACAGTCTAATTTGTTCTAATGGGGTTAGATGTAATCTTTCAATTAATCCGTTTGATTCTGGGTGATTTTCCGTTATAAAATGAATTTTTAATGGTGTACCGTAAAATATAAAATATTGTAAGAATCCTTGGGTTACATCGATATTATTTTTGAAGTGATGGGTATCGCTTGTCCTACTTTGGTAAATGCGTTTGCGATTGTTAGAAAGTTTTGAGCATTTACTACTAGAGTGTCTGCATGTAATTTTTGAAAGGATTTTTCGGATGTTTTGGTTAATATTAAGGGTACTTTTGGGGGTGACCTGTCGTATTTCGCTTTGTCGCATAATTCACATTGGTTAATAAAATCTGTGGTTAATTCTTTCATATCTTTAAAGTAATATTTCCATATGAATTCTTTTAGGATTTCGTTGATTCCACGATAGTTGGTTATTCCTTCCTGTTGGTTTCTGATTACGTCATTTATTTCATCTGGGTCATCTAAAGTTACTAATTTTCTTGTACATCTAATAATTTCGGGTCCTGAGTTATTAAATAATCTAATATATAATTCTGAAAATCTTTTGTATAAATGTTCCGTGGTGAAATAAAACTAAAAACGTTTTTTCTCGGGAGTGTATTATTTTTAAATTTTAATTATTTACTTCTCGTTATTGTCTTTAGTTATTTGAATTTGGTATATTTTCTTATCTGTTTTTGTGTATTTTACTGGATTGGGGTTTGTTAAAACTTCGGTAACTATGAATTATTTGGTTTTATGTTGATCGTTTCATTTAAAATTTTAATTGCGGTTTTAGTTCTTCGTTTTGTGTTGAGCGAATAGTGTGTATTTCTTCTGGGTCTCTGTTTCGTCTACGTTACCTATAATTGATTCTGTTTCTATTGCGTTAAGTTGAATTCTGCTTAGTGCATCTGCGTTATTATTAAAAATTCCTTTTTTGTATATAATTTCATAATCATATTCTTCTAATCTAATCCTCCATCTCTTCTTCCATAAAGATATGGTCTAAAATATTTTGTTGCCCAAATTATCGCTAATACTTCTTTCTCGATTGTACTGTACTTTTGTTCCGTTTCATTTAATGTTCTAAGATGTGTAGCTGAATGGTTTATCGCTACCTACTTTTCCTTGGCTTAATACTGCGCCTAGTGCTACGTTCGATGCGTCGGTTGTTAATATAAACGATTTTGAAAAATCAGGGTATTCTAATATGGGGTGATTGGTAAGGATACATTACATTTTTTCTACTGCTTTGATAAATTCTGGGGTATGTTCAATCTTGTTGCCTTTCTTTAAACAGTTTATTAGTGGTTTGGTTATTTGTGCATAACCTTTTTATAAATTTTTGGTAATAACCACTGAGAGCTAAAAATCTTTTAATTTCTATATTAGTTTTGGCTAGGGGGTAATTTAGTATTGCGTTCGTCTTATGTGGGTTTAGCATAACTTCTTGTGGGGTTATTATGTGTTCTAAAAATGATACTGCCTTTTGTAAAAATTCACTTTTGTTTAATTGAACTTTGAAATAAGCTTGTCTTAATCGTTCGAAAACTTCTCTCAATGTTTCTATGTGTTCTACGAGTGATGTTGAATATACAATTACATCGTCCAGGCACGCAAGACATTTTTCGTTGTGTATTCCTCTTAAAATGTTATCCATAACTCTTTGAAAGGTGACGGGTGCGTTTTTCAATCCAAACGGCATGCGTTTGTATTCATAGGGTCCTCTATGTGTGCCAAAAGCTGTTTTAGTTATGCCCTTCTCGTCCATCTCAACTTGGTGAGATCCTGAGGCGAGGTCTATTGTCGAATAATATTGACACTTTCCTAATTTGTCTAAAATTTCGGTGATTGGGTAATGGGTATTTGTCGTCTACTGTCTTTTCGTTAAGTTTTCTATAGTCGATAACCATTCGATATTTGCCTTTGCCTGAGGCGTCTAATTTCTTCGGAATTATTAATACGGAGCTGCTCCATGGTGAATTTGGGTGTTAGATTATGTCTTGCTTCAATAGATCTGCTACTTGTCTATCCGCTTCTTCTTGACTTGCTTGAGGTAGTCTATATGCTTTGGTGAAAATAGGTTTATCATCTGTTAATTCAATGTTATGTTTTACGGTGTTGGTGAAAGTTAATGGTATTCCTCGCAATGGAATATATCTCGGTATTCGAAACATAAGTTTTAATTATTCTCTCCTCTTCGTGATTCATGTCGTTATTAAAACGAATGTTAATTAAATTTTCTCTTAACATCCTGTCGTGTTCTATGGGGTTGGAATCGTTTTCATATTCCTCGTCTATTTTTATGTCGCTGAAGTTTACTTCTTCTACGTCTATTGGGGCTGTCAACGATAGTTCTAGGGTATAATCATTTGAGTTTAAAATTGTCGTAGTGGCGCAATTGTTTTTTATTTGTACTAATGCTGTGGGTGTTTCTACTCCGGGTTGAAATGGCATATGGTTTATAATTCTTACGTCGTCTTTTGAATTTACTAAAATTTTTACTTGTTTTTCTATCCTAGGATCGATGGTGTATTTTTGCTCGGTTTGAATATTACTATTTTAAAGTTTAATGAGAATTTGTCAGTGTTTTGTTCTTAATAAGGTTTTTTATATCAATGTTTGCTCCTAATTTTCTTAGGAGATGCCATGCCTATTAATTCGTCGTATTTGTCGTTAAATTCAAATATGCAAAATTTATGTTTCATTTTTACGTTAAAAGTTTTTGGTAGGGGTATGTTTGCTATAAATTGGTATAATGTCGTGTTGTGTACTGTTTTGATTTTAAAGGGTACTCTTTGTACAAAATCTAAATAATGTTTCTATACGGTCTTGGGGCTAATTAAAGTTTTTGAAAATCCGGTAACGATTAGTAATTTGAGTTCTGCATGAAGTATTTCTATATAAAGTAAAATTTGTTGATTGATGTTATTTAAATTTACGTTTGGTCGTATTTGAATCGGTCTAACTGAATATTTGAGCACGCGTTTCCTTCGTCGTTCTCTTCGTAATTTTCACAAAGGTTGTGGTATTCGTAGTTTTCTGAATGATTGGTTTCATTGTCTTTATTGGAATTTGCGTAATTGTCCGTGTAACGATTATTAAAATCTTCCACTTCTTGGTGGAATAGTTCTTCTGAAGTGAAGTTTCGTTTTTAATTATAGTTTGATCGGATTTGCGATATTTTTGTGTTTTGTTTAGTGTTACCAGATGAAATGTCCATAGGGGTTGGTTTGTAATAACCGTTAGGGTTGTTATTCCGTCATCGGTGCGTTTCTGATGGGGTTTGCGCCGAATGTTTACCTTGACTGATTTACGTTTTGATCAGATCTTGGTGTAAATGCAGGTTTCGTAAAATTTGAGTTAATTGTTTGCTTTGGAAATTGTCGGAATTGGTTGTGGAAATTTGTGTTATTAAAGTTCGGGATGTTAATTCGTGGTTGATTCGTTTGTGCGTTAAATGGTGTACATTTCGGTTGTGTGAATATTTGTCTCGCGGTTTGTATGGTTTTCATTGGCAAGTAATTTTTATTTGCGTTAGGGTTGTACAGTCTATTTCTGTAGTACATAACCTTTTCTTCCACTACAATCTTCCTCTAAATTTTGGGGGTGTTGAAATCTTATTTTCTCCGATAACCGTTCAGGTAAGGCATTGATGTATATGTGTCTAAGGTCATTTCGTCGTACATTTACGTCTTCAATAATCTTATGTTTGGTCGGGTTCATCAATTTTGAGCTTTGTCAAAATTAAACTTCGTACGTCTTGACATTTCATATCGAATTGATAGGGTGATTGGTTATTTTCCATTCGTAGGTTTATTAAATTGCGGACTAGACATTTAATGTTTCGTCGGTCGCCGAAATATGCAATCAGGATACGTTTGAATTCTTCCCACTCGATCTAATCTTCTTGACTGGCAATCAGGGTTAATGGTCTGCCGGTCAACTTGCTCATTATTAGTTGTTGGAATAAAACGTTGCGTCGGCTGTCTCCTGGTTTGTAAAAGGATTTTAAAAATATCTCGCACGTGTTGATGAAGATACCTAATAATGTCTTACTTACATCGTATTGGGGTATGCTCTCAAGATAGAGTTTCATATCGGAATTCATGGTTGTTAATAATAATTAATGGTTGTTTTCAATTCAGTTTTTATAATTTTGTATAAATTGAGAGTTGCTTTTCAATTTAGTTTATATGTGCTTATTTAAAGAGTTGCTTTACGTATATTTTATGTGTAATTATAAAGTTTCAAGTTTTCTGAATAGTTTTATTTCAGTGATTGTTTCTTGTAATATCTACGTTATAATTATACGTTCTTGTTTAGATTTGTAATACGTAATTAAGTTGCTATAATTGTTTCGTTAAACGTTGCATTATACACCTCAGTTAATTTGTTGCCTTAAAAATGTATAACTATAAAGTTTCAGGTTTTCTGAATAAATTCTTTCAATAATAATTGTTGTAAAAATGGTACAGATATTTGCGTTCTATTTATATATTAAAGCTTTGCGGAATAAATCGCTTCATTTATCATAATAATTGTAATAGTTGTGCATATATATGCGTCTTTATAATTCCTTTGTTAAATAAGTTCTCTGAGTAATTTTTTTTTCAGAAATGATAAAATAATAAATTGCGATAAAAAAAAATTGTACAGTGTGTCTCAAATTGGAAGTATTTAATGGGTAATTTAGTTGTTATTAAAGGTACAATAAAACTGTATGCGCTGTCATAAGTCAACTTTTTGAAATCAATTCAATGGTGGAATTACAAATAAGCGATCTTCTTTTGTTTTTAACAATTCTATTAATTTGTATAACTCGTTTGTTTGCAAAAACATCCAAAAATACTGTAGAAGTTTTTTATACAGTTTTTTACGTAGAATACAGTGACGTACGCAAATATTTAATATTTATAATACTTTTAAGGTTATAATATAAACTTGCATTTTTTAAAATAGAAACCACAATTAGTTGCCACTTTATTTGAAAGCTCTTTTTAACAGCTTTTCAAAAATATATAGTTTAATATAATTATCTTTTCAAATGGCTGATTTATTTCATGTTTTTGGTATAATAAAATAATTTATTATGTTGGTAATAAATAGTTGACCGCGAAACAAAAGGTAAACAAAAAACGACAATTTTTTGTATAATATACGTCAACGAGCTTCAATCATATCTATTGCACATGCAATAAATTGTATTGTTAGTTTGTAAGTGAAGCATCAGTCTGTTACTAAATGGGAAAATTGGTAAATTACAAAAAATACCATATGCTAGTTGCATTTATTGAGTCTGCGAGAATTCCTCTATCAGCAAAAATGTTATATTTTAACATGTAATTGTGTAACTAATAGCAAATAATATTACTATGTTGTTTGTAAATAATACAGGTATCCTGAAAGACGACAACCAAATATTAACATGTTTAAAAGGTTAGATAGTAATTTACAACAGTTTGGCTGTTTTGACAAACCTAGAACTCAACAGTATGCAGTTTTTAATCAAGAGCAAACTACTGCTGCAAACATTGCATGTGTAGAAACGAACCCAAGAATACCATGTAGGAAAATTGAAAGAAAAATGGGTGTTTCTAAATCACCAGCTTCAAGAATATTGAAGTGTAATAAATATCGATCCTATCAAATTAAAATTATACATAGTTTGTTTCCGGACGATTTTCAAAAAGAAGGCGATTTTGTCAATGGTATCTTCGTAAATGTGCTGCTACTAAAAATTTTGGAAATAACATGATATGGTCTGATAAAACACATGTGAGTAGTGCTGGTATCTTCAACAGACACAACAATTGACACTGGTCTAATGAAAATGCCTATCAAACATATACGAGGCGTCAACAATGCCGTTTTGCTTTGAATATTTGTTCTACATTGTTGGTGGCAAATTTTAATATCATATTTTTGAAAACAATTTTTCAGCTGGTCGCTATATTTTGGATATCAACTTGCACGAATTACTGGAGGACATGCCTCTTGCAAAAAGACAAAAAGTGTGGTTCCAACAAGATGGTGCACCCCCGCACAACGCTATAATTACTCGTGATTATTTAAATAGAGAATATCCCAATAAATGGATGGGTACGTTTGGACTTGTTCAGTGGCCGTCTAGATCCCCTGACTTGTCGATATTGGACTATTTATTGTGAAATTTTTTGAAAGAAGAAATCTATAAAACCCAGCACTATAGTATTGAAGAGTTGCGGAATTCAATTGATGCAGCATTTCGTAAAGTTTAGGCGGTTCATTTATTAAATTCTATTAAATCTTTAATAAAACGGTGCAAACTTTGTTTAAGAGAGAATGGAGGCCAGTTTGAACAATATCTCTGAATTGTCAGTAAGAAAACTATTGTAGTATTCCCATCTCTGTTCTAGTGTTTTATATATATTATGTTTAAGGGTGTGTGTAGGTGAGGGTGTGTGTGGGTGTGTGCGCATGCGTTCGTGCATGCGTGGGCGCGTACTTGTGTGTGTGAGGGTATGAAGTGAGTGTGTGTGTGTGTGTGTGTGTGTGTGTATTTGTGTATCCATATATAAATTATAGACTATTTATATGTGGATAGGGAAATGTAATTTTCAATTTAAGATGTAATTATATTAATTTTTACAATACATGTAGTTTTGATATTGTATTCTTTTAGCTTTCAAACTTTGTTGTTTAGAAACATGATGTGGTAAAATAATACTCTCTTGTTTTATGTTTCCCTTTTGTTTCGCGGCCAACTATTTCTTACCAATATAATAAATTATTTTATTATACCAAAAACATGGAATAAATCGCCTATTAAAAAAGTTAGTTGAAAAGCTGTTAAAAAGATATTTTAAATAAAGCTGCTATCAATTGCGGTTTCCATTTTAAAAAATGCAAGTTTATATTATAACCTCAAAGTGTTATAAATATTAAATATTTGCGTACGCCACTGTATTTTACGTAAAAAACTGTATAAAAAACTTCGACAGTATTTTTGGATGTTTTTGCAAACAGACGAGTTAAACGAATTAATAGAATTGTTAAAAATATCGATTTTTGGCTATAACTCGAAAACAAAAGAAAATCGCTCATTTGTGATTTCACCATTGAATTGATATCAATAAGTTGGCCCATGACTGCGCGCACAGTTTTATTGTATCTTTAATAACAACTAAGTTACCTAATTTGGGACATACTGTTCATAAAAAATTTTTTCTTACTAGCTAGTATCAATATTCAGTTGATAATGGTTTAGAAAATAAACTTTGGTACTTACAAGAATTTGTTTGCCAGTTCAATTATTTCCCTCTTTGCTTCTGGAGTTTGTCTATTTTGTACTTTGCCCGGTTGGTTCTTTTTCCAGATTAAGAATCGAAATACAAAACCACCAGTTTCCTCGATTTTGGATTCTGCTAATGCCCTTTATGGTATCCTACCGACTGTGCCAGATAGGTTTTGGGCCCCTTGGAGCGACTTTTTATAAAGCTTATCCAAAAAACTTCTTCTATCAAATTTATTTTATACTGAATTACATTGATTAAATTTACAAGTTCGTTATATGCAGTAACGTATGAGATCAAAATAATTATAAGTTGACATTCACTAATTAAATAAATTAAAAATACGGTAAGAAGCTGAACTAACAACAATGAAAGTTGAAAAGCTCTAGAGTCACTGGCCACCTTGGGCTCTCGAGGGTATTTATGATATCCCAGCTCCTTACATTGCTTGTGGGATCTGCAAAGCTCATGTCTGCTTATTTCTGTTTTTAATATAATGTAACAATCTTAATTCTTATAACCTACTGTGACCTGCACCTGCAGTATCACGTTACGTCTGGAATACAATGTCTGTTTCCGTTCTCACTGTCTGCGTTGTTAAACTTTCAGTAACCTTTTTATTATGTCCTTCAGTTTTACATTGTTGCGTCTAACTTAAGTTTGAATAATTTTTAATTCTTAATAGTTCCATTAAGTACATATATGTATTCTAATTTGAGGGATATGTAACTCGCCTAGCTCTAAAATAGCATCAAAGCGAGTACAAAGGCAATATTTAAGAAAGAGAAATTTCAGAAAGGAAATTACAAAAGATAAAACTAATGCAACTTTCAGCATTTTCAGTTAATATATCGAAATTTTTGCACTCTTCTGTACTTTCTGTATTAACGGAAAGATTTATTGCACAAATGCTGGATGTAAACAAGAAGCATATGATTTAATAGCGAATATATAAGAAACCGCTACGCATTTTCCTACAAACGTTGTACAAACATTGCCCAAAATAAAAAGTGTAGTAAATTCAATGCTACTGTTATCTGCAACTCTCTAAATAGAACGCTCATAATTGAAAAATTTAAGTGTTCATGCGCCAAACTACTGGTTGGTGATCTGCCGAACAAAATTTATACGAAAAACGCGAACATCAAATCTATTGTTATGACTTGAAGACTCTAGTTACGCGTAAGAAAAATCCACCTTCGTGGTCTTATACTTTCTAGGTGTTTCCTTTACAAGCGCGCAGGATCAGCAGGACAATTTTGCGGCATGCTGGAGGATAAACGTCAGTCAGTGCCCTTCTATGTTCGTGAGTGCTGTGTTTTTACTTTATGTCGGATTATAAAGGAAGCGCGCGTTAAAATTAAAAACAATAGTATCGTTTTAGTGCCACTCAGATTTAAATCGGTATGTTTACGTTATGTTTTAGTGTTAGAATGTAGGTTTTGCTATGATTAAAAGGTTCGCAGTTCCAGTTTAAAAGGGATCCACTAATGCAATTTCAAAAGACTTTTGTTATCTAATTCACTTATCCTTCTGCTTTTACGCCCTTGAGGAAAATTTTGCATCCAATTTAATTTTCATTATTTATGTTTGTATTTTATAAACGAGCTTCCTGGTCTGTGAATATTAATTAATATACTCGCTCCCATGCAGCTTAATGAATTGAATTTAAATTATCCTCTAATACGGCAGTTTTTTCCCTACAGGATGGAGCTTTTTGGTTTATCATATTACGTCAAATTTAATTAAGAAAACGGGCTATTCTTAATCTTCCTCCGTTTTACTTGTCGACAGTTATTTATTCATTTAGCTAGTTAAAATATGATTTAGAACTGTTATATGTTTTGGTATAATTAGAACGTTCTAGTACGAAGAACGCCTGAAATATAGTTTTTAATTTCATTTAATATTAAAATTACAAGCACACCCATGCTCGAGTTAAAGCAAATTATTTTGCTCCCTATTTGTTACATTTTTAGACTGTATAAGCCGTTAATTAATTTAACAGGTACCAAAAATAACCTCGACTATTTTTATGATAATACATAACGACGTATACTTGTTGTGTATAATCGTAAAATGTAAATATAAAACAAGTATCGAAGTCTCTATTTTTTAATTTGAACGAACTTCCTACTGTTATTTATTACATACTCTGGAAATGTGTACAATTACCCGGGTGCTATATATATTGAGATGAATGAAAATCCGTTTCACCCACTTAGCGAACTCTTGAGTGGTTAAAAATAGGTAATGGAAGAATGAACTTTTAACCTTGATATTATAAATTAGTTTTAAGAATATAAAATCGTTAAGTCATAAAGATAGAAGCCATAACAGTTTTTTCAGTAAGTTCAGCTATTATACTATAAAATGCAGTTTTAGTCAGGTCAGGAAAAAGGTCTTCAGAATTGAATGGGAAATTGAAAAGTGTCACAATATAAATTTGTGTAAAACCCTTGAAATGTTTAATTTATTTAATCTTTTCTCTTATAGAAAATAATTATACCCTCCCCAATAAAGGCCAAGGGGCTCGCAGAAAAAATTACGTAGACTGTTATTGCACGTGAGATGTAAGTTTTCCGTCAAAGGTCCTTTATGGGGTCCTTGGTCTAACTCTGAACTCTAACTTCAGCGGATTTTGATGAGACACAGGGGGTTCGGTAAGAGGACGGAATTGTCAGGCGCCACTACACCTTTAAATGTAACATTTGTGAAAAACCTGAAAGGAAAGTGCAGAAACCGTTCGGTGTATTAACACGTTGGTTGTTACTAGCGTAACAGTTAGTATCTATAATAAATGCATAAATATTGTAACGGGCTAATACTACCCCGTTTCTTTAATTTAAAACAAGTAATAACAAACGTCTTTATTACTTACTGTTCACAAGTCTAATTAACAGTATATGCCTTATTTATAGATGTTTTCAGTCCGCTTAACAATGAAGCACTACTACACTAATGAATCGACAAGCACTAATATCTTCTTAAACTAACTTCTCTACCATAGGTCCATTAACCACTAACACAACTATTTGTTTATACACTTCTATTTATTTATGTATACTACAAGCTGCATGCACATTAGACACAGCATATCACATTTATGTACACCTTTAAAAACTCAAAACTACTACTACTTTACAACGTTATAATTTATATACGACATTCTAGTATAGACTGACTCTTGCATTCATTAGCGGTCTTATATATACTCTGGATTACATGAATGACTCATGCTCCCGTAATTTCTAGAAGAATTCTGGAATCCTTGAGAAGGCGCTGTGCCCCGAGCGTTTGTATGTTTGACGGGTTGCCTAATAGTGGATCGCAACAATATATTAAACAAATTAATGGAGACCGCTGTTTGCGTCTCAAAACCAAATAAGGATACTTATATTAAGAAATTTCCTGGATTTTAGCATCATACTACATTCATCTCTTTAAATCAGTTTCACTAAATAAAATGACTAAATTGGTTCATCATTTATAATAAAAATAAATATATATTCTCTTGGTTTCATAAGACAGATATATACAAAAATATTTTATCATGAGTAACTTTCAAAGTTATAATATCTACTTTTTAGTTAGGCAAAAATTAAGTTTCTTTTTATAAGGTAACAATTAATAATTTCAAATTCTCCAAGATTCAGATCTGACAAATTGGTTCACATATGTTTCAGTTAATTATGTAGTTCTTTAGTTGAAGTAACAAATTACTAAATACGCACAACATGAACAACTAAAATTCAGGTCACTGAAGGTTAAATTATTTTAAACCAACACATGTAACTTGTTTGTTAGGCAAACATGCGTTTAGATTTATTCATTTAAATTTCATTCATTGTTTTCCTTTTTGTATAATTGATATTTATGATAACGGTCAAACAAGTATTAATCTTATAATTTAAATCTTCACTCAACAAAATTTCCTCAATGAAATGCTTTAGCAATATTTTTCAAAATTATCTACCGAATGTAATAAAAATAAAAATGCAAACATTATCGTACGCGACATTTTAGAAATTAAAAATAATTTCATCATTATTGTACGTTACCGATACAAAAAATCCTCGTCAGCTGTTTATACTGGGCACGCCATCCTCATAGAATGTTAATCAACCATCGACATCAAATTTAATATTTAAGCTTTTCCTAACAAATCCATAAACAGTTGTTGCCGTCTTGCATTCTGATACCTCGTGTGAAACGCCTAATGTGGTTCCGCAATATTGCGTTGTTAAAGTAGATCTTCTTTAAATGTCGGAATTTTTACATTTTGTTACCCAAGTTTGTTTTATTTTAATTTAACATTTGATAATTTTCTTTCTTATTTATTTTGCTAATTAATTTTTTTGCTAATTTATATTTTTCTTTTGCGCATTGATAAAATTCTGTAATTGGAGACTCTGCAACAAGCACTTAAGGTATGTGAAAGTTACATCGCTTACTCTTCCCAGACATGCTTGTTTCTTTCGTGTAACGACGTGACTGTCTTTTTTCGACCAGAAATCGTTGGGCATCAGTGATGACCTCGAGCAAACTCTATTGTATCAATATCGATGCGTTCGGAATTGTTTTGGTTACAAAATAATCCGTACTTTTATATTGATGTGTGAGAATTCTCTCAATTTAATTTCGCACTAATAAAATTATAACTGTTTACTTTAAACTATATTAAATAAGGCATTTATACTGTATTTTATAAAACGGCACAAAATTATGTTACACTGCTTCTCTCCAAAAAGAAAATAAATATTGAGGTAAATAAAAATATCAGATTGAAAAGATTTTTTTTTGATGTATGATTTCATATCATACCCCTCTACATATATAAGTTTCTTTTATACTAAAATAACTATATTGTTTTGTTAGATTACACATAAAGCAAACCATGTTGCAAAACAACAAAAAATATTCGAAGAATTAAAATAAAATCTTTAATAGAATCAAAAAAAAGAAGTAGAAAGAAAGGAAAGAAGAATGTTTTTGTAATTACGCGTACTGTACGTCCCAATGGGAGATAGTTCCAGGAAGACACTATCGGTAATAGACATAATCAGTAAAAGACAGGATCGGTAAGGTCCAACACTCTATTTTTTATAATGGGGAAATTAGGAATAAGAAAAATTTTATCACTATAAACAAAGCCAAAACCCAAAATCTTTTTAATATTATCTACAATACTACTAAAATTAAAATATTTACACACGCTCAAGTCAATGATATGACGTTATAATCGCATTTCTTTTAAATAAATCGTTACCAATCTTTAATTAACTTACTTACGATAGGTACTTAATTATCTACCTAATACGAATCCGATATAATCAAAAAACTTTAAATCTTGTGGACTATTGCCACAAACATCATGATAGCCTCTCACGATCAAACAACATATCAAACAAATCTATCAAAGCTTACTCAACCAAGTAAAACTCTGAACACTAAATATTTTTGGTTATAAACAAGAACCAAAACCATAAACAAATAAGCTCGAGAAACTTTTAGAACTATGTTCCCATTCCTAGAGGAACATTACTAGGCCTCCTTAAAATAATTACTACAACCTAGCATGGTTATCTATACGAATCAACATTCATTACCGAACCAACAAAACAAAAAATTCTTGACATTACATATATTATAGTAGGAAACAACATCTACTACTTATTATGTACAAAGTCGTACGTTGCGTTCTTAAACCAAAGAACGACTAAAATGCACAACCACAAACACTTGAACCAGTTTTTATTCAAATTAACACTAAGTCTCCAGTACATACAACGAATACACACACACCCACGCACGCACGCACGCACGCACGCATGCACGCACGCACGCACGCACGCACGCACGCGCGCGCACGCACGCAAGCCCGCACGCACGCACGCACTCACGCACGCACGCACTCACGCACGCACGCACGCACGCACGCACGCACGCACACACACCACACACACACACCCACACACACACACACACACACACACATATATATATATATGTATATACATGTGTGTTATATATATATATATATATATATATATATATATAAGCATATACATAAGTTTCAACTTTTATCAATGCGCAAAAAATATTAACATGCACTTCTGTGCACCCAAAAATCACTAATCTCATGATAACAAAACTGACTATACATATTTCATCTCAACATATTTAATGTTCTGAATCATTATCAGATTCTAAAACCACATATGGCTTTAAGTCGTTAATATGCCACCTATCCACTTTTGTTCCATCTAAATTCTCTAGTTCATAGACTAAATATGAGATCTTATTACAAACCCTACTCAATATATACTTTGGTGCTAACTTAGCGGCAAACTTTTTACCGGCTTTAGAGAATACTTTATTAGTTCTCCAGACCTTATCTCCAATTTGAAATAAAACGTCTCTTCTATTTAAATTATACTGGTGACACGAACGTTCATACGCCACATGTAACCTAGTGCGTGCTTTCTTAAAAATGTTGAACATATCCTGACGGTCAGAAACATATAACGGCCTGCTACCGGAAATGATTTCAACATCCTCCGTAGGCTCAAATCCTAAACCATAATACTTTCCACTTATATGCACGTGACGACCAAAAACCAAGAAGTTTGGTGAATAACCAGTAGATTCATGTTTTGCCGAATTCATAGCAAACTGAATTTTTAGTAAATTAATATCCCATGATTCATGTTTATCAACAAAAAAACGGACTGCCGTACCTACGGTCCTATTGAACCTTTCTACAAAGTTGCATTGCGGCGAATAAACAGCATTATACCAAATTTTTTGTATTTCATATTTATCACTCAACCTTTTAAAAATATTACTAACTAGCCGAGGTTCGTTGTCACAGATAATAAACTGTAACACTCCATAAACAAGAAAAACTTTTTTCTCCAAAAAACGTTCTATAGCTGGTGCAGAAGCACTAAGTAGTGGCTGTAACAAAGTGAACTTGGAGAACTAATCGCCAACAACTAGAAGTCATTTATTTCAAACAGTAAACCAAAGGACTTCAAGCTTTAAGAACACCTTTTTTCTCAAATTTGTAGACAAGATAATTTTAAACGTAATAAATTTATAGATTAGATTACTTTTAACCTTTCATTGAGAATAACAATGAATTAATGTTCTGGTACACTCTCACTCTATTCATAATCAAGCTTTCAAAACAAACTAAAATGCTTCACAACGCATAAACTTGCTAGAATGACAAACTTCTCTACGAGCCTCACCTTGACTATTAAACAAAAAAATTTACATCAACCCCCAATAATGATGCCAAAACTGCTAAAGCGACAAACTTACCACAAGTCTCGTCTATACTTATGTACTGCTGAGCGACCAACTCTTTATGAGTCTCGTCTAGACTAATGTACTGCGGAGCGACCAACTACGACTACAAGTCTCGCCTAGACCAAATAGCTGATATAAATAAAAAAATTTGTTATCAAAACAAAATTATGTTTTGGTTACAAAATACTCCGTACTTTTATATTAAAGTGTGAGAATATTCTCTCAATTTAATTTCGAACCAATAAAATTATAACTGTTTACTTTAAACTATATTAAATAAGACATTTATACTTTATCTTATAAAACGGCAAAAAATTATATTACACTCTTACGAACTGCATTTTTTATGCCGTTTGTACAATACTTTTGTTGCACCAGAAGCGTAACTTTAATACCATTATGTAGTTAATCAAAAAGATGGCGGAAATTGACATGCTGTTCCTTTTTTGTAGTTTCCATGAAGAAACTAAAGTACATTGCCTTAGAGATACAGAAACCCCAATCGAAAGTGAACTAATTGTAACATTTTGCATACCATTTTACGTTATTTATCAACTACACGTTTGACACTCGTACAGGATATCTCAAAACAAGCGTACGTTATCTATATAAAAAAACTACTTAAGTGTACAAGGTGTCCAATTTTGGACACTTTTACAAGGTGTCTCGCTCATTTTTAAAGATAGAGGTTTGCGGTTTTCGCGACACTGTACTCTTTTTTGTGAAACTAAACATGCCGCCAACAAAATTTTCATAACCCTCTTTGTTTTTGAGATACAGGTGAAATTGAAAATCATCACTTTTGGGACATTCCTCGTATCTAGGTTATCTTCTAACTTATTACAGAGGTGATAAGGTATTTCTATAAAACTTTCCCTGTAGAATCCAGACGCGTAGTTTGTTTTTTTCCTGCGTCATGAGCCTTTTAATTATAAAGCAAACATGTTTTTTTTAAATAGGACACCCTATATATTCTTAACTGATTAAATTAAGCATATTCTGGTCTTTTCAAAAATATATAATAGTATATATTTATTTTGAAAAATAGCTAAATAAACTACACTTTTCTCAAAATTAATATGTTATTTAATAGTAGACAAGGGCAACAGTAAATTTTTAGCCACGGCATTAATGAAACAAAAGAAAATAATTTGTCAATGATGATAAGTCAGATTGCTTGGGGGCAACGTGTATGTGTATGTATATGCGTATGTGTCAAGTTATGTATACTGACAAATACTCGAATCTAATTAGAAATATTAAGTTAAATAGAACTCCTACATTACTTTGAACGCCAGAACATATAAAGCTACCTTCCGATAACAGCAAATTGTCGATTACATCTTTGAATATAATTTGAACTTGAAAGTCAAATGACTAGAATGGAACGTCAAAAAAAGTCGTTGGCAGCTTGCCGCCCAAAAGCAGTGGCGGCGCTAGACCAAACGTGGGTGTCGGCGACATCAGCTTTTCGAGGCCCCTAACATTTCTGAGCCCAAAACAAAACGTTTAATGACCTGAATTATACCAATACATACTAGGTATATATAAGTATTTTGTTGCTTAGATTATCAAACTGTGGCGGTTAATTAGAACTCAAGGACCAAATTAACTGTACGTAGTAGAAGGTAAGATACATGAATGAAGGTGAATAGACAATTTGAGTGTCTATAATATATAACGCTTGGGTTCACATGTTATTTGTCAAAGAAGTACAACCAAACAATTTCTTTTAAAAATTATAAATTATGATTAAGGACTTACTTGGAAATAACGAGGTGAGGAAATATTCATTATCCATAGGCGGCTAATTGCACAAAAATGGTCTCTGATGAAATTTCAATTACATTCATGGTATTTAACATGAAAATTTCACTGCGACATTTTTATCCGTTGAGATTAATTGACACGAAACATTATAACTCGTAACGTTGAGAGCTCTAGTCTAGTAGAGCATATTATTATCGAAGCATGTATAATTGTTATATGGATAGTGAAGCTAACACTTCTGAAGCTCTAAGTGATAAAGCACTTGACTATTGTTCTAAGCGCAAATTTAACATTAAATAGTTTTAAGACCACCAAACACAAATAGACGAATTACACACTCAAACACAAATTACAATATACGAACTTTTCTGCTTTTAGTTTCACTGAATTTTTTCAATATTGTATCATAATTTAGACCAGCCGCTATTTTTGCTTTAATCGATAAAATTGACAACGCAGTAGTATCTCTTGGCCCATGGTACTTTGTAAGTAGGTCTTAATTAATTTTAACTTTGAGAAGCTTCTCTCAGCAGAAGCTGTAGTGACCGACACTGTTAGCATAATTCTGATTGTAATGTAAACATTTGGGTATACTTCTTACAAATTATTTTCTAAAATGTACTGTATAAGTTGTTTGACATCTTTGATAGAGTCTATTAGTGAATTCGATTGTAAAAGCAGAAGTTCTTCACATAGTTCGAAAGGCTGAATGTCGCTGTTTTCGCCATCCCGAAGCTAAATAATAACAATGTTTAAATAGGTCTTCTTTTGGTATAGATTTTAAATAATTTATGTCAAAAATGAAGCCAAATTGTTCAAAATAATTATAGAGCGATTTAAATCGGCATTCGGTCGGCTATGATAGCATCTAACATCTTATTAAAAAAGTCAACTTTGTACTGCATTTCAGCAGATTGTATTGGTTCATCAATATTTTCGTACCAGAACATTCTTTTCTTTTTGGCCAATCTTTTTTCTTTAACTTGAGACGAAATCTCATAACTACTTTTTTCCACAAACAATCTGGCTTCTGCAACGCTTTTTTCAAATCCTGTATCACGATATTCTTGAATCCAGTTACATAGCAAACGTAAAGTATCAACAGCGATCTTAAAGTTAACTTGAACCGATTGCCATAATTTACTTAAATTGTTCACGCGCAGTAAAATCTCGTACCAAAAAACGTGTATTGCAACAATAAACTGAAAAGTTAACATTTCGTTGAGTACAGCTTCACAGTCACTTAGAGTTTCGGAATCTTCAGTTTCGTTTTTCAGGTCATTTACACAATCGACAACATCATCAAATTGCAACAATATCGCTTTAACTGCTTCTATTCTACTCTCCCATCTTGTTTCAGATAGGGATTTTAATGTTAATTTTAATTTGGTTTTAAGGAGAACCCAACGCTTACTTGATCTCATAAATAGAAGGTATATTTTATTGATAGAGCCAAAAACTGTCTTGGCAATTATAAAAGAATTACTTGCACCTATCAACAGTAAATTCCAACTGTGACATCCACAAGGCGTGAAAATCGCTCTTCGATTAATATTAAGGATTCTACTTTTAACTCCCTTGTTAATGCCGACCATATTAGCGCCATTATCGTATCCCTGCTCTCGACAATTTTGGATATCTAAACCATGTCTTTCTAGTTCTTGTAATATTGCATTTGTTAAATATTTTCCTGTTGTCTCTGCGACGGCAATAAACCCAACAAAGTGCTCCTCTATCGCTCCAGTTCAAGAATTACAAAATCTTAATGTTATCGACATTTGTTCAACACGGCTGACATTTCTGGTGCAATCAAGCATAAACGCGTAGTATTTTGTTTGGTTGACACTTTGTATAATCTCATCAACAACTGATTTAGACATTAATGTGATTAATTCGTTTTGAATATCGTGACTCAAATAATTTATTTATTTATTGAACATAGCAACCAACAGAATATAAGTTCCAATAACAGGCTGCTTAACATAAAGGGATCGGACGAATATTAATTCAAACAGATTAGTAATATGTTAGATTACAGCATATAAATCACTAAATAAAAAACAAAGAAATTTAAGAATAATCTACCAACTACAAATTGCAAATTTCAAATAAACCATATGTTTTTTAAAATAACTAGCACAAAGTATTCCAATTTATTACAATTACAAAGTGCATTATGTTATATTAGGTACATGGTTAATAATGTACTTAAACAAGTGATTTAAATTAAGCTGGTCTTGCTCATACGATAACAGTAAGCAAACTTCATTTTTGAACTTTGCTTTTGAAACAGTCAAAAACCAATCAACTGCATAATTTGTGTTATTTAAGGCTTTACAAATTTTATAATGAGGGGAATGGATCATATTATCAGTGTGTATTTGTGGAGTGTACACTAATTCAAAAGACCTACTACAAAATAAAATTTACTAATAAAGTTCAGATTAGAATCAAACTCCGAATGAAAAATTGAAAAAGCAAACATTAATTTTTAAAAAACTTATGCGTTCTAAAGATAAGTATTTAATTCTACTCACTAATTCAGAATATCTCATAAATTGTGGATAAATTCCAGTTTTATAAAACATCAAATATTTTAGAAATCTTTTTTGAACATTTTCAATTTTCCTTATGCAATTATTGTATCTAGTGGACCAAATAATGAAAGCAAACTCTAATTTTGACCGCACATAAGCATTATAGAGGGCTTCATAAGTTGAACGCTGTCTAAAATATTTGGCATTCCTCATAACAAATCCCAACATTTTGTAAGATTCATTTACTATCGCATGTAAGTGAAAAGTAAATGTAAGTTTACTATCTAAAATAATCCCCAGATCATTTATTTGGGAAACTTTGTGTAGAGTATGCTGGTCAATTGAATAATTAAAGTTAGTAATTTTGATTTTCTTACTGAATGTAATTGCTCTACATTTAGTATAATTAAAATATAATTCATTTTTGTTACTCCAAGCAACTAAATTTTGTAGATCATCGTTCAATTCAGTACAATCTTTAACTGAAAAAATATTTCTCCAAATTTTAAGATCATCTGCAAACAACAGTGCACTACTTTTTGTTAAAATATTGGGTAGGTCATTTATAAAGATTAAAAATAACAGTGGTCCAAGATTAGCACCCTGTGGAACACCCGAGTGTACAGAATACGGATCCGATGATTCATTTAAAAAAA
Organism: Platerodrilus igneus; assembly: GCA_036346225.1. NCBI lineage: Eukaryota > Metazoa > Arthropoda > Insecta > Coleoptera > Lycidae > Platerodrilus > Platerodrilus igneus. The sequence goes on from JARFIW010001290.1 coordinate 661,710, forward strand.
CAACATATTGTCTCCTCCCTTGGAGATAAGAAAGAAATAATTTGCAAGATCTATAGACATCGAAAACTATACAACGTGGTTAAAAGTAATGTATGAGAGACTTTGTCAAAAGCTTTTTCAAAGTCAAGATAGATAGCATCTGTTTGAATATTATTATCGAACGCTTGTGCTATGTCTTGAACGAATATATATAAATTAGTTTCTATTGTTTTTGCGGCATAAAACCATGCTGTAGCACTGAAATGTAAGGTTGACATGTAAAAAGATTTTGTTGTATAGTACAATTTCAAAAATTTTGGACACTGAATTAGATATTGATATCGGCCTGTAATTTACAACATAGTTTTTCTTGCCTTTCTTAAAGATAGGTCAAACTTTAGTAACTTTCCACATTGATGGGCATGACTGTGTTTTAATAATACAATTAAAAATCATCAAGAACGGATAACTCAAGATTTGCCAATAGGCTTTTATAATATAAGGTGGAATTTGGTCTGGACCTGCAGCCCTTTTGGGCTTTTACCGCTTTACAGCCTCCTGTATATCATTCAATGTTATTTCATTTATAGCTAAAATGTTGATAAGCTGTTTTTTATTAATGCGTTGCAGGTGTTCCCATAGTGTCAGATCATATTTGGATAACAATTTAAATAGGTTTATAAAATTGCCACTATTATCGCTATTATTTAAATTAAAATTAAGAGATTCTCGATGAGCTCTAAACGCCAGATTATGTGAAGCTAAGTAGTTAATTATATCAATCAACCTTTCAAACAAGTTGTACCAATACTTTTGCGATTCTTTAACCAGTCTCTCGTTTTCTGCATCTATTGTTTTTCCGTGTTTAATTCTTTTATAAAATTCAATCCATTTAATCATGCACACCATGTGTCCATGACTTTGTTGATGTTTTGCAATATTCGACTCAAATCTTTCCAGTCGCAACATCCTTCTTTTACCATTTGTGTTTGCAAATGGGAAAAAAGTTTACATGGAAAGCAATAAACTTTATCTTCAGATATAGAGTAAATTAACCACCTGCGATGTTGGTTTTCCCCATTACTCAATTTTCGATTGAAGTGGAATTTAGAAAAATGTCTATTATATCGCCTCTGGGATAACTTTCGTCAGACGTCTCTAGGTTTTGGTGAGGACCGTTTTGAATTAAGTCATGACGCTGCGAGTCCGTTGTTGGAAATACCCACCTCCCCGGATCAGAATCCATAAACAACGCTGTGAAATGGGCTGCTTGTTTTTGAATCATTGAGTCACGAATGTTGTCGTCACAGTCTAACTTTTTACTGTTACTGGGTTCAGAGACTTGAATAACTGTAGATTCTGCCAACTCTGGATCTGAAGTTGGTTCAGAAACTTGCGCAAGAGAGTCATCAGACTTTAATGTTATTGTAGGACCGACCGGTCCTGATGAAGGTTTCTTGAGAAATTTCATCATACTGGAACTCATGGTTTGGTTGGACAGAGCCTTTTCAACTTTTCTTTTTCTTTTTGACGCACCAGATTCCCATTTCCTACCTATATCTCTGTCTCTAGAAGGCTCTCCTGACATTATAATGACGATATCAAATATAAAAAGCAAACACGGTTATACCAGGGCAGATTAAATGCAAAAAGCTTTGAATATTATATATAACTGACTTAAAATAGGGGAAGTAACTTAATAATTAATTATACAAAAAATTAAACTAACACATGTAATTCACATCATACCCAATGTAAAATGTATGCATGTAATCTAAACAATATTAGCACAGAAGCTTTTAGTATTTATAATCAAAAACACCTACAATTATAGATTCTTTATCTTTATTATAACTACCCGTTACTTTAGTCGTTGGTTATAACTTCATACTAAGAGTAATTTAACTACACACTTCACGTATAAACAACAACTGAACGTCCGTAACAACTTACGCATACAGTTTAAGACGGACAAAAAAAGGTGGTTTAATTTTGCCTTTGTATACAAAGGGATGGGGTTTCGACCTAATACGTACCTGTACTTTAAACACTATACTATATTTGTATTAAGCTTGTTTAAGTCATCTTGACTGCATTGTTAAATGTTAAACCTTAGACTATTATTACAAAGTACGTACTGAACTAAATAGAATTCTATTAGGAACTTCTGAGAAACATTTGGCTTACAATGACTGAGCTTGTCAACCTGAGAAGACATCAAACAATACCTAAGTAGCTTTTAGCCTGAACTTTATTCATTTTGGCCAAGAAATCATTTTGAAGATTCATTTTCTACAAAAGCTTCAATCGCAAAACCACGAAGTAGGGTTTATTTACAATTATATCTCACAAAAGTTACTAATAGTTATGACATATAATAAATGTAAATTGAACATGTATTTTCAAATGCTCTTTGAAATGAAAGGCCTTTTAACAATGGACTTATCGTAACCACTGGGTGCATTGAATTCTTCTTCCTGCCGGGACAGGTAGTCGACAGGGTCTGTTAGTGTGATGCATTGCTTGCCTTTGCGATAAAAAATACTTGCTTTTAAATAAGGGTTTAATCCTACATTTAAAACATTGCAGAATGCTGGCGTTCGTTCTACGATAATAAATATTTTTTGGTCAACTAATCAACTTCTACCATTTTTTTGCAAGGCCCTCTTGGGCGCGAGACCGTCGGCGGTCGCCGACGTCGCCGACGCCTAACGCCGCCACTGCCCAAAAGTCAATCAAATTTAGACAGTATGACCAGCAAAAATTACAGTAACACATCAGAATGCAGTTTATGCAACAAAACTTTCAAAAAAAGAAAACTAAACATCCACATCAGGAAATGTCACCCAGACCAAAACCTAAGTACAAGTCTTAAAAACGTAAAAATGAGAAAATTTAATCAATCTGAAAATGCAGTACCAGAAGAATTTGAAAAGCCATTCTATCTATTACTAGCTGAACAAAAACAAACAGCATAATTCAACTGTTTTCTTCTCCACGGGGCGGTTACCCAGGGTTGAAAAACACTGGCCTCTTTTCGTGACTGAAGGTCGCTAAAAAGAGGTTTCTTCCGGACTAACTCGGGGTCTATTCCTGCAGAGGCATGAAACATGCAGGGCGGGGTCTAAATTATACGAAGCAAAAATACCGCTGACCTGACCGACTCAAAATTAAAATGGCGCCACTGCGTCTGATTTCAGCAAATTCAGATAATTTAAGAGAAAACGCAGAAAACCCTCAAATATTTCTTTTAAAACACAAACTTTAGATTTCAATTTATGTTACGCTACTGGTGTTGTTACTGGACCTGTAATAAATGCATGATCATAATTATTTATAAAACAAACATTTAGAACACTTTTTGTGTTCTCAAATAAATACGTTCAACTCTAATCGAGGATATTTTTCACAAGCAAATCAGTAGACTTTGATTCACAAATATCAACGTGAGTGTTTTGAGAAATAAACATGCAAACTTGAGATTCCTCTATTAACATTTAAGAATATTTACAATATTTACTTATGACTTACATTAATTTATTTACAGTTAGAATTAATCCCTCCCTTACTGAAATGATTCTCTTTACGTATTTCTAATAATAACTTACTATATTACTTATATGTTCTCTGTGATAATCATTAATACTTCCTTTATCTTAGCTGTTTACACAAAAATTTACCGAGTTGAATAAAATAATTTCTAACCCTTTAATGCAAATTACTTAATGCTTTTTAATAGTCTATCATTGTTGTACTAGCCATCAACAGCCATATCTTACCAAAGATCTTTGACGAGAATTCACACTACTATAATAATTATTGAACTCGTTTCTGAATTTCTTACTTCAATCTTTTAACATATTTGGTAAAAAGTGCGAACCGTATGCATTATCAATATATGCTCTACATAATTAAATTTCAAATTTAGTTTTCAAACAATACACATTTTCGAAACACAATAAATACTCCTGCCCTCTACTATGTCAACTACGAAGCGTTCATTCCAAAAATAGCTTTCTACTCACCATGGCTTCAACATGTGCAAGCATAACAGATGTCGGCCTGTTACTTACGCCATGTTAAAAATTGACCTTGCGATTCTGATCGCCCACCTCCAAAACAAGATTATCATTATCGTGCTTTCGCGGCACGAAGTTTTATCCGGACTACATCTGTCGAGGTACTTTTCAAAAAATGAGCTTCTTTCGACGTGTTACTTTCTGCCTGCGTACGTGGGGAATAATCTAGTTACAATATTGGGAGCGCTGATACATTACTTGTAACGTTTTCCATTGAGTATTTATTCTTACCACGGTTAACAATTTATTAAAACGGGCCATGAAAATTTGACACGGTACACAATAATCAAAAGAATTCCAAAATCAGTCAGAAGTACCTCAGCAAACCAATTAAAAATTTTATTAGAGGAATGCATATCAAAAAATTCTGTAAGAACTTGGAAAAACCTTTTATTATATCCATTTAAATTTTTAAACACTGCACGCTTCGAAATAGATAAAAAAATTCAATCGCTACCTTTATACGACAGAACATAAAAGAAAATAAGCTTTTTTTAAAGATTCCAAGAATGAAAATAACTCAAAAAGCAAAATGTCATTATGCAAAAGAGTATTAGCCAAAGTAACAAATGGTGATATTACTTCAGCAGTCAAAATACTTTGTTCATCAACACAATTGCAGATTACAGCGAGAAAACCTTACAGAAATTAATAGAAAAACATCCTATGAATAACGGAATGATAGAATACGATCCAATAACTTACCAAAATGCACTCCGAACTAAAAGTGAGATGTACTAATAGCAATTAAATCCTTTAAAAACAGTTCAGCAGGTGGATTGGATTCCCTAAGGCCTTCACACATACAAGATTTAACTTCATATAACTCCAAAGAAACCGTTCAAAGTCTATTAAAATCTTTTACAGAACTTTGCAATCTAATGCTATCTGGAAAAGTTCCCAAAGAAATATCCACAGTTTTGTACGGTGCCTCACTATGCGCTTTGAGAAAGAAAGATGGTTGCATACGACCCATAGCCGTCAGAAATTTCTACAGAAGATTGGTTGCAAAAATAATATGTTTTAAAATAAGAGACTCTCAGTTCCTTCTTTCGAACCAAACAATTCGGATTTGCAACTCGCAAAGGAAATGAAGCAATTACAAGACTTTTTATCGAAAAGTTAAAATCAAAACAACAGGTATTTCTAAAAATTGACTTTAAAAACGCCTTCAACATAGTTTACAGAAAGGAAATATTAATCAATGTTTTAAAAACAATCCCACAATTATATCCTTTTGTTGAATAATGTTACCAATATCCTACATTTTTAATGTTTGGAAAAGAAATGATTCTATCACAAAGAGGTGTACAACAGGGTACCTCCTCGGACCAGCTCTATTCAGTCTAACAATTCAAGATATGATAAATAAAATTAGCACTGAATACAACGCCTGGTATCTCGACGACGGTTCAATTGGAGGTAATAGTGATTCGGTCCTACAAGACAATAAACGTTATTGTTGAATCAAAAAAAGTAGGATTAGAACTAAATTTTAGCAAATGTAAAATTTTCATGGAACACGTAGACAACATATTTATAAAAAAATATTATCAATAGTTCCCGATTTAAAATTTACAAAAAAACCCGAATGGTGTCTTTTAGGTGCTCTCCTTACAGATAGCGCAATATCCATGTGCCTAGAAGATAAATTAAATTGCTTAAGTAACATGTGTTCAAATTTAAAAAACCTGCCAGCACACGTAGCTTTCTACCTATTAAATAATTCATTAGCGATACCAAAGTTACTATATGTACTTCGATGTTTCCCTCATGGCATGCAGAAGCAAATCTTACAAAAATAGACAACAAACTACATAAAACCTTGGAAGAAATCACTAACAATAAAATACACAATGACCAGTGGATACAAGCTACACTTCCAGTCTCCAAAGGAGGTTTAGGAATGCGCCAAACCACAACTCTTACTCTCCCTTCATTTCTATCTAAAGAAGGAAAAATCACTTTCTAATACTTCATTATTGGAAGATGAGGAGTTATGGCATAAGATAACCAAAAATAATTTGAAAGATGACGTAAAATTTTTTCAAAAGACATGGGCTGAACTATTAATTGAACTGGCGACTAAACAACTGCTTGAAATGCTACCAAACTACACGACAAGGTCCGTCTTAAAGCAGTTAGCTGCAACAAATCTGGTGCGCGGTTAAATGCCCTTCCAGCAGCATGCCTAGGAACACTACTAGATGACACCTCATTTCGTATCGCCACTGGATTACGGTTGGGAAAAAAAATTTGTTAAGAACACTAATGCAAATGCGGTTTGATGGTTACAGAAGAAGGAACACATGGACTAAGCTGTATATTTAGGGCAGGATGCTTATCACGCCATCACGCTGTAAACGACATCATAAAAAGAGCACTAAACCTTGCAAAAGTACCATCATTGCTAGAACCGTTAGGAATAAGCTATTACGACAGCAAACGACCAGACGCCATATCACTTGTCTCTTGGAGTCACGAATAGTCAATAATTTGGGATTTCAACTGCGTAGACACCTTGACAGCCTTACATCTACAATATACCAGTATATTAGCCGGTAGCGCTGCATCGAACGCCAGAAAAATTAAACGTAAAAAATAGAATCACATGGAAAATAATCATATTTTCTACCCAATCGCAATCGAAACTCTGAGAGTTATTGGAAAACAAGGATTGAGTTTTCTTCAAGAAATTGGGAAAAGAATAAGAAAAGAGACTCAAGACCCTCGAGCCATCACGCTGTAAACGAAATCATAAAAAGAGCACTAAACCTTGCAAAAGTACCTTCATTACTAGAACCGCCTGGAATAAGTTATTACGACAGCAAACAATCAGGCAGTATATCACTCGTCCCTTGGAGTCACGGAAATCAGTAATTTGGGATTTCAACTGCGTAGACACCTTGGCAGCCTCACGCCTACAATATGCCAGTATATCAGCCGGTAGCGCTGCATCGAACGCAGAAAAAATTAAACATAAAAAATACAATCACATGGAAAATAATCATATTTTCCACCCAATCGCAATCAAAACTCTGGGAGTTATTGGAAAACAAGGATTAAGTTTTCTTCAAGAAATTTGCGAAAAGAATAAGAAAAGAGACTCAAGACTCTCGAGCTTTCAGTTTTCTTCTATAAAGAGAAGAAATAGCAATTCAAAAAGGCAATGCTACGTTTATATTAGACACATTGCCTACGATAACAAAACTGGATGAATTCTTTCTATATCCTCCTATAGGTAACATTAGAAACCATAAACATATAAACAACGAACTGGTTAAACATGAAACACCCGAAAAATATAACACAAGGAGTGACAGTGTCCCAAGAATCAATACTGCTATTCAACAAGATACCACCCCACTTCCTCAATCCTCGAACAAATTTTTTTGATACTGGATTGTTCTAAAAATGTTACTCTACATAACTCAAACACGAATAACAGCAGGTTACCCAACACTTTAAGAGAAAAAATTGTTCTTAAAAAAACATCTGTTTATCAAACATTTAAATTAAATGACACTGAAGCGACAAAATATTTTAACTGTATTAGTGATACTAGTACACATACATCAAATATCGGGGAAGTTAAAAACTCACCCGAAACCAACACCTTAAATAAAAAACCCAACGACGTCTCCAAGTTAGGTGTAAGTGGATTGATGAATATCGGTAATACTTGTTTTATAAACTCTGTAATTCAGTGTCTCTCAAATACAAAGTTAATTTCGGAATACATTAGAAATGATCTCTTCACAGATGACATTAATACTAATATTTCTAACATAATCGGGAAACACGGGGAACTCAATAAGGCTTTCGCAAAAGTAATAAATGAACTGTGGTCTGAAGATTCATGTGGTAGAGAATCTAATATATCCAGCTTAAATCACAAATTGAAAGTTTTGCACCCAGTTTCTCAGGCAACTCTCAACAAGATGCACAAGAGTTTTTACGTTATTTATTAGAAGGCCTACACAAAGACATTAATCAGGAAATAAACTTACGAAAGTATTTCCAGAAATAGATGAGAAACTCAACGACTGCGACAAAGCTTCCGCATCATGGCAACAATATTTAAAAATCGAAAATTCGAAAGTTGTTGACATTTTTGCGAGACAGTTCTATTACTTTTGACCCTTTCTGGGATTTATCGCTTTCTATACCTCAAAATACAGGCCATTTAAGATTACAACAATGTCTAGACTATTATACTAAGGAGACACCAATACATGGAGATGAGAAACCTACTTGTTCAAAATGTTAGGAAAGAAGAAACTGCACAACATCCCTCTCTATACAAAAATTTCCTAAAATATTGGTGTTACACTTAGAACGCATTTTATAAGAAAACTCAGAGCAAAACTGTCAACTATAAATTTTCCAATAAATCATTTGGACATGAAAGATTATGCTCCCAAAGCAGTTCAGTGCACTATATTTACAACTTATATGCAATATGGAATCACATTGGTACGACATACAGTGGACATTATACAACACACTGTCGACACCCATATTCATCAACATGGTATGAATACAATGACTCCGTAGTGAGCAAGATATCTTCCACAGCACTAGTAAGTGGTAAAGCGTATGCCCTATTCTATGAACTAGCTGAAAATCAACCTAAAAATCCAAGAGTAGGCGATACTAACCTAATCACAAAACCATTTCCCGCCCATACCAACGCTCCGACTGATAGTGTAGGGCGGCTAATAAGGTTATCGGAAATAAATAGCGATTATTTCACCTTGTCCTTTGATATGCGCTGGTCGGTTGCTTGATGTGGAATTATCTACTTGGTTGTGTAGCATGCCGCGAGAATACTGGGGACTGTAATACTAATAAACTCAGCTTTTTTAATGAAAGGAATTGCAATTGACACACTACATTTACTTATTACCATGAAAAACTATTTACACAAAAAACAAGACATTTTGTTATGTAGCATGAATGTCCAACCACACTGAAAACATGAACTGTTACTGAACTTTGACGGAACCCTCCAAACACAAGACTACCGAACATGAACGTAGATAACATTTGCATTCATAGGCGTACTATAGAATGCGTAAAAAGTGATACAAATTAAACTAAATAAATTAGTAAACGCTTTAACAGATAAAGCAAGACAAAAAACTAACTTCTGCGACACCCAGGTTCCACAATCAGTATCACCATTGAAAGAACCTCATACAGCTACAGAAGGTAATCCAGTATCGATAAGCGGTATGCTGACAGACCCTAACCAACTTATTCTTTTTAAACAGAACAATCCTCGACTCGCTGACGCCCTAATAATTGGAAACATCAATACATTCGGAGACGTTCTACATAAACAAGCACACGCCCGTCCAGAACGACATTGTCAAAGAGTAAAAATGATGATAACCTACTCTTCTAATACTGAAACAAAGCAAGTAATAACTGAAAACACTCATGCAAAAAACATTGAAACTAATATGGAAACTGCAACGGAGAATAATCCTGAAACGTCCATAAATACCACTATGCAGGGTAAACGGCATCCCCGCCAGGGCCTTCATTGACCATGGTGCACAAACCACAACAATATCAGTTTCTTGTGCAAAGAGATGTAACATTATAAGACTGGCTGATAACCAACGGGCAGGCATTGCCACAAATATACAAAAAACTATAGGACGAATTCACATGGATCAAATACAAATCAAATCCGATTATTTGACAACCAGCTTTTCGGTTTCAGAAGAACAACCCATGGATAAATTACTGGGTTTAGATATGCTTAAAAGACACCAGTGCTCCATTTATTTCCATTGCAACGATCTGTGCATTGGTTGCACCGGAACTGAAGCAACAATTTATCAATAGCCACTTGTAAACTATACACAGTTTAATTAAGGCTTATTAATCTTGTTATGAAAATGAAAATGAAAATTAAATATCAATCTGTTTAAATATTTTGAGTGACTTATAAAGAATCATTGTTTAACTTAAGTTTCAAACAATATTTGTGTGTAAAAGTCATTTAATTTAATTTTAAGGGTTTCTGGCAAACCTACGCACATGCTTTGTCATTACACAAAGTAAAAATTAAATATTGAATTTAGCTGGTTTTTAAGGGAAAATGGTATTTAATTATATGACCTCTAAAGGTATTTGCCGTACAAATTAATTATAAGGAAAGTTTAATTAAGAAGTTGTTAATGAGTGATAATCATATTCGTAAGATTTGTGTATTAGAGACTCAATGTAGTACCTTCGGGTGGAGTATTGGGGACGTGGCCGCAAGTATAGCGGCCCTTATTCACATTATAATGTATTAGAGACTAATGTAGAGGAGGACTTAGAATAAATGAAAGAAGATGTTCTGCACTTGTCAATTTAGTATATAACATATGTGTTGTGAGGAAGTTATTTTAAATAATTAGATTTGTATTTAAGAAATTGTTTGTAAAAAAAATTGTTGTGGATGCATTATGCTGAATTTGAAAAATTGTTTGTAAGAAAATTATTTCGTATCATTATACCTATATATTATATTCCAAAAAAAATTTAATACAATTTTCTTAAAAAGTTTACAATTTGTGTTTTCTTTTAAGAAATGGCTAGAATGGGAGTATATCAGAACCTTGAAAAGTAAGATATGTTATGTTGCTGCATATAATCCAATAAAAATGCGCATCAGAACTATATTTTAACAGGTAAATTTTTTCTTCATTTAATACCTCAGTATTTTTTATCATTGTGCGTCTTTATACTTATTATAGATATCCGGAAAGAAAACAACCTTTCTTGGATAAGTTTTCTATACTCAATAATTTCATTAATCAGGGAATATTTACGCGATCAAAACCAAAATCCTACAATAAGGAAAATCAAGAAATTGATGAGACCAAACCGTCGTAGAGGCAACTCCTTGAACGTCGCGTAGTGGTATTGAGACAGAAGTCGGAGTAATTAAAAGTAGGGCACAGAAGATATTAAAAAAATTTAAGTTCAGACTTTATAAAACACTAATTGTTCAGCACTTACACCCTGAAGATGCTGAACGTCGCTTAATTTTTTGTAACTAGTATTTACAACAAATTCAAAAAAACAAAAACTTTGCTCGTTCAGTAATATGGTCCGATGAGGCTTATTTTTAAGTGCTGGTATTTTTAACAGACATAATACTAGACATTGGTATTAATAAAATCATAATTTTGTATTTGAGCGTGAGCAGCAAGGTAGGTTCGCCTTCAGCGTCGCATGTTTCACACCCATACCTTGCTTTACGGCCTAGATACGTTCCACGAAACTTGACCGTAAAGCAAAAAGCTGTATAAGGAATCAATTATTCTAATACAAATTCATACAAGTTCAATGGGATCGGTTCCAAATTTGTTAAATATGTAACATGGTTTATCATTCAAAATGCATTTTATCAACAATAATCTATAAACAAAAATGAAACAACTTCATGTTACATAAAATATGTGTATGTATACATACATAATTATTTTAAAATGGCTTTAATCTGAAGAGGATGAAGAAATGGTAACCTGCAGATCACGTATGTACTTACGTACCAAAATGTCCCTAATTTAGAAGTGTCAAACTCAATTTTGCAGAGGGCCATATATTAAATTTAGAATGTGTAGGCGGGTCAGATACAAATAAAAAAAATGTGCTGTATTGTTATAAGATTTTATTTATTTAATTTTATAATATGATATACGGTTGTTAAAAATCATATCAAAGTTATAAAGGAGGGTAATTATTTTTAGTTCGAGGATTCAGATACCTGATTTCTCTTGTTTTGACAAGCTCATTGATGTCAGGTATCATATTTGTTGTACTTATTTCAAGAATTGATTGGAGATGTTCATTCCTAAGCCTTGTGCGATGTTTGTTCTTATTTATTTCCATGACGGAAAACATCTGCTCACATAAATAGGTGCTATAAAAACATGCACAGAATACGTGCTGCATGCTTTTTTAATTCCGGGTAGTTTTATAAACTTTTGAAATATTGTGTATAAAATGTAAGAGCGTTAACCTCTTTAACTTTTTCTTTCAAAACTCTGTCCGATTGACGATTTATCAACTCCATTTGCAAATGAACTAGTGCCTGTGAAGCTTCAAAATTGAATGGATTGTTGAAAATTTGGAATTCCATGTTATTTATTTTGTGGATGTCTTCAAAACGATTGTTGAATTCCATGATCAGATTTTGCAGAAGTTGAAAATATTGATCAAATTTTTTTGGTTCACGGTGCCAAAAGATTTTAATTGAGGTAAATGATCCAAAGTTTGATTTTTACCTGATTTTCCCACAACCTCAACTTTGTTTCAAAGACTTGAAAACATGAATACATTTGAGAGAGAGATCAGTCTATTGTTTATTTATATCTACCAAAAACTCACAATCAAACCACCAGTCATTGTCATAATCAATTGGGTTGCCCTTTTCTAACATGAAAGCTTGAATAGGGTCACGTAATGCAAAAAATCTTTTTAAAACTACTGCTCGACTAAGCCAACGAACTTCGGTGAAATAAGGGACATCAGAAAAGTTTTCGTTCAAATCTTGTAAAAACTGCCCGCACTGTCGGTGATTTAGTCCTCTGCTCCTTATAAAATTTTCTATTTTAATTATAGGTTACATGACATGGTCTATTTTTAAATGTTTGGATGCCAATAATTCCTGATAAATTATACAGTGAAATCCCACAAAATTCCCTGACGTTTTCTGTTTTAATTTAGTTACAATGCCCGAATGTTTGCTAGCCATGGCAGCAGCGCCATCCGTAGTTGTGCTGCTAAGTCTATTTCAGTCGAGTTCATATTCTGCTGACAAATGCAGAATAAATATCATTTGCTGTTGTATTACCTGTCAATGGAACGCACTTTAACAGTTCTTCAGTTATTTCAAAGTTCTGTTAATATCTCGTATAAAAACAGCAAGTTGAGCTGTATCAACAGTATCGGTGCTCTCGTTAACAGTCAGTAAAAAGTTTGTAAATTCTTTAATTTTCTCCTTTAGTTGAAGAACCAAATTTTGAGATAAATCATTTATTCTTGAAGCAACAGTGTTTCTTGACAGCGAAATATTTTGAATTATTGACTTTTGAAATGGAAATGAAACATCGGCAACTTTCAATTTATAGTCCTTAATAAAATCACCATCAGTGAAAGGTTTTGCTCTCCTCGCGATTTCTAGTGCAATAATAAAACTTGATTTCAGGGCACCTTCGCTCTCAGTAATAGCTTTAGTAAACATCGATTGTTGACCTTGAAGTTTAGATTTTAAAGAAAAAATCAGGCTGCAGAAAGACTCCAAAATTTCTAAATAAATTAAGAGCGAAAGTAAAAATAAATATCGAAGCCGGAAATAATTAAAAAAGCACCGATATGGGAATCTAAAATGCAAAACTAGAATGGATAAAAAATTGTTGTTCCGAAAACCAGCTCGAACCGTAAGACAGCTTTAAACAAAGAGAACTTTAAAAGAATGATAAGAGAATTGTTACCCAACTGCGAAAAATTTATTTGGATCAATAAAGAGGTAGAAAAAGTACTTCCTTTCCGCTCGAGCGTACTACAGTCTGCGGTGGTTAAAATTGAAGAGCATAAAGTTCTAGGTCCGAACGGCTTTTGAAACCAACAAAAAACAGTTGTTAGCTCTTATGAATAACTTATTATAGCATTGAAACAAACGTTAATAGAAAGAGAAAGTACGGACAGGACAAAACGGTATAGACTGATTTCCCTGTCGGGTGTAATTGGGAAAGTACTGCGGTGAATGTCACATGGTAGTCTGTGTCAAGAGATTAAAGTTATTGAAGGCCCCTCCGAAAATAAATTTCGGTTTATTTCGGAATGGTCAGTAATCTACTCAATGAAAAAATTAGTGGAGAAGGTCGACGAGATCAACAGAAAAGCGTCCCAGCACAGGGAGTACTGCATTCTGATCATTGTGGAGATAAAGAACGCATTTAATACAGTGAGTCAAACAACTAGCAAACGCACGCATGATTAATTTACCTCATAAGGCTTCTTTTAGCTATCTAGATGACACGAAAATAACCTGGGGTGACAAAAGTAGAAAGGTTACTTGCGGGGCACCACAAGGCTCTATATTATATAAACTGCTATAGTACATTCAGTACAACACAATACAAAAGGGGAAGATGCTGGTACGAGTTGAATTGATCTGCTATGCAGATGATATGGCATTAATCGTTGCCTGCAGGAAATTAGAGGCAATCCAGAAGAAAGCTTGTTATGCTCAGAAGTTACCGGCAGATAAAAAACAGTTGATTTGCAAATAGCGCAACATAAAACTGATGTTGTAATACTACAGCAGTAGGAAACTAAAAGAAGTAGGTTGAGCTTATAGGCCAAAAAATAATATGTAAACACTATATAAAATACCTAGGGGTAATTTTTGACAGGATTACCACTATGAAGCTGCACACCATGCATCTGGTTAAAAAAATAGCAGCGCTAAAAGTAGGTTCATGTCAAAAAGTTTGCGTGTCGAAATCATCAAAGAGAAGAAGGATATCGTGCTAGGTGGGTCACTCCATATTACTATAGGCGCTTCAATTTGGGGGAAAGAAACTAGAACAAAACACAGAGAAAGATGGCATTCGCAGTAACTTCACCGTATAGAACTATCTCTACAAAACCGGTACTGGCCATAGTGGAAATAATGCCAATTTTGATAGTTACACACTACTGATTTAATACGTTCGGAAACGCAAAACTGAAAATAATTACTTTACTTAAGATTATGAAGGTATAATGAACAAAGCTATGGATGACAACCAATGACAAAGCGAATGGATAAAATTTCTCATAAAGAACTTGAAGAAGTGGATCAGTAGGAAACAATCTCTAAGTGACCGAGGTTGTTTTAGGCACTATTTGAACAGATACCATAAAAAACTATCCTCGAAATGCAGATACTGGAATGAACTCGCCAACAACGTAGAGCACACTGTGCTGAAGTGCAAACGATGGGAGCACGTGAGAATAAAGACGAAGACTACCATCGGCACAAAATTATACAGGGAAACATAATAGATTTAATGATGGGAAAAAGGGTAACTGGAGCATCATAGCAATGTTAATAAAAGATATATTTACCTTGAAGGAGAAAGAGTACGATGATGCACAGGCTCACAACAAGCTTGAAAACCGAAATTTAAAACAGAAAGAAAGAAAAGAAGGTGGCTGCATAAAGTAATATCTTCGGTAGTTCCACGCACTAATCATGTTTATGGGGACCACTTGTGTGGTTAGCTATTTGCGCCACCTACGCCCCAAAAGAATATATGCTCAGAGTTTTCGTTAGTTATTACTGTCTTTAACAGGACAATTCATCTCGAGTTTGTTATTGTAAACTTTGAAGTGTGTCGCAGTAGTTCATATCATTTTGAGGAGAACAACAGAGGATTGTAGCTGCCGACTACAAAATGTGTATTAGGTACTGTATACATTTATGAGTCAGAAGGCTATACCTAAAATAATTTTAGAATCTGTTTAAATAAAGCGTATCATAAATTTTGAAATAATGCTATGTCCGGAGTCCTCTGGTGGCGTACAACCTTAGGTAGTTGCTTCCAAGCAGCCTCTGTAGACGCCAGTGTGGGATTTAAAAAATATTTTGGTTATCTATTCATAGAGTATTATAAAAGACGCAATTTTTATTCTACTTACACGATAGTTTCAAAACTAAAGGTTACTAATTGCACAAAGGAAATGCGTTTGCAAGATTTTGCTTTATTGAAACTGTTAACGATGCGTTGAATCAAAATTTAAAATAAACGATGTGTTCAACAGACACAATTCATAATATAGTCAGCAAATTTCAAGGTCACAAGGGAACGGTATGTGAGTTATGCGAGATAGGTTTTGGTCTTCTTAGAGCGACTTTTTAAAAAAGCTTCTTAAAAAACTCTTCTATCAATTTATTTAAAACAAAATTACAATATTAATTTTTAATTACAAGTACGTTATGTGCAGTAACGTGGATCAAAAATATTCTAAGTTGACATTCACTTTTAAATTAAATAAAATTAGGGCGAGTAGCTGAATTACCAACAATGTTAAAGTTGTGAAGCTCTAGACTGACTGGCCATCTTGAACTCTCGAGGGTATTTATGCTATCGCTGCCCCTCACATTGCTTGTGGGAACTGCAGAGCTCATGTCTGCTGTTTCTTTATTCAATACAAAGTATTACATTTTAATTATCTTAATTCTAATAATTGCTTTTTAACCTACTGTGACCCGCACCTGCAGTATCACGTTGCGTCTGAAATACAATGTATTCACATCGGTTCTCATGTCTGGTTTATAAACTTTCATTAACCCTTTGTAATATGTCCTTCAATTATACATTGTTGCGATCTAACTTAAGTTTTAATAATTTCATTCGATTACATATATATCCTAATTTGGGGGATATGTAACTTGCGTAGCAATCAAATTATTGCGCTTCATTTGCACGATGGAGATTTAAAACGTTAGGCACTGTCTGGTTCAATTTCATGAATCTTAATATTGTTTTAATTTTAGGGTAGAGATATCTACAAATTCTACGAAACATGATAACAAATTACTTAGTTCGCTTAACGTAAGATTAGTTGTCAAAATAATTTTTGTTCATCTCATGGGTCGCAAATAGTAAAACAGCTGCTTAGATGAAGTATTTAGAAACCGCGAATTGTTGATCAGAGTGACTTGAGGGCGTCCAACGTCATCTGTTTTTCCACCTGCGGACTCTTTTATATGGGACTACGTAATAAATGAAATACGCCTTCATTCCCTAATAACAAAAGAAAACTGAGAGCAAAGAGTTTGGAACGAGTTTAATTTTCTCTTTTTTTCCCAAATTAATTAGCTGTGCTACAAATGAATGCTTATTATGAGGATTAAGTAAATGTCGAAGTCCAAGGAAGAAACAATACTACAATATTCAATAGAACTTTGGTCGTAATTAAATTAAATACGAGTGTATCGTTATTTATTCTATAATCATACCAACTCGACAACAAAAGCATCTAATTAATATATATATATATATATATATATATATATATATATATATATATATATATATATATATATATAATGCTATGATAATAGTGTTATTTGGGAGTATATAGGATCACAAGGGTGGTACACTTCATGTAAACAACACCAAAATCAAGGAAACCAAACATTTGATTCATAAAAAGCACACAATTCGCAAATTATGCAAAAAGCAAATATCAAATACACTGTATAAAATCCACAACTAACTTTAATCAATGAAGGGAAGCTCATTCTGTAATAATATAAACACATTTAGTAGAATAAATGACTTTAGACGCAATCCGATTCATTTTAGAAACAAGAATACATTCAGAAACTTTAAATAAATACAAATTAAAAGCAGCTAAAGTCAAACAAACATGAAACGAAGTTTTTTAAACTGGACGCATTAATGTAAGAACACAATCATGCGTACTCACAGTAAACAGGTTTTCAAAACAAACATATTCCAGAACGTAAGAAGTCAATAAACGCATCTAATTTACGTCATATGTTGAAGAATCCCATTATAAAATTTGCCTACGTGATCTTTTATAGGTAAACTTGACAAATTTGAATAAAATCCAGCAAATGAGGAAAACAAAATATGTAACCATACGTTTGGCGAACGTGCAAGATTAAATGTAATGGCTAATATTTCTTATAGAAAATACGAAATCATGATTTTACACGTTACCAAGTTACATAGCCATGCAAAGTGAAACTTATCTGCGTATCTTTCTTTTGAAAATACTTTTGAGAATTAATTTTATTTATTTGATGTTTGGAACCCTTTGTATTTATTATCAAGGAGAGATTTATTGTACTAATGAAAAGGGTTAATCTGCCTTTTAGCATTGTATTTTGGTAAGGTACTGCAGTATGACTGGCTAATTTTTTAACGCAAAATTTTTATTGCTGCAACATGTTTTGTTTTTAATCTTGATAGCAAACCAGTGTTTTAATTTCTTTTGAGTTAAAGGAATACCGTATGGGTATTTGAAACTTTGTATGCATCTATATGCAACGAAGAAAATAAATCTTCTATTTAGCTTTATAATGAACTTAAGTGTTAGTTTTAAGTATTTAAGTTTCAAACTTCCAAATGATTTGTCGCGGTAGCGGCAAACAAAACCCTTGCGCGTTCAGATGTTGTAGTGCGATAACCGAGAGGTAACTTATTTCCGTTTCCTAGTATCTCAAAGGTAGCTACGGTTTAAAAACCAGGTGGCGTCGATATTTAAAACAGTAGTTTTTTGAGTAGTATGAACTCTCGTACGAAGATACTTTCTATTCTCTTTTAGTTTTCGTTTTGATGTTTTGATACGATTGTTACGAATCATATGACTACCCAAGATAAAAGGATCTTTCCTTGTAAAATTAAGTTGGTCAGGACGCATTGTATAGATGGATTTAGGGTTTCCGGTACTGCTAGGAATATTAATTATAGTTATTATTATATATTCTGCTGCATAAACGTGTTTCATTGCCTCGAAATAAATAGAAATCATTATTTTGATCTATGAGAACGCGCTACGCACAAGGAGTGGTGTAGAATTAAGAAAAACAACGTCGCTCATGACAACATTCGACGCGCAACTATCTTATCTGAAAGACATTGACAATAGTGCATCGGTGTGTGGAGTTCACCCGCCTACTCCTACTTAATATGTTGTCACTACTTTTTTGGTGTTCTTTTTAATTTTGTAGGTACAACGGTCTCGCATTAAGTTTTCCTTGGACCTGCGTACTCGTTTTATGTAGTCGAATAAATTTACTGGTATTTCACGTGGTCAACGACGTGATTAAGGATTCCGTAACTGGCTTTATCTTAATTATTTAGAACTCTGGGTAAGGTTCATCCTATTATACTTAACTTATACTCATTTTGTAAATTATTTAAATAGCAATGTTAATAAATTCGTGGAAACATTACGCCCTTTGTACGGCACGCTATGAACTATAGTATCTTTTTACCTATCTAATTGACAAGTAACATACTGTGCTATATAAGTTTGAAATTGCAAAATTCGACGAAATCCTTTACATAAATATTGTAATATAGGTTCATAAAATGCACTTAAACCACAAATTTACTTCATGGAATTTTCCAGCTCGTTCATAAAAACCTGGTTTGTCAAAATGTAGTAATTCCAAATCGTTGAGAGTTTTATTCCATCCTAAAGGTTATACTTATAAATGCTATGGAAAAAGCAATCACATCAACATTTCAAAAATAGCGTGTGTTTTTAATAGCATACCCTTCAGCGTATTGTTTGAATTGATTCGTACACGGCAGAATATAAAAGCAATATTATATACTTGTTATTTGGCAATGTATGCGGTTACATAGAATTTTCCATTTCCATCATCCAATCGAGATTATTGAAGCAGTTTCTGTTGTATGTTTAATCCCAACAAGCGACATGAAAAGTTACAATGGTAATTGAGACGGTATAGTTTTTTACGCTGTGGAATTGAGGGTAGATTGAACTCAGCCATATCATTGATTTTATGTCAATTTTTCGGTACAGTTGATGTTACTGTATATAATCGCTTCCAGATATTAACATATTCGTGAAAACCATTTGTATACATGAGTAACTGATTCGCATATTATAGATTCGGTGCAGGTGATTTGCACACTTTGTTGGCAAAATTTATATGTCAATGTAAACATTCTGAATTTATTTGTGAAGCAGTTCACTGAAAACCATAAGTATGTAGTGACAGCATTGCTACAGGAGAAGGTGTACGTCAGCAAAGCTGTAATATTTAATACTTGCGATTTTGCCTAGGCCAAATTGCAATGTTTTAACTAAGTAAATTTTTTAGCTATTTCTCTCTTACCTATAATTCTACACAACACTTCTGAATTTGTTTAAATATAAATAAATTTAGAACCTCAGAATTACCTTTTATCATATTTTATTATCCATTACAATTAAAATCATCATCATTAATAGGTCTTCAGTCCTAGAATTAGTTCGACGCGTGCCTTCATTGTTTCCTATTCTGAGCTAACCTACTCATTTCTCTGATATTCCAACAGCCTACGTCTTTCACTATTTGTGTGCAACAGTCTAATCAAGATCTTTCTCTACCTATCATTTTTCCTTTCTCTGCTTCTAATATATTATGCACTGTTACCTCATGCCCTAGTATGTGTCCTATTATTCTATCTCTTTTATATTTTATTGTTTTCCATATGCTTCTTTCTTCCCCTATCATTTCGAGAACCTCTTTGTTTGTAACTTTGTCCATATCTTCATCATACACCTGTATCACCACATTTCAAAGATTTCTACCTTTTTCCTGTCAGCTCAACCCACTGTCCACATTTTACAGCCGTACAGTGCTGTGCTTCACACGTATGTTTTTAGCAACCTTTTCCTTGTTTCTATGTTTGTTGTCTTTGAACATAGTAGCTGCTTTTTTTTGTTAAATGCAGCGCGGCCTTGCGCTAATCTTTGTTTTATACCTTTTGGACCTTTTCCTTCTTGTGTTATTTGATTTCCTAGGTAACAGAAATCTATAACTTCTTTGTAAGTTCTCGTTTCCCATTTGAATTCTGGTTTTTGTCTTATTTACCCCTTCTTTATATACTAGTACTTTATTTTATTTTTGTTAATTTTCATACTGTATCTCTCGAGAAGGAGTTCAACCCGAATATCGTAAAACAGAAGCCGTTAAAAACATTGCAGATCTGATTAGTGTTCATAATGTCCGCCAATTCCGTGGATTGGCTAGTTATTTTAGGAAATACATTAAAGACTTTGCAACCATTGCATGTCCCTTAACCATGTTGACAAAAAAGAATTCAGAGTTCCGATGGAGATTGGATCAACGTATAGCATTCGCTGCCCTTAAGGAGAAACTCGTTTCTAGGCTCCTCTTAGCAATATACGATGAAAAACTACCAACAAAAGTCCATACGTAGCTTCTCAGAAGGGACTTGCTGGCATTTTGTTACAAAGACACTGTGGTTGTTTAAAGCCCGTCATGTGTTATTCAAGGCAGACTAGTAAGGAAGAACAAAGATACCATTCTTACGAATTAGAAACCTTTGCCGTAGTAACTAACCTCCTTGAAGCGTTTTCGAATATATCTAATAGGCATACAATTCAAAGTTGTAACAGATTTGTAACGCCATTCGTGCCACTTTTGTAAAAAAATCTGCTTCCGAGGATTGGAAGGTGGTGGCTTTCTATTCAAAAATTTACCTTCGATGTGGAGTACAAACCAGGACTAAAAATGGCCCATGCTGATGCTTTAAGCAGAAACCCTATGAACCATATCGAAAACACTGCTAACGTATTAAACGTTAACATCAGTAATTACGACTGGGTTCTACAGGCCCAATTGATAGACGATCGATGCAAGTACCTTATGAAATGTTCGGAAAGGACCCAACGGATCAAGAAGAAAAGCTAATTCATAGCGAATATAGTTTAAAAGACGAACGGTTATACAAAAAAAAACGTCTGATGGTAAAAAGTGGGTTGTGCCTAGGGCAATCAGACGTCAAGTCTTACTTCACTTCCACGATGATATTGGGCACTTATCAGTCGGCTATAAGTAAATTGTATTGGTTTTCAAACATGAGACGGTATGTAAAAAAGTTACTTGGTCCTGCCTACTTTATCTTTATAATAAGGAGCCAAGAGGAAAGAGATCTGGTTATTTGCATCCGATCGAAAAGTTCGCTATTCCTTTCGATACTATACATATAGACCACCTAGGTCCGTTTGTAAAATCCAAAAGAAATAATCAGTATTTGATAGTTATTGTTGACTCTTTCATGAAATTTATATTTTTGAGAGCAGTCAAGTCAATGAAGACCGGACCGCTGATAAAATTCCTAGACGACGTAATAGAGAATTTTGGAGTTCCAAGAAGAATTGTTAGTGATCGAGGAAGCTGCCGTACGAGCAAGAAGTTTACAAAATGCTGCAAGGACCTAACTATAAAACACGTTTTAAATGCTACTGCAACACCTAGAGCAAGCAGACAGATGGAAAGGTATAATAGAACAATTTTGTCCTCGCTTTCCGCATCTACGGACGATGAGGAAAAGTGGGACACACAGGTTTCTAAAATTCGATTGGGACTAAACTCTAGGACGAATTCAGCAACGGGTAGATCCCCATACGATACACTTTTTGGATACTCCCCAAGGGATATTTGCAACGCAGTACAGGAAAATAAAGTAACGTTGGAACCACAAGTTAGCTGTCTAAAGGACATTCAGGCTAACGTAAAGGCTTGAATCAACAAAATACAAGCAAGACATAAGGCGCGCTACGACGCACGCCGCACCCTCGGAAAATCGTTTGGTCTTGGCGATCAAGTTTTGGTGCGTACGATCCCAAAAAGTAACGATGGGAGAAGCAAAAAGTTGCCTCTAAAATATAGTGGTCCATACGTCATTATTAAAAGATTGAACTACGATCGTTTTATTGTCGAGGGCCCAAAAGGCGCTTCTCGCTCGCAGAGGAAGTACCGTGGGGTAGTTTTCTCCGAGAAGCTTAAGGCTTATAACGTCGAAGTCAGTTCGGAGTCTAACGAAGAATCTGACTGTGGAACACCCGAGTACTCATAAGGAATGACAGGGCGTGTTTACCAAAAGTTGTTGGACAGAAGCTCGTATTAAACCTTTTTCTAACGTTTTTTTTTATACGATTCTAGTGTAGGTATAAATATGAACATAATTGTAAGGTATCGATACACTAATTGGCCAATTTGTTGTTTTTTATGAAATCTAGGAAATTTCTTGAACGACTTAGACGCTGATTGTTGACATGTATTATGTATTGTGTAGTAACTTTGTTTGGTTCTATATTGTAAAGGTTGTATTATTATACATAGGTCAATTGGAAGTTTCCTCTAATCCATGAGGACGTGGATGATGGTAGCGTGGCCGACTGTAAACGACTTCATGCACGGGCATGACCTTCTCACACAAGAAGGATGGTAACCGAGGCAGGTAGCAGTCGGACTACCCTTGGGATGATAAAATAAATTTTAGTCGAAGTTCTCACAAGGTACAGTTCTGTTCAGAATGGCTAACATGTTTACAAAATATAAATGAGCCTAAAGCTCAAAACACAATAGTGTTCAAAATATCGAGAAATTAATAGAGATACAGTAGGTTAAAATTTCTTCATGATTTTTATTCGTAAAGATCTGACTCACAAACAACCATTTGTTCTGTTCCAAATTTACTTATATTATAAAAAGCTACATGGAGTATAAAAATCTCGGAAATTTTATACCAGACTATCTTCTTTTGACACGTACAGTTTTATATCAATTAATCTCTTGTATTTATCTAAATAACTTTGCTGTGGTATCGATAGAGAAGTTTCCTCTATAAAAGAATACAATATGCCCCAGGATTTATTTTTCAAACAAATTCTGACTTTTCATGTAGCCTTTGCTTGAATGATGTACTGCAATGAGTCATTCGTAGTACAGCACTATATATCAGTCGATATAAACGTTGGGTTTATATTTATGCAAAGCACTATTATAAAAGTAGTTTTGAAAGAAATCCAATTCCAGCAAGGATAGAAGAGTTGACCTGAAATTTCTAATTCCACATTTTTATGATACGCTAACAGATCAGTATGCTTTTTGCATATTTAAAAACTAATAACTTATTTTCAAGTATTATAATCATATAAACTAAAAGAGTAAAAGCAAACTAGTTTGCGCTACAAACTCAAAAGGCAATAAAAGACAGCTGTTTGAAATAAGTTATAAAATTTTGTATCAGCTGCAAAGCAACTTGATCAGCAACGCGGGCTGTAAAATCCATAATTACGTTTTTATGAAAATAATAATACACTTTATAAACGGAGTCATTTGTACGTGAGTCGAAACTTTGAAAATTAAAACGAAACAAAGGAGACGGTTGGTAGACGTTACTGTTATTATTATGTTTAATGCATAACTAAAATGCGACAATGCTATAATAGTATTCCATATTGCTACAATCTCTACAATCTCAACCCTTAGTACATTTTATAGTTCAAGCATGCAAATTTCTATATGAGCGCTATAGCAGATTATCACTTATGATTATGTCCACCTGCAGCGTGATCGATTTCTCAGGTTCTCGTTGTCCGATTTTCAGTTGAAGTATGAGGTGAAGTTTGCCGCTAGTAACAGTCGTGCCCTAAAAGAAAAGGTCAGAGTGTTTGAATAGATAAATGAGCATTACACCAAAACACACGCTAAAACACACTCCAAAAATGCAGTTGCCTTTGTGAACTCCGATACTGTATTGATCGATTTAAGTTTTTGTAAATTATCTTCACTGTTTCAGTACTCGTTTTTCCTCCCCAAGATTGGCAAATTGAAATTAGCCGGTGTCCTACAACCAATGGGAATGGAGAACTTCAACACTTTGATAATGCGTGTTCATAGTACGTTTCTGAGAGCGATAACCAGAGGCTATCTTAACGTATTTGTTACTGCTTACGCCATTGAGAAAGATGTTACGTTCACCTTCCGATGATGTACTAAATGGTATGCCCTTTTATGTTATTATTTATTCACAAAGAATCTGCTTCTACTCTTCATACACTACCCTGCGTATTAGACCTTCCGGCAATAAGTACGCTTTACATTAATTTTCATTTAAACCTATTTACTGCGGAACAAAAAGCTCTTCTATAAACTCAATCGTCAGTACCATGTTTGAGGTATCCGTTGGCTTCATACGTATTCCTATAGAGCATAATTACTTCTTATACTACTGCAACTTGAAAATTCGTTGAAGTAATTGATAAAAGGTTGTTTCCAAGTTTCTATTTAACACCCGTGTTTGATAACGCCAACATTGACATTAATTCGTGCTATCAAACGAGTTCATTTGACTTCTTCGTGTAGCTATTCAACAACAAGTACTCGTCGTTACATTTTTCGTTATCTAAGGAATTTCGTGCACACCGTTGTGTAGTAAGTGTTTTCAGTTTTACAGAATGGACTTGTTTTCATAAATGAGCTAATCTTTGATCGTACTTATTATAACTTCTTTCGGTAGATATGATTGTCTATTATCTTTTACTATTTGTGTGCAGTTGTCTAACCTAGGTCTGCCTCTTCTTCTCTTTTTTCCTATCTCTGCTTTTAATATATTCCGCACTATTCCCTCATGCCGTATTATGTGGCTCATCTTCCTATCTCTCCTATTTTTTACCGTTTTCCACATATTTCTTTCTTCACCTACCATTTTTAGTACCTCTTCGTTCTTAACTTTGTCTGTCCATGATATCTTCATCATACGTCTGTAGCACCACATTTCAAAGGCTTCTACCTTTTTCTTGTCCGCTTCTTTTACTGTCCAGGCTTCACAGCCGTACAGTGCTGTGCTTCACACATATGTTTTAAGCAATCTTTTCCTTGTTTCTATGTTTGTGGTCTTTAAGCACAGTAGTTGGTTTTCTTGTTAAATGTAGCACGACCTTGTGCTAATCTTTGTTTTATATTGTTTGTGCTTTTCCCATCTTGCGTTATTTGGCTTCGTAGGTAGCAGAAATCCTTAACCTCTTGTAAGTTCGTGTTACATACTTGGTTTTGATTTTTTTTCCACACCTTTGCATACTAGAACTTTAGTTTTAGTTTTGTTAATTTTCATACCGTATCTCTCTGTTAGAACCATTTCCATTTCGTTGAGAGCAGTTTCTAACTCTTTCTTGCTAGACGCTAATACCGCTATATCATCTGCAAATCTAAGCATATCAATTCCAAATGTCTTCCTGCATTTGACAGTATTCAATGCCTCTTCTATGTACAAGTTAAAAATCAATGAGGATATGGCACATCCCTGTTTCACCCCTTTCCTAATGTTTACTTCTCTACATTCCTGCTCTAATTCTATTACTGCTGTTTGCTCTTTGTATAGGCTATGTACTGTTCGTCTATCCCTATAACTCATTCCAATCTTTTTGAGTATTTCAAACATTTTTTTCCAATTTACATTGTCGAATGCTTTTTCCAGATCTACAAACCCTATATACACGCTTTCCCCTTTTTCTATTGTTTTGTTCATTATCACTCTCAGAGCTAAAATAGCCTCCCGTGTTCCCCTGTTTCGCCTAAACCCAAATTGTATTTTTTCCGCCCGTGTTTCCATTCGTCCTTGCACAATTCTAGTTAACATTTTTGACACGTGTGCTGTCAAACTTATTGTTCGAAAATTTTCACATCTATCCGCGCCTTTCTTTTTTGGTATAGTTACTATGAAGCTACGTTTGAAATCTTTGGGTATCTCGCCTGTCTCATACATATAGCTTACAAGTTGGAAGAGACGTTCTGTTACTGCTTGTCCAGCGGCTTTTAGAGTTTCCGCTTGCACCTTATCTGTACCCGGCGCCTTACCATTTTTCAGACTCTTTAATGCTAATTCAAACTCATCTCTAAGTATAGGATATCCCAAGTCATCATTTTCAATGTCTAATTCCTGTTCTAATGCAGTTAGTTCTTCTCCTGCATATAAATTCCCTATATATTCTTGCCATCTACCCACTTTCTCTACGATTTCTATGATGACGTTTCCTTGTGCGTCTTTTATATTTCTGATATATACGATAATTTCTAAAACCTTAAGTAAAACGCAACAAAGTGTGAGATTTGTAATGAAGAGAAAAACAGGGTAAGCGGTGGATTTTTATAAACAACAAAATTACAACATTATTTTAATTAAGATTGATATAATGCCCACACTGTCTATAAAAGTATGTGCGTACATGTTAACAACAGATCTTTATGATGAAGAAGTAGAGTTTGTTTATGAAGAAATAGAAGGATCGGATTTAGTAATGGTGAGGGATGAAAATGCTAAAGACGGCAAAGTAAAACAGGCTTAGGGTGTAGGGGCCCTTTTATCGAGAGAGGGAGCGGGAGAAATGATAGAGAAAAACTATTCATAAATCATAAAATAAATCTGAAATGTAGAGAGAATGGATTGGTAAAGGTTGTTCTTAAGTTGGTACGGTAGGGATAGCATATACGAAAGCTTTGGTAAAAGTGATACTGTACTACTTATTTTTTAATCAGAATAGAAGATCTTTAAATGACAATAAGAAACAGAAAATGCTAATATCGAGGGTATGAGTTTAGGTTTATGTACTAGAAAACGGTGTCGAGGAAGGTGAAGATAGCAGTGAATTTTAAAACGTACTTTGAAGTCAAATTGCTTCACAGGTAAATAATGGTACGTTATAAATTAGCAATCTATCGATTTGACCATGAAATCGAGTGACTTACCGTAGACAATTTCTAACAACTGCCAATTAAAACACTTGAGCAAATGTTTACTTAACAAATATTAACAAATTAAATAACTAAAATGGTAACTCATTAACATACACATTTTCACTTACTTAAATTATTTTTTCCTTTCGTCATAATTAGTTGACAACACTTGTCTTTCAATCAACGTATCATTCTTAACGAATCATTTGTGCATGTCGTCGTATTTTGTAGATCCTTCACATCCCTTCTCTGTAGTACATTGGGTACGAAACTTGATTATTACTATTTCAGGTTTAGATTATTATCTTAACCTGGCAATCTTTCTCCTGAGAACTTTGCAACGTGCTTCGAACACGTTCACTATTTTGTTATGATCATTCCATGAGCAAATTTTGCTTGCGTCTGTTCTGCATAGTGAATACGCTAAGTCCAGCGGATGTTGAAGCCAGACAGCGATTCCGCCTCGCCACCTTGACCACAAACGCACGTTACTGCATAATTCTCACAGCTAATCGATTAATCAGTTTCCATTTCAATAAAAGTTACACGATCGCAGTTTACCGATTAGCCTATCAATAACGATTGCCCTGTCTACTCATGCGGCGATTTTCAGTAGCGATTGTGACGTTACGATCAATTACCGCACGCATTCCACACGATTGAGTTTTATCAGATAGATGAACAATGATCCACAGCAGACCAGAACATCATTACTACATGTTACCAAACCACATTATCACACCCATTCATCCAGCCAATGATTCCACATTCACCACAGAAAACCTATCATTGTCTTGGTATGCAATTCAAGACTTAGACCATTATCTCTCAGCACCCAAATGTCTAGTGAATTTTCCACGAAGCATCATCCCCAAGGAGCTACCGCCATTTTCACAGATTCTTACCTGAGCGACCTTTTAGAGCGTCTTATACCAGCTTTTTAGTCATGCGATACACTTGTTAGTCGATTTTCAGAATCCGATATCGTCAAACAGATGTGTCGAAATCGAACTTCACGCCCTGTCAATAGTTATACGCCCTTTAAAGTCCTGATCTTCAAATTTTGCTCTTTGCTCCCTAGCACTGAACAAATCAGTTTCTTCGACTAGCCATTGCATCTTTCGAGCATAAACCTATCTTGTTTGGTATCAATTAATATTAAATTTTCTCAGCTACCCGAATCTCTAGAATTTTTTAGATTGCATCATCCCCAGAGAGCTACCCTGATTTTAAGATTTCTTACCTGTAGCGACTTTTGACCGTTCTTATAAATTTTTTATACATGCATACATCTTGTTAGTCTAGAATTTTACGTCGAATCTGTAAACAGATTTGAAATCGGACCACGCCCTGCAAAGTTACACATATACCCTCTGCGAGATAAATCTTTCTCCACATTTCCACCCACGGAAACACCTGTATCAACAATTACATTTCGCCCAATTTTAAATTTCCAACACCATCCCCAAGACTACCCATTTTAATTTTTTCATTACGTTCTTAAATTTTACATGTAGCAACTTGTATCTAATTTGTAGAATCCAATCGCAAGTTTAAAACAGGCACCCTTACCATTTAAACCCTAATTTAAATTCTGCATACCTAAAAACAAACAATTCTTAAAACTTTTATTCAAAAATTTTCAATACGTTTAAATTTGAAACCACATTTTAATAATTTACAATTTTATTTAACCTAAACTCATCGGGCTAACTTATTAATATTTATTTAAAAGAGCACTCTTTCAAAGACAACCGGACCCGTTGTTAATTCTGATTTTGTTCTTAGGTTTCGTTAAGACCTTCATATTTTCCAGATTACTAGAAACTAAACCTTTGGTAAAGTAATCGATTTCTTCTCCATTTTGGTGTAAACGCCGTAGATTCGCAAAACTTTTACTGCTGATGTTGTATTCTTTTTCATTTTAATCGAAAAATCGCCTTTCGCTTCCAAAGAAACTCGGGCACTCCATCGCACGCGTTCATTTGCGATAGCCATCGAAAGCAGTTAACCATTTTACCCTAAGTAAATGCATTATTGTTGACTTAATTGGTTGCAGTTTTCTTTAAATAACTTTCACGAAGGTTTGTAAAGGTTAACAGGAGCGAAGTTACGAATACATATCGATCCTTTTGTTCAACTGCCCTCAATTAAGCAAACCTTTAGAACTTGATTACGACGATAAAAGATTTCATGTTACAATTGTAACGGTTTTGAGGCATATTTCATAGGAGATGTTAACTCACAAACTTTGCATAATATAAACAAAAGAATATTAATTGACTTTAACGAAAACTAATAGATGTTTAATTGCGCACCGTTTAAGACCATATGCACATTGAAACGAACAGTATAGGAACAAATATAACCTGTCTGTCAATAATTAGAATGCACACTGGTTCGCTCTAAGGTGAACTTTAAACATTGGAACTACTTCAGTTATAGTCGTCAATAATCCAAGGTGTACCGACCAATTCAACGTGCAGAAGCAGTGCATAACCAATACACTTTAAGCCATTACTAAATACCAACTTGTTGTCTACAGATACTAAAACAATTTAATTTTAAATAACTTCTACGTCATACTTTAGGAAATGGTAGGCTTGAATATTTTCAAATGAATCACCAAGCGAAAGTATATGCTTAGCGTATTAAAATTACCATTAATTTCCCATTTTACGACCTGGTTAATTATAGATTAAAATTTAATTTGTGCACGTTCGAGCTTCTCGTAAACTAACATATTTATAGCAACAATGCGCTGTATAATACATGCATACCCTTCGCCGCGCTACTGCTATTCTTGTAATTGCTAGAAAAAGTCACTCTCCTTTTTACTGTTAGGACCGATGCAAAGCACCATTTTATACTTTCTATAGCCATCGCACTTTTTCGAAATAATTTGCTTACGTAGTTTATTTCGATACGGTACCACGAATGATTTCTAAACAAGATCGATATCGTCCAAATAGAAATTAGATCTCGAGCTTCACCTTCCATTCCTCAAAGGTAAAAAATGGTAATCATCATTAACTCGACCCCTCTGTTCGAAATTTCCAAAATTTCAAAGAAAAGGGCAGAATTTAAACCCAGGATCTTTAAGTGTGATAAAATCCGCACGCGAAACTAACTTGCGACTATAATCACATGCATACCACATCCTGCGCTACTGTTCTTAGTTGCTTGAAAACAGTGCCGTCTTTATGCAGTCCAACATAGCACCATTCCAATTTTGATAGGTAGCCATCACCTTATGTCGAATAAATTAAATTTTATTATGCCTTTACACATTATAAACGATAATCGATGACTTACCTTTCGATTATTTAACGGAGACCACTATCCGCCTAAATTCTTTTTGAATCTATGCTAGCCCGCACTAACACCTGACTACTTTCACTATTTTTAAAAAACTACCGATCATTTGGACAAACAGGCATGGGTGTGGCATGGCATGTACCAGTTACATAGGTCTAAGCTTGTTGGCCACGAAAACTATATTTTTAACTACAACTAAACTTTATAGGTTAACATTCACCAATACCCAATCTGGTGTAGTAATGGAAACTTTAATTTATTATGGAGAATATTTATTCGTCGCATGCTGGTTTATACTACTTTTGGGTATATGGTCATTAGGTTGTAAGACCCGGTTTTTAACTATTGGGAACCCTTAATGTTTTACTTTTTCTACCTACAATACATAGTTTAATACCACACCTTCAACTGGCCCATTAACTACTCTTCTATCTTCCTAAATTTTTTGACAAGTGTATAGGAAATTTTTGATTTTTAGATATAGTATTAGGTATAATGGTATAAAGGTTTTAAGGTCTAAATTAAGATAAAAAACCACCATAGGTTAGATTTTGGGTGACAAATATTCAAATTATCTAACAGATATTTAATATTTTTATGTCAAGCGAACATATGCTTAAGGTGACCACCCAATTAAAACCTTTTACAATATAAGTTGGTAAAATTTGCACCTTTTGAACCGAAAATTTGGAAAGGAGACCTTAAAATTTGGAATTCCTAAAACTAATATATGATACATTACAAAAATACAAATTTAAAAACTACTTATATTAGCTCCCATATAATTGTTGAACTAAAAAGAATGATGTACCTTTTGACATTTCTGCAAATAATTTGATATTTGTCATGTAATGTAATTTTTACTCCGAACATAGTAGCATACCGTAAAGAAAAAATGAATTTAGTTGAAACGAGTCTTACCTTATGTACGCCAAAACCCAGCAGATAGCACCATGCGTATAAGTCCTGGATAACCCTGCTCCTGCACTTCTTCGATGATTTTGGAACATCTTACTTTGTAAAAAAGATTTATATACTTAAAAATTTATTGTTATCAAACAAATTTAAATACTCACAAACATCGTTTAAACTTAATTTATAAAGTTTAAGAAACAATCTTTTTATGTTGTTCAGTGTTTTAATTTATTAGTTTATCGGAGCTTAAAATTAAATGCATGTCTCTACTCTTTTAACGATATTTGAATCGTAAGACCGTTAAATTTTCGAATTGTAAAATAACAGAATTTCATATATTTAAAGTCTTTATTCGGTGATAACCGATCCATTCCTTTGTAATCTGCAGCTTGTGAAACTTTAATGCATTTCCACATATTGCTACGTATCTGTTGTTGACGATACTATTTTGACTCGGTATTTCCTTTTCTACACACACGTTGTGATTGAATCCACCACTTTTGGGAATATTGGTTTTAGTTGTACCCTAGATTTTAAATGATCCAAAGGTTATAAGGAAATTACAATTTTAGACCTTGAGTGGGTGTAGCAATTAAGATAACCGATGGTCATTGCTTTTACTCATTAAAATACTTTTTACAATAACTTTTAAAAAGTATGGATAAGTACCATCCTTTTCTGCAAAACAATAATTAAAAATGTCTTTCTTCAGCAAATGCATAACTTGAAACCGGATTATTAAGTCAGTCCCGAACATAAAATAATCTTTTAATTCTCCTCATTTTCTCTAATAAGATGTTCTTTGTCTAACACATCTTTGTATTGTTCCTATTGTCGCAGTGTTTTCCATAGTCAATTTTCGCTTTTATCCATTTCCTCTAATTCCATTGTCTTTTCCTTCCACTTGCGTATGGCATACAAATGGGGCAATTTCCTTTAGCGTAAACGGATGAGTTTACTACCAATATTTACGCGTTGTCGTACAACCTCTGGACGAATGTTAGGTGTATTTATCAATCCCAATTCCAAATGATTTCTTTTGGAATTGTAGAATATGGTGTTGCAGATTGTGTAAAATATCTACCTGCTTTAATGTAGCACTTGTGTAAGATTTTATTTTATTGGCTGTTCCTCCTCTACTATCTCCAAATAATTTACGGTAAATAGTTAAAACTAAAAGCCAAGCACATACTTTATCAATGTTTCCCTTTCTTTTGGTTTTCGGACAACTTTTTGCAAGCCCGTCAATTTCTTTGTATTACCATTCCCCAATACACGTACTGTAGAGGTTATTATAAACAGCAGCTATTTTGTAGCTTGTCCGATAACTTACTCCACATTTTGGCAAGTGGTACCAGTACATTGGCGCCTTTAGGAAGTATAACTTACTACTTCCAATAAGTTAAACAGTCTTTTAAGGGATTATACACGTTCCGCACTGACATAGCTTCCAATTGCACAGTTGTATATTGTCGCTTCAATCGCGTAATACCATGTTCTTTAGCCAAAAGACGCAAATGTTTCCCTTAAACGTACATCTGGACAACGTAAAAATCTAGTATATGATTGCCAAGTTGTTTATTAACACCAGGACTTGTTATCTGACACACAAATTTGTTGTATATCTTAATTCTTGCATTGGTTGTTAGCCATGTTAAACAATCAATTCCTACAGTTTATCGTTGTCAACTATAATATTACACTTTTCTTCGTATTCGCCCTTATAGCAAAAGTTATGGTTTGTAGTTAAATAATTACACATCTCCATCTTGCTAAATATGACCGCAAAATCTTGGGTTACATCCATGTCAAAAGATAGAAATAATCTTTTCGATTCGTCTAATATATCTGGTAGTTCCTCAATAAAGTTTCCAACTTAACATCTGCTAGTTCCACTTTGTATGGAACACATATAGGATTTTGGAATTTTTATTAATGCATTCGAGGTCTTCTTTTCCGATAATTTCTTTTACTCTCTGGCCCATCTTGTTAGTGCTTTCCAGAGAAAACGGAAGCTTAGCTTTAACACCATGCCTAGCGGAAACAAATCGGTCAAACTTTCTTCGTAGATAGCTGTTAAATGCACACAAATTTCTTTTTTAGGATAAACATCCTTTTGTGCAGATGTTTGTTCGGCGTCAGAAAGGTCAAATTTTAACCAACATTATATTGTCACAAAATGGTTCTGTAATTGGTGTGTGTAGTCCACCAGTCAGCATCTGTTCGCCTTCGACATAACAAATATTACCAATATCTGTTACCAGATTATTGTTGACATATTTTCTCAACAGCCATAATCCAAATCGCTCATTTGTCGGTTTCACTTTATTCCCAAGAAGTTGAGAAACGTTAATCACCTTTGAGACGCTCATGTTTACCGTTCTAGCTACTATCGAATACTAAATTGAATACAAAAATTGTTCTCTTATGTATTCTACAGAGTGGGGACGTATATTGCCGAAGATAGTCGAATATGTTGTTATCCGACCTAAGCCGACAGGGATGCGCATCGACAATATCCGGATATATGTAGGAGTAAGGTTAATCGAATTAGTGAATTTACCCAAATATGGAAAAATACCGATGTGAAATTGCCTTACCAATGTAACTCCATAATCTGACCAATGTACCGAGTCTATGAACCAATAAATGAACCAATGACACATTGAACCATAGGATCAGACAATTGGCTTTGTAAGGTGGTTTTCTCATTAATAAACCATTAATCAGTATAGCATTTTAATGAAGTTTTCAGGTTAAAAAAATTGTAGGAATTAGTGAAATGAGAAAAATTTAATTAGTCAGTTAAGGCGCTGTTTGCTATAAATTTTCAGAATGGTATCATACGTTCTGATATGTAGTACGTAGAGATTAACATTAGATCGGTATGGTTAATTCGGCCATGTTTTGACTGTTGACGATATCGGCTCAAGTTTATATGATGCATTTATTTCATGTTGAAGTTCAGTGAAGAAGTCTATGGATGAACTTCGTAGAATCATACGGTAGTGCATATTCGGTGTAGTGCTAAAATCTAGAAATTGCGAGGTCTTAGAAAACATGGTCTTATCGTCCAACATAGGAGGACTTCTGATTCGATGCATCGTGAGTGCAGATGATGTTATCTGCAGTCAGATGGTGAATATGTAACTATAGGCTGTGTGTCGATTTCAATCGTGTTTATGCGCTACAGAATTGTGTGTATAATCTAGCGTAATTCTAAGTTCGCATTAAAATTGTTAAGACTCTCAAAGTGACTAAGAAATAATGTGGATCTGGCGTGATTCGCAATCGAAATCTGATCGGTGCTGGACAATTATAGTGTTGAAACGTGCAAACAAGGTGGTTTGACTGAGTGCAGGAACGAATGAACTGTTGTTCGATGAGAAGATGAAAGGGTAAAGGTTTTGAATAAGATTGATATCTGAGAGAAGATTGTTAAAAATTCGAAGATGAAAAGGTTATCGAAAACTTTTGTCAAGAGTGAAGGATTGGGAAATAGTTTGTTCTTTTAATATTATTAAATTGAATATTTGTTATAATTCGGTAAATATCCATTATCTCTAAATTTGTAATTCTTGGTAATTTATGGATGTATTAATCCTTATAATATGATACAAATTTAAATTTTAAATAACATTTTCAAAAGGGCATATCATTTGTTGTTTTAATGCCAGTTTGCATGGAAAATATCCTAATAGGTTTAGTTACTTCAATTATTAAGACCAATAACTATTAAAACAAATTTGCAAAATCTATGGTTGATTTAAATACCGAGTTTTTTTATCATAAACAGTAGAGTTAGCCATAATTAATGTTTGCTTTAAATTTTTGGAAATAAAATTATGTTAAGATATGTGAGCGCCATCCAAACATCGCTAATCGTTCCTGGTTTCGTGTAAAATGTTGATATGTGGTGATGGGTTATTCGGTGGGGCAGAAAGGGGGTTGTTACCTAGTAAAGGTGTTGACTGTTTAAAGCAAACTTTGAAAGGTACGGTAAATTGTTTTATGTGGCGGATTGGTACTTTAAAGGTATGGTATGGGTGTTTCCATTAAAAGGGCTGTCTTCAGGCTGGCAATGGCATGGAGAGGTATTTTGCAAAAAATTCCGTTTGGTTGGTTGGGGTAAGGACTTGAAGTGGAGGAAATTGGTTTTGTGATAAAGGTTTTAAATAAAAGGGCGGTTGGAATTTTATGGGAAATTTTTCTTTAAGGGGGTTTTGTGGGTATTTTTTTGCTGGGAGGTACGACTAGGTTAATACATAGTTGCTTGCATTCAAAGTAAAATCGTACATGCTTTGAATATTAAAAGGAAGGTTTAAAGAAAAAAGGGTTGGAAAGGGAAGGTTTTTAATTTTAAGATGAGGCTCAGGGAATGTTTGGTGATAAGGTCGTTTATTAAAATTTGTTGGTTCGAAAAAGTTTAAAATAATGATTACGTTAATGAAATGGGAATTTGTTGAAACTGTTCTGAGGTGGATTTCAAATTTTTTAAAGTTTAAAATTTAAAATGGTAAGACTGGACAACAAGGGTTGTTGTAGTTTTTAAAGGGTGGCAATCTTTTGCAACGTTCAATTTGTGGTTGTTACCAAATTTATAATGCATTCGTAATGAAGGTTTCATGTTTAAGTTAGCAACGATGATGTATGGGTAATGTTTGGCGAGCAGCAGGATATGGCATTTTCCGCTGGCAACTCGTGGCTCGGGGAAACTGGTTGATTTAAGGGAATAAAGCGGGTGGCGGTAAATAGTTATGTTTTACAAGTCGTCTTATAATGGATTGTTGTACTAAAATGACCTGAACGTTTAAATGGACCTTTGGTCTATACAGGAATGTCTAAAGGCACCGAACAATGGTGGTGGTAAATCGTCCAGGTGTTCATCAACTGCGCAAGTACTAAATGGGGCTGCGTCGCTTCAGATGGCAACTTCGGCACAATGAAAACAACGGTGTTTAGCGAACGTACGATGAAAGGACCTGTACGAAACAAAAGAATTATGTTGTATGGTTTCGAAATGAGCTCATGTGACATTAAGGGACCTCGTTAAATATCGTGCTCTACCCCCCCCCCCCCCCCCCCCCCCCCCCCCCCCCCCCCCCCCCCCCCCCTTTTTTTTTTTTTTTTTTTTTTTTTTTTTTTTTTTTTTTTTTTTTTTTTTTTTTTTTTTTTTTTTTTTTTTTTTTTTTTTTTTTTTTTTTTTTTTTTTTTTTTGGGAAAGGAGGTGGGATGCTGATGAAGCTTGTAGTGGTGTTAAAACGTTGTAGTTATTACGTAAAAGGCGGGAGCGGTTGTTGGTGGTGAATTTAAAGGTTTGCAAAGCTGGACAAAGGAAACGTTTGGTTAGATTAGTGGTCAAGAAAATTATGACGGCTGTTACGTGCTGGATGCAATTGGTATACTGTTGAAGCTGGTGAATTGAATGAAATGATGAAGGTGCAAGGGAAGAAATGTTAATGCTGCGGTAAAATAGATTGATGGATGAGTGGTAAGTGTCTGGATGGGAAGTGTATGGGCCAAATTTGTGTGTAAATGAAGTTGGTTAAGTTGCAAAATGAATGTTAAGGGCAGCGTGCAAGGACTGCGAAATTATAATGCCTTGGTCCGCGAATGTAAGGGATAGTGGTGGTGCATGGGCTGAAATGTTATGTCTTAAAATTGCATAATAGAACTGTGTTTTGGTTGCCTGGTGTGTGTATGTTAATCGTGTAAGCTGACTGGTTATGGTGGTTATGTGCCCCCCCCCATTGTTTTTTTTTTTTTTTTTTTTTTTTTTTTTTTTTTTTTTTTTTTTTTTTTTTTTTTTTTTTTTTTTTGTGTTGCCCGTCTTATAGTGGGATTTGTACTAATGGTACTGCAAACGTTTAATGCACTGCGTCTTACAGGAATGCTAAACACCAGAACATGTCTAACATCGTCCGTTGTAACATCCGTCGCAGCAAGTAACTGTGGGCTGCGTCGCTTACGAGAATGACTTACAAAAGGAAAGCCGTTGCAGAATCCCTAAGAAACATAAATGAGAAACTAGAAAAATCAGAAGTTTAACGAAACGCTTTTGAAATTTTAAAAAAAAAAAAATAGTTACAAAGGGAACAACTTAAAAAGTATAGAAAGTAAACAAAAAGATTAAGCGTGTTGAAAGTTAAAATAACCATGTAAAAAAATAATTAATGTTAATTAATAAATTTAAAAATTTAATGTTTTTTTTGTATGAATTATTAAGGAAGAGGGCTTTAATTTGTAAATAAAAAATTAGACAAAAATAAAAGGCGGGGAAAATTAATTAAATTATTCAAAGGTTGGGAAGAATTGGATTGGGCTTAATTAATATTAAAAATTAAGAAGAAATAAGGCTGGGGAAAAATCTGGAAATTATATCAAAGTTAAAGAAAATTGTGTTAAAAATTAGTTAAGGGATTGGGTTTAATTTATAAATTAAAAAAATTTAAAAAGAAAATAAAGGGCTGGGTAAAAATTTTGGAAATTATTATCAAAGTTGGGAAGAATTGGAAAGTAAAGTAAATCAGGTCTGTAATTTCTCCTTATGAATTTAAGTAAATTTGTGTCCAGATCCGTGTGATAATGTCGATTCTGGATTTAATGTGTGCTAGTGACACTTGTTATACTAACATTGGTCGTAACTGAGAATGTATCTGTTACTGTCTTGTGTAAACTATTCGATCGCATCTTACTGCAAAGATGAGTCCCTTCCGGAGTATTGCAGATGTGAGGACTATTTGTAACTACGAGTCTTATGCCCTAGAGGAATACAGTCATTACTTGTATACAATTAAATACGCGTGTGTACTTGGGATAATTGGGTGTGTCCATGCGGTGTTAATGAAACCATGGTTAAAAATTAATAAAAAATTTTCGTGAACCCTATGTTCTGGTTTTGAAGTTTGTAACGTGGTTGCGGAGTCGTCTGTTTGAATGTAAAATTCGGTGGTGTGTTTAAATAATGGGAAGGTTTGCAAATTGAATTAAGGCCACTGAAATAATGGCTGAATTGGTGAATTTGTTAAATTTTGAGACAAAACCTGGTTTTATGATGTTTAGTGTTGGTTTTTAAATCCGGGTTTAATTATTCTTTATCTACTTTTGGTCGTTATGTTAAGCTAAAGATTCGGATTCTACATAAAATTCTAGACTAACAAGATGTGCTACATGTATAAAAATTTATAAGAACGCCAAGAAAAACTTAAAATCAGGGTAGCTCTGGGGATGGTGCTATGTGAAAAATTTAAAGAGATTTGTGTAGCTGAGAAAATTTAATATTGATTGATACCAAACAAGGTAGGTTTATCTCGTGGGTGGAAATGTGAGAAAGATTTATCTCGCAGAGGGTATATGTGTAACTTTGCAGGGCGTGGTCCGATTTCAAATCTGTTTAAATTCGACTAAATTTAAAGATGTATCGCATGTATAAAAATTTATAAGAACGGTCAAAATCGCTACGGTAAGAAATCTTAAAATCAGGGTAGCTCCTGGGGATGATGCAATCTAAAAATTCCTAGAGATTCGGGTAGCTGAGAAAATTCTAATATTAATTGATACCAAACAAGAGTAGCAGTTTAATTCTCGAAAATGCAATGGCCTAGTCGAATTGAAAACTTATGTTGGTTAATAGGTGTTGCTACAATGTTCAAAATTTAGAAGATCAGGACTTAAAGTGGGTATAACTTTGCAGGGTCGTGGTTCGATTTGCAAATCGGTGTTCGTACAGATTGAATGTGCATAAAATTTGAGACTAATCAAATGTTGCATGATAAAAATGTTGTAATGAACGCTCAAAATGTCGCTACAGGTAGAGATGTAATCTTGAAAATGGGGTGTCCTTGGGGATGATGCATCTAAAAATTTTAGAGAAATTTGAGGTAGCTGAGTAAAACTGGTTAAGTGATAATGTGATTACCAAATCCAAGATGGTTTAATTCGTGGTGTGGAAATGTGGAGATTAAGATTTATCTCGCAGGGTGGAAATCGAGGCTATGTTCTGGTGTACGTATGAAATTGGTTGCGGGTAAAAGATGTTCAAAGGCAGTGATTCATTCCTGATTGGATGATTCATCTAAATTATCACATTGCCTCCTATGGGAATTTAATGTAAAATTTGGTCGGCAGATGTGCTGAAATGTGGATCTGTGAAATGTGGTCAGTGAACGTCAACTAAATGGTCTACTGTTTCCGCATCTTTTTAAACTTTCGATCCGCATCTTCCAAAATAGTCTTCCGGAATATTCAAATGTACGGACATTTTAACGCGTTTGAACGGAGTCTTTTGCCCAGACGGATACTATTGGCACGTTTAAAATGATCTTTTAGTACGCATGTGTACTTGGAGAGTGCGCTCGTGTCATGAGCTAATGTGTGATGCTAACGCGCAAAGTACGCTGGGTTCGATATGCGACATGGTCCGCTTGAAAATGTTAGGCGTACGCATGTTGTACAAAAATACACTCGTTCGGATGGAGGCTAAATGGAGGTCCGTGTGTTGAGTGTTGTCACTCGACGTGTAAATGATTACCTATGCTTGGAACATCAAGGGTTCGGCAAAATTAAAATTGTTCAGGTCTTAAGCGAACACTCGCTTCCTGGCCATGTTGTATACCTCGGTGTAGATTGAACAATCACATGTAATAGTGTACTTGGGAGTCTATTTGGTA
Source organism: Platerodrilus igneus (assembly GCA_036346225.1). Taxonomy (NCBI): domain Eukaryota; kingdom Metazoa; phylum Arthropoda; class Insecta; order Coleoptera; family Lycidae; genus Platerodrilus; species Platerodrilus igneus. Next base: position 701,987 of record JARFIW010001290.1, read on the forward strand.
CTTAACCGTTGCTTTACAACATTAGAACTGTATGTGTCTTAGTGATACAGACTAAGGTTCTGGTATCTTAAGTACCAATAAATAGTGCCCGTTATGGAAGCCCTGTCTTGAGTCTATTTCTTCAGTAAATACTCCACTAATTTGTTTAAATTTATAGTTCGGCTCTTTAGCTCACTGAAACACGCAATCCATTCTACCCGTTCTAGTATTTTGGAGCTTCTTCAAGTGTAAACGACCTCATGCACGGTCGTGACCTTCTCACACAAGAAGGGTGGCAACCGAGGCAGGTAGCAGCCAAACTACTCTTTGGGAAGATAAAATAAATTAAGAGCACTACTGTAGGGTTAGTTGAAAATAATACCTTCCTTGAGAATGCTCGTTATACTTCTTACAACCAGCTTTTTTATAGTCGAAGTTCTCAGTGCAGCGGCGGGATAAACCCGTTAATTGTACTTCACTTCCATGATGGTATTGGGCATTTATCAGTTGACAAAACAATTTCGGCTATAAGTAAATTGTATTGGTTTTCAATCCAATTCCAGCAATGATAGAGAGTTGACCTGAAATCTCTGATTCCACATTTTTATGATACTCTAACAGATCAGTATGCCTTTTGCATATGTAAAAACCAATAACCAGATAAACTAAAAGAGTAAAAGCAAACTAGTTTGCGCTACAAACTCAAAAAGCAATAAAAGGCAGCTGTTTTAAATAAGTTATAAAATTTTGTATCAGCTGCAAAGAAACTTGATCAGCAACGCGGACTGTAAAATCCATAATTACGTTTTTATGAAAATAATAATAAACTTTATAAACGGAGTCATTTGTACTTGAGTTGAAACTTTGAAAATTAAAACGAAACGAAGGAGACTGGTGAACGTTACTGTTATTATTATGCTTAATGCATAACTAAAATGCAACAAAGCTACAATAGTATTCCATATTGCTACAATCTCTACAATCTCAACCCTTACTTAGTACATTTTATAGTTCAAGCATGCAAATTTCTATATGAGCGTTATAGCAGATTATCACTTATGATTATGTCCACCTGCAGCGTGATCGATTTCTCAGGTTCTCGTTGTCCGATTCTCAGTAGATTTATTATGTGAAGCTTGCCGCTAGTAACAGTCGTGCCCTAAAAGAAAAGGTCACAGTGTTTGGATAGATAAATGAACACTACACCACAACACACGCTATAACACACTCCAAAAATGCAGTTGCCTTTCCAAACTCCAATACTGCATTGATCAATTTAAGTTTTTGTAAATTACCTTCATCGTTTCAACACTCATTCTTCCTCCCCAGGATTGGCATATTTAAATTGGCCGATGTCCTACAACCAATGGGATGGAGAACTTCAACACTTCAATAATGCGTGTTTATAGTACGTTTCCTGAGAGTGACAACTTGACGGTATCTTAACGTATTTGTACATATTAAAATCATTCTAATCATACAATGTACCTAATAATTTATAAAATAAACAGAACTAGATTCAGGAAACAAGAGGAACTACTTTACTTCCATACAAAAAATTATTATTAAATATAAAAAAATGGAAACTGGTTATCCAATAATTGAAACAGGCAAGTTAAGGGTTAATTTACTTAATTCATAACAATATACTGAAAGGAATATTAGCCAACTTCCACATGAAGTACAGTCCTTCAATTTATATCCGATTATTGAATTACGGCTCACGCCATTGAGAAGAGGTTAGTTCATAACTTAAAATTTTTTTTGTGCACTAGAATTTCTAATTTCAAATTCTACTTATAATTTTATTTATACATTTGGATAATGCGTGTGAACCAAATCTTTATGTGGCTTACACTTAAAGCTTAAATTAAACATATTAATGAAGGATTTTCCCATGTGGCGTTTCAAAATTCCCTGAACCTAAATCTCAAAGTGAAAAGGTAAAACCTTATTTAGAAAGGTGCAACAATTGAAATAAAGCTTCAAAAAAGGATAAACAAATAAACAAAGAAAATAGTTCCTTCGTAGGCGAGCTCACATTTGCGGAAAACTAAAATTAAATTTGTTTATAGGAGGTGCCAGGAAATGATAATGAATAGCCACCCAATTTGAAGGTTTACTCAACTAAGCAAGCACAGGACTTGTTTGCCGCCGCACCCGCACAAATTTAGTCTAGTGCATGAAACTCGGACACTTATAGCTAACACTTAACTTTACTATACGTCTAAATACAAGTTTTTCAGATTCGCATACAAATGCATACAAATTTTTATTAATATTTTTGAAGATATTCTCTTAAGCTAGACAAATTTCTTGCTGACCTTTACCAGGATAAGACAAAATATGCACCCTGTGCTACGGCATTTACGATACATAATTTTCTTAATCCTATTTTCTTACGTACGATGCTAAACTGTAAGATAGCTTTTTTATTTTCCAGTAATAAATCCTACCTATGGTTATAAATACCAAAGGGCTGGAACAATAAATAGGTAAAACAATTTTTTACAGGAATTTTACAACAAAAAAGATAAATAATTAATTTGATTTAAAATAAAGGCAATATAGAATAACATCTTCATAGTGATACCTAAAACGGTGGATAACGAAGTACTAGTCGACCAGCCATAGTGTTATTAGTAGCCCGGAGTGGGAGAATACCACTCTTATGTGATGGACGGGGTTGCCTCGGGTAGAATTTTGGGATAAGCATCCTAGAGAAGGAGTTGAGAGTAGAGAATGTTTCCATTAAGACATAATGCTCTAAAGGACCACTTGCATGACTAACGATGAGATACAATACAAGCCAGCACGTAGATGCATAAAAACAATTGGACTCCAAATGTGACCTAGGAAAATCATCCTCCTACAGAGTGCATCCACGTAATCAACTCAAATACAACCACGCAATTATTTCAGAGACACCTACCATGGATTCAGCAATACTTGTACGATAGACAGTTAATTGATGATAGAATTAGGAAAATTTTCAATACAACGACAACATAAAGAATAATGTTTGAAACTACAAAAGCGACAGACCCTCAGTAACACGTTAAGTAAAGATAAAAAATTGCATTAACGTTCCTATGATATAAAATGAGTAATAACTTAAATCATAAAAAATGATTGAAATATATGCGTAAGAAAACACATCGAATAGAAATTTCTTGTATTCGCTCCTGTGGAAACTGATTTCTTACTACATAGGCACAGGTCTCGATCATATATGTAGCCAAAGAGTAATGTAGTAACCGGACATCAGCTAGTAGAAGTCCTAAAGGTTCGTTGAGTTGTGCAGACGAAAAAATATGTTAACCACGATAAATAACTGTATTATGTTGTGGAATAATAACATGGTAAAAGATAAAAATTTAAAAGAAATTAGATTTATTTGCATGTAATGACTACTAAAAAAATAGTTATAACTAAGAGTGAAAGGTCAATCGTTTAAACCAAAAACTATGGCATGACAAACGTTGGTGAATTTGTAGATTAAGGGGCAATATTTATTTAGATGTACGATACGATTCGTCAAAGGCTATAAACTAAATTTATGTAAACATAAGCCATATGAAAGTTTGGGTACGGAAGATGATATTACAGGTAAATTTTTTATCCATGAACAATAGAGAAAGCAAGGTACATTTACAAAATTAAAATCGTGTAATCCATGGTATGGTATAATTTATAAAAGATATCTTTAGTAATTAATTTTTGAAGAAAAATTGCTAATTGTGTTAAACAGTAAATTGTAATTTGGTTTCGTTTTCAGTTTGTAAGCTAGCAAAACTAATTTTTATCTAAAGTTATGTACCATCAATTTACATTGACGTTCTTAATAAATAAGAAATTCAATTAAAAAATTCAAGACAAAAATATGACATATCAGCTGTATTTAATATTATGTTTACAGTGTTGCCAACCATGAAAGTGGTTGCATACGTTGTGTGGGTAATATTTTATAGTGTAAAAAACTTTTAGTTACAATAAAAATAAATACTCTGAAATGTTATCAGGTTAAACCGTACATTTTTTTGTTTTCTAATTAGATAGTAGATGAACCACGAACACAAAATCACATGGTTGACATAATCTATATTAACCCAATGTATGAAAAAGCTAGCTGTTTAGGAGGAATTATAAAGAACGTGCCGCCAAATTATAACGCTATTTTGCTTACATAAAGTAATAATTATAGCATATGCAACTTTATAAAGAATTAAATTTTCCCCTGGGCGTCAAAGCCTCTCAGATATTGCAAAAATTTACCCCGTAAAGATTGTAAGTCAGCTTCGTCCTTCCTCTCAAGACGTGTCCAGGTGTTCGTTGTTTGGTTGTCGGTAACTTTTTTCTTAGACGAAGCGTAGGTATTTTTATATCGGTAGAAAACAAAGGTAACAAAGTAAGTAGATCATTTCACCCGTAACTCAACCTAGCTTGTTCGTACTCGAGAAAGACCGGTAATAAAGTGCTGCTTGTTTCGACTCCAGGCTTCCATGAACCATCGTATGCTCCAAGTTAGTTTAATGTTATTGTTTAAACTGTTAAACGCAGCTGCATTTTAAAAGCATTGAAAATGCAGTGCTTGTATTTTCTTAATACTACAAATCAAGGATCAATGTCCTAAAATACGTGCGAAACAAATCTTTGTGCGGTTTGCACTTAAAACTTAAATTAAACATAATAATAGTAAAGGATTTTCACATACGGGGTTTAAAAGTCTCCTGAACTTAAATATCTAAATGAATAAGTGGAGCCTTATTGAAAAAGGCGCCATAAGGTTCAAGAATCAGCTGCTGATTGTAAACTGTGTTATAGAATTTCGATAAGGAATGTTCTGAGGAAGTTTCTTTTGCAGTCAGGTGATATAATTTGCGGTTTTTTGCATGCCTTTAGTGTTTTGTATTGCATTCTAACATATTTTAAATGTAAGTTTCGAATAAGTTTTTCTATAGTGTATTATCTATTTATTTTAAAATGTTTTTTCTTTAATTTTGTTGCTTGCTTTCCATTTATTCGTGTTCAGTGAACGTTTGTGTTTGCACTATTGAATGATTTTTAAAAATGTAGAAAATTAACACTGCAAGCTGTTTAAAAAGCAAGAAAATGTATTTTTTCATCTCCGTAGTTTTTTCTACATTTAAATGAATCAATTTTTGTTTTATAAAGTAAAGTTATAAAAAAATAACTATAGAAAAAAATATTAAGCACATTTCCCTTTTTACTCCAAGATGCTTAATGGGCGACTTTGCATCTCGAACAATAATCTCTGCTACTGCCGACGCCAGATGGTTAGTTTAAGCGGAGCTGTTGACACGTATACATGGCTGTTACAATTGATGCTCCCGCCAAGTACGAGATGCAGTGCTTTGTTCAAGCAGAAGGGATTAGAGTAGCTGGAATTCACTAAAGAATGAACAAAGTATATAGTATAAATCTTATGAGCGATGGTTTTGTGAGTGATTGGAGTAGAAAATTCAAAGGTGGGCGAACCGACGCTTATGAGAAACGGGACACGTACCCAAATCTGTAGAACAGACGACAGTTGACAATAACTAAGTTGTGCGAGGAACTTTCTAAAGTGTCGAAATCGTCTCTTTACAAAATCGTTACAGAACACCTACACTGCAATAAACTTTGTGCTTGATGAGTTCCACTTACGTTGTGTGGCGACTATACAGCTAGAACAAGTTGAAAATGCAAGGCATTGTCGCAACGAACTTCCAAATGTAGACTTACTTTAAAACAATTTAAAGAAATTAAAATTATTATGTTGTAATAATTATAAGTATTCAGATAAAATAAAAATTAATTCCCGGGGGGGGGGGGTCGGGTATCCGTGGTCAGATTTTGTGGGGGGGTCCCATATTTCGACTCAGCTATGTTAGGGGAGTCCAAATATGTATCGCACATTAATTTTGGACCTATTTGAAATTTTAATTTTCCCGACGGAATATCGCGGGGGCACGGCGTCCCCGTGGCCCGATTTCAACTGACATCAAAACTTAAGCTCAGGACACCGAGCTGAATCGATTGATGTATCACACATTGATGTCCGACCATTAAAAAGGCTTCTGACGGACAGACGGACGACAAATCGATTTCATAAACGAACGAAGTTCGTTGAAAATTGCATTAGCGATATATTTTTTACCCGTTATGAAGCTTCAAATCTGGATTTAATACGTCACTTCAGAAACCAAAAACCAATCTAAGTAGTGGATACACCCAAACTGGTGAAGCAAACCTAAAATTCAATTAACAAGAGGAAGCTTATGCCTATGGTCTTCTGTAACGAAAGATTTGTTGCTTTGTTAAGTTTAAGGCACCAGGGACTCTTTGGTGTAACTGCTTCTCAGACGTTACGACGACTGCTAAGAGCCATTCAAAACAAGAGAAGACTTTTGGAGTTGCACTCATTCACTACAACGCCCACTCTCACAATACTGCTGTAATCTAACAGATCCTGGAATAGTTTAAATGGGGCGTGTTTGATTACCTGGCTTATAGTCCCGACTAGGAACAGAGTGAGTTTACTTTTTCACCGGAACTGAAGAACTGACAAGGAGACTAAGGAATTCAGATAAATTAAATTCAAAATAAGGTTTAAGCCCATTTCGCATCAATGGTTGCAGCGTTCTTCGAAAAGGGGATCAAAAACCTCCTCCATTGATACGATAAATATTAATCATAATGGCGATTATGTAGAAGACTAACCATGTTTGTATACATAAATGCTTTTTGTTTGTACTTTCGTCTTTTGTTATGGGTCATTGGAGGTGGAATAACAGCTTCATATAAAAGGTTTCGTAAAAATAAAGTATTGATTTGCACAGTTCACAAAATTTTGAGAATGATATTGTAGCGGGCTACTATTAACGCGTTCACCAATTTAGAAGAAGAAATAACAAAATTTTTTATTATTCACTATTCACAAGTTTAATTAATAGTATATGTTTTATTTATAGATGTTTTCATTCCAATTAACAATGGAGCACTATCACACTATTGCTATTTACAAGCACTAATATCTTCTTAAACTAAATCCTTAATCATAAGTCTTCTTAACAACACTAGCACTACTATAATTTATTTATTACTCTTTTGTCTATTTATGTACAAGCTTGCGGTACAATATACACGTTCACATAACACAAATTTATATTTACTGTAGGACCTTCAAAACGTAATGACCACCTAACTATACATGATATGATTTATATACGATATTTGGATATAACTAACGGATTTACACTCATCGCCGATCTTATATATACCCTAAAATTAACTAGATGATTCATAGTCTGGTGTTTGCTCGAATGTTCTAGACTTCGGTAGAATATACTTGGGTTATGCAACTTGCGTGTTTGACGGGTTGCTTAATAGTTCGTAACACTGTCCCCTCTTTAAAACCATTACGTTCCGTAACGGTAAAAACATTTTCACACCAATTTGATGTCTAATGGCGGTATCGACAGCTATCTCCTCTGGTGCATCCACCACGTCGTTGGAAATAACAGTCAACACTCTTTCTTGGTCTTGGTAGGCAATCGGTTGATAGCAACAAACAAGGACCTAGATGTTGGTTCTTTGGAAAATTACTTCTAGCATATTTCGAACTATTTTCCAATCTAAGCGATACAGCCTAGCTTGGGCACCGTTAGTCTCGTTACTTCTTTTTCCATCATCTGAGCCTCCCATAGATGTCCGTAACTAGGTCTCTGCCATGAAAAATTTTTGGCGACCAGATAATAAACATAACAATTTCCATCTTGAAGAACCAAGACTTTTCCTACAGTTGGTTGTTATTGTACTAATTTATTCACACATTTAAACTTTTTCTTGAAAACAATAGCTATTCCTCCTGACATTTGCATATCTTGAGCTACGCGATGTGCAAGGGAATACCTTTTTGGTGCTCTAAACAGATCTTCTTGTTTTCAACAACAACGCTAAATCTCGCTTTAGCGAAATCACCATAGGCCGACATGAAACTCTCAAAATCTACATTTGATTCTCGATTAATAACTCTTCGAACACCATTTTCATTACTCGAGCCCGCCTGGTTATTGCCAGCGTAAGATATTAAACGTTCAAATTGTACTACTTTCGGTTTACCACGGGTAGATCTTCTGATAAGGTGCCTTACATCATTAACTCTTTTTAACACTTCGTACGGGCCTTTCCATTGGCTTGGTAATTTTGGCGAAAATCCACGCTTTCTTTGTGGATTGTATAACCACACTAAATCTTCATTTTGGTAACCACCTTCTTGTGCTCTCGTGTCATATTGTGATTTCATTCGATCGATTGCCGCCTGGATATCCATTCGGACGTTTTCGTGAATGCTATTTGATCTTTCGAGAAGCTTACTAACGTAATCTTCACCTGCGATCTCTTCTTCGGGTTTATATCCAAACTGAAGATCACACGGTAGCCGCAATTCACGTCCTAACATCACGCAAGCGGGGGAGCATCCTGTGCTGTCATGTACCGAAGATCGGTACGCTAGTAGGAACAAATGTAAATATTGGTCCCAGTCTCGTTGATGTTTGAAGATAACTTTGGTTAGATACTTTCCTGACGTCCTGTTTATTTTTACAACCATTCCATCCGATTGAGGATGAAGTGGCGTAGTCCTAGTCTTCCTGATTCAAAGATGCTTGCAGACGTTCTGAAGCAACGCTGATTTGAATTCTTACAGGCTTTCATTTGTCTTTTGCGAGCGGTTCTTAACTTGTGTATGTTAAACCTGTTGAAGATGGGCCTCTTTATATCTCATCTCAAGCCTCGATGTTAAGAGACCGCAATTATTCTGATGGTGATTAAGAATCGTTTGCAAGATGTTAAGAGCTTCCCCCCGTAGGGCCATTATTAAAAAGATAGCCTTTTCTTTGTTGCACCAACCGTTGGCTATTGCAACAGCATCAAATTGTTTCAAATATGTCGGCCAAGGTGTTTTACCATCAAATGTGGGTGGTCTCATTTTAAATTTTGACGGTATTGACTCGCTTCCTTCCATGCTTCCTATTTCAGGGACGTTCTGATTTACAACTTAGTTTGCTAATTCAAGTGGCCGCGTTATTATTGAAATCATTTGTTCTTGCAGCCTCATTACATCTTCTTCCGTTTTAACCAATTTATTGTACAACTTTTGCTTGACTGTTTTTACCTGTTTAGTGAAATCTTCTTTCAATGCAATGGAGCCTTCTATTAATCTTTGTTCTAGCGTGGCTGTATTTTCATTCAACTTTTTTTCCATTTTCGCAGCATTTTCACTAAGTGTCAGTTCTAGTTTAGGCGACCTCTCTTCCAACCGGATTTAAAATCCTTAAGGAAATTCAACGTCCATTTTACTTCAGCTTCTTGTAGCAGGCATATACAAACTACTCAAATGTCTTGAGACTTGTGTATTTTTTTATTTTTTAAATTAATCATTATACACCCAACACAGCCTAACACCAGTGTAGCGGGCTACTATTAACGCGTTCACCAATTTAGAACAAGTAACAAAAAAGTTTTTATTATTTACTATTTCAAGTTTAATTAACAGTATATGCCTTATTTATAGATGTTTTCATTCCAATTAACAATGGAGCACTATCACACTAATGCTATTTACAAGCACTAATATCTTCTTAAACTAAATCCTTAACCATAAGTCCTCTTAACAACACTAGCACTACTATAATTTATTTATTACTCTTTTGTCTATTTATGTTCAAGCTTGCGGTACAATATACACGTTCACATAACACAAGTTTATATTTACTTTAGGACCTTCAAAACGTAATGACCAACTAACTATACATGATATGATTTATATACGATATTTGGATATAGACTAACTGATGTACACTCATCACCGATCTTATATATACCCTAAAATTAACTAGATGATTCATAGTCTAATATTTGCTCGAATGTTCTAGACTTCTGTAAAATACACTTCGGTTATGCAACTTACTTGTTTGACGGGTTGCCTAATAGTTCGTAACAATATTTGTACATTTAAACACCTGTCTATAAACAAAATTATTTTAATAATGAACAACATTAACAACATGTATAAAACGATAGGTGTGGAGTATACTGTTTTTCACAAATTAAATATCCTCGAGTAGTGAATAGAAAACTGAACGTTTATACTTTTATTTTGTTTTGTTTCATAGTTAATGTTGTGAATAAATATTGTTTGCCCCTACTCTGCTTATTGTTTAAAAACCTCTATTACACACGAAAATCTTAATATAATATTGTAAGGATCATGCCGAAAGTTTAGAGTTGTAAAAATAGAGCCATAAAACAAACAATGAATTATGTACAGTTGCAGTAGTGTATTTAAAGAACCAATATAAAGCGAAAAAATGGGTGATTCGAGTGATTTCCAGAAAGTTCTTTCAGCTTCTGGAGGTTACGTTAGTTAGATATTTAAACCGTAAGACCGACGATTATTTCAGTCGAGGAAAAAAGTTCTATGAATTAAATTATTATCGGAATGGTTAAAATAAATCCGTTTAATATATAATATAATATGAATTAAGATAAAACAGATAGTGCTTGTGCGTAGATAAATTACATAGTTGAATTTAGTAACAAATTTAATATAATGGTGGTGTTAAGAAAAACTGTATTGCAGTACATTGTTGGAAATTGGTATCAGTGATTTCTGCAGTGGTATTTGATGTAATTTAAGATCCTCCGTAAACAGTTGTGAATCATTAAACTTATATTGGAGCTAATAAAGGACAGCAACTTGAAGTTCGTTACAGTATAAAAGCAAATGGTCAGCTATCTCGAACTTACCCTTAAATTATACTCTAACAGATATTTGCTTAAATCTTCCTAAACGGTTTTCGAATAATTCTGTCAATATGCAAGTGACTGAGAAAATATCAGTCCATAACTTTGAATATACCCCTCAAGCATAAAACATTATGAAATCCATAACGAATCCATAAGCCAAGCTTTTCATAGAATTGTCTCTTACGCTACATTTGCTTAGCATTATTTTCGTATATCGTCGATTGAGATAACGTTTATAGAACTTCAGTCTTGCCTAATAGGTAGTGAGTCAGCAACGAATTATGAAGGATTAAATACTATTAGAACTGTTTTGTTTAATGTCGGGTTACAAACGACGATCAAGCTTTTCGTATTTAAAGTTATATTGAGGTCGCTGTACTCTTTTGCGTAAGCGTTCTATACTTAAACGGCGTGATTCATAAGAATGTGTTTTGAGATTTTCTCAAGCTGTGGATATTAGGAGAGCTTTCAACCGTTTTAACGTATATCCTTCACTTTCATGGAGTTTGTCTTAGAATAAACTTCATAACCTTAAGTATAGTAATCCAATCTACAATACGAGGTGTGGCAATTAAATACCGAGACAGGTGTGAAAAAATGTCTCTCAGGAGACGCATAAAACGTCTAAATCTTTACCTATTAATTTGATTTGAAATGCTGGATATTCTTTGTCACCAAATCTAACTTAGTTTTTGAAAATCTCAATTTTAAGTGTTTTTCTTTACAATTTGGTAAACTGCTGTGGGATACGTTGCATTTCTTTCATTTGATTTATTTGGAATTTATCAATAGCAGCGTGCAACATACAAGGTGATTTACAACTTTATAGAAATATTTTTACTGAGGCTTATGAATAGTTCATAGATTGGTATTTACGCAAAAGAATTATTTTTAGTACGTAAAATTGAAACGGATGCTTTTACGGTTCATATAAGACTAAGGAAGCTACCCACAATATGCTCTAATTGAAATTTTTTGGTTAGTAGCTTTTGGTATGATGTATATGCTGTTTGACAAACCAATCGTAAAAGTTTATTATATGATTTGCGGCTTAAAATTTACAAACTCACGAACTAATGTGTTTTATTATAAGCAGAGTCAATGACACCGACGGAAAGCTTCAAATAATGTATTTGCTACTCAGTAGTAAACTGCATTTTTTGAGTCTTTGAACAAACAATGGGCGTTCTACTGTACTGGTAGCGAGTTTCTAAAACGCTACTGTACAAGCCAGTAGCACATGATTAGCATTTGCAAATCTTTTTTGGTGTCCGTGTTGAAAACACCCAATCACCGCAGTCTTAAATCTAAAAGAATCAAATGACAGTAAAGATTTGTTGATTTACAATAAAATTCGCTGTTTGATAGTTATTCAGTTGCAGCCTTTTCTTACTTTTGTTCTCTGTGAATTTTAATTTGGTAAAAACAGTAAAGATTTTGCTTGTGAAAGTAGCATATTACAAACTCGCTAGCTGTAAAGTAGAGCATCCATAGTTTGTATTGAAACTCAGAGTATACAGTTTACTAATAACTAACAAATAAGCACTGTTTGAAACGTCTCGTCGGTGTTATTGGCATCGGTAATAATAAATCACATCAGTTTGTGGATTTACAAGCTGTAAACCCCAAACTATACCATAAACTATTATGATAGATGTCATACAGCATAAACATTATACGGAAAGTTAGCTACCAAAAAATTTCAATTAAAGCACGTGGTAGATAACCTCCTTAATTTTATACGTACCCTAAAATTCTCCAGTTCAATTTTAGTTTTTAAGAAATAATTTTTTGCGTAAAGTGTCAAGCTATGGCCCATTCTTGAACATCAGTTAAACAATTTCTATAAAGTTTTAAATGAAAATGTATTAGATTAGACTTAAAAAAAAATGTTAGTAAACAACAGAACTCTTAGAAACAAAAAATATTAATTGTATTAACTGGAGGATTATATTGTGTTTGTAAGGTATTATAACTACATATATAATTATACGTTCACCTTAATATCATGGAGCAGAGCATGGTAAAGATTATGGCAGTCACTGGCAATTACTTTTGTTAAGTTCTGTAGATAGTTTCCCTTTTGCAATGTAATTCTTTTTCGTTCCTTGAAAAGGTGAGACCGTGCTGCACCACCAGGAACTAACTTTCATGGTCGATGTGGTAATTCACTTTAATTATTATCGGAATTGAGTTAATAAAAATTACGTGCTTCTTGTGAAGTTAATACTGGGTAACGTGCAACTTTTTCGGGCCTAATGGTTGGGTATCTGTGAAATGCCTTGATTCTAATCTTTAAATTGGTGGTACCCCATCATGGTAACATCATAGGGGCATGGCTTAACTCTGACTGTTTTAGTTACGAATGAGTAATCACTGTGCAAATGAATTTCTCTTTATCTCAGTTTCCGTTTAATGCAGCTGAAAGCCAAGTCACACTCCATTTAAGTTTTGTCGGGTTCCAAAAGCTTTTGTGTAATTACAACCTGTATTTCAACAACGTACGATAATACGCCATTGACAAGGTCGATATTGCGATTTTAGTATGCGCATCCATTGCAAAAGATAAAAATGGGAGGTTTCTTAACGAACCATGTTTACAAAAGTGACCCGATAGAAATCTACACGAAGAATACCGAATCAAGGACAACTCTAACGTTACAGTATCATTTGACCATAGTAAAAAAAGCTGCAAGTTTGTAAGAAGATGTTTTTATCAATTTTTTGTTTGGATGAGTACAGTGTGCATAGTTGTATAAGAAGTAGTGAGTATGAATGAATACTAGTAAAAAGATGTGCTCACTTTGGAGCAGAATATTTTGATTTATGAACACGAAGATAAGAAAAAGTACGTCAGAGGTTTTTTTAATAGTTTGTCAAAGTTACCCCTGTGAAGTTGGCACGACATTCTTTAAATTAAAAAACCGAACCAATGATAGTTATAGAGTTCCTGATTAAAAAATAAAAAGCGTTCCGCATTTTTTAATACCAAAAAATAGCAAATGAAAAATTGTTGTGCTAACTTCGCGAATCTAGAACGACACTTCCTCCTCTAATCTATAAGAAACCAATGAACATCACAACTTTTAGCAAGAGTTCCCGTTAGTTCTAATCGAGTTGTAATTAAAACAAAACATTGCAATAATTAGGTTATTTGCATAAAAACGTATATTGAACCCAACATGACACTCAACGAAAAAGTGTCGTGCTGATCATTTTTAGCGTATTTCTTGTTATATATCGGCAGTTCTAACAACTACGATCACTTTTATTCTGAGTTCCAGTGGCTAACCATTTTTAAATAATTTTTTAATTTTCCGTCTAGCACGACACTCGGAAGAAAGTGTCCTGTTGATTATTTCTAGCACATTTTTCGATATATATTACTCAAATTTAGACCAAGGTAGAAAAATTAATAAACGACATCAAATAATTTTAATCACCGTGTATAAGGAAGCTTTAGGTACTAATACGCTTCATTTAAAGGTATATTGGATAAATTCGTCATTTACTTCTAAACATAGGGTTTATATTGTTTAGATAATGTTAAACACCGTGTATATTAAAGCAGTGGAAAATAGTACGCTTAATTAAAGGCCTACTGTGTAGATATAAATCATTCAATTAGAATGTAGGGTTTGTATAGAATTTCATTAGATAATACGCGTTATTAAAACCGTGGAGCATAAAAATTTATTCGTTTCATTAAAATAAGGGATTTAAATTATTCACTAGACGCTTTCTATAAAAAGAAGCAGAATTAAAATGTTCAATTTGTATGTAATTTAATCGTTCCAAGTACTAAAGCTAGCGAGAAATTATAAAGACGTGGGGAAATTATATAAAAGCCTTCAGCGTATTAGAACGCGGAACACCTGCAGAAATAACGATGTATATGATAGTGGATAAGCTTTAAGCTATATGAGTGCAAGTAAGAAAGCGAGTTTGTGGTATAAAGACAAGCGAGATGGAATGTATTAGCAGTTAAACGAGGGGAAATGTGAAACGAGAGCACAGGTTGTAGATAGAACGAACAGACTAGATTGGCAATTAAGGTTGAAATAAGATGCAAACATGAGAGGGAAAGCATATCAGTTGGTGTGTAAAATTAATTAGTTGTTCTCGGACGTGTTGCGAGGCTTGTGGAAAATTCTAAGATTTTCAACTAGGACGAGTGCAAATTTCAGTAGAATCGCTGTGCCGAGCCGTCGGAAGGGAAAACAGAATGCGAATTTCTTAAAATCGTCCGTCGCGGGACAAATTCGACCTACAAGCGAGCCATTATATAAACCCGTGCTAATAGGAGTTGCGCTCTCTTATATTTTTGATTTTATTCGATACTTTAAACAGTTTTGCTCTTTATTTTTTGATTATTCGATACTTTAAGTAGAATACGTGGTGATTACGTGCTACAATAAAAGTTATTAGTACACTTAGAGAAGATAAATGAAGGTAACAAAGTCTAGTTATATTTGCGGGTATTACTGTACCAATTATCCAAATTAATAACGATAAATAAATAAAAAGAAGTAGGCAGTTTTTGGTATAGCGTGAAAGAATTATGAATATCATTGCTATTTATCGGGAGTGTTAGTAATCAAATGTTATTCGTAAACGTGATTGGATTCACAAAACAAGATTTCGATATACTTAGATGAGTTCCTGAGAAACCCTGAAACCTTTTAGACAAATGGTGGTGGAGAAGAATTTTAAAGGCGGCCAGAAATCCGAAGAAGTAAACATAAACCAGCTGGAATGGTGGGATTAGCAAGTCCGATGTACATTGAAGTCACGAGTGCATTAACCTTCAGGTAAATTATGCATGTTGTTCGATCTTAGATGTTTTGGTGTGAGTTGAATATTTTTATAATTCGTTTGATAAAAATGGACAGTAGTAAATTTGCATAAACAACAAATTTTTAATTTTAAGGTAAAATTTTCTTGTATAAGTAGAAAGTAGTATTTATCAGGTTTATGTTTTTGATTAGGATGAAAATTTGGGTCTGTCTTTGAGCTCAATTAGACTAACCTGTTAAATTAACGTAAAGGGGTGGGAGATGCTCCCTTTTATTCAGACTCAGGTCTGCAAATATTGTTTATTTAATTAGTATGCATCCTACAAGGACTCTAATTCTGGATGCAAATTAAAATGATGACAAATTTGAACTTGAAATTTTATGATGCTGCAATATATGCTGAAATTTAATTTTGAAATTTTAATGTATTGTGAATATTGGTGTAAATAAAGTTAACGTTGATGTTTGTGGTAGGAATGTGTTTTCTTTTATGAATGACGATGAAAGTTTTAACTAGGTGAGCAGCCGAGGCGGAAGGATTCAAGAGGCGATATTCAGGAAAGAAATCTAATATAAGAGGAGATTTCCTCGATTCTTAGTACGAGGAAACAGCAATTCTTGACGCCCAATTCGTGAGGCTCGATTCTTATAGGGAATCACAGCAAATCTTAACGGCCCAATCTGTGGGGCTCGAATGATCAGTAGAAAGCACCAGTTCCAGTGACCAGAGGCGCATTTCACAACAATATATATATATATATATATATATATATATATATATATATATCGACAATTCCACATGAGTTCTAACAACTACGATTACTTTTAGCCTGATTTCCAGTGACTAACCATTTTAAATAATTTTTAATTTTCGGTTTAGCACGACACTCAGAAAAAAAGTGTCATGCTGATCATTTTTAGCGCCTTTTTTAATATATATCGACAGTTCTACACGAGTTCTAACAACTACAATCACTTTTAGCCTGAGCACCAGTGGTCAACCATTTTTAAATAACCTTTAATTTTCGGTCTAGCACGACACTCAAAAACGAAGTGTCGTCCTATTTATTTCTAGCGAGTTCTAACAACTACGAGCCTGAGCTCCAGTAGCTAAAACTGCTACATGCCGAAAATTGGCTATGTATCATATTTAGATTAAGTATAAATATGTGAGTGAATTCCCGCCACTATTTTAAAATAGACTTGTACATTTCCGTCATTTCGGACAGTTGTGTTTGCGCAAAAAAATGCGCAGGCGCGGAATGATGGGCAAGTGCGCGGTTTGCGACACGACAGGATAGGATTATTAGCCACGAGACGTCGAATGGTAACGTTTGCCTGTGTCGTGTTTTTTTTGTCTTTTCTCTTTTTAGGATGTAGGTTTCCTTTTATCTCTACCTTATATTGTTCTCTACCTGTATCCTACCGTACCGCTACGAACGACGAAAGAGGGAAGACAAATAAATTTGGATTCAATAATGGCGTGAAGCAACCCACCCAAACAAGGACATGCTTTGAGATTGAACTGCAAAGCGCGTTTAAGTGAGTACGTTTGCTTTACTTTTGTGTAAATATAATAATTGTATCATTGTAAACGTGTTTGGCATTTGCTACAATTTGACACGTAATTATGTCATAATATCATTATTGTGCAATATTGTGAAACGTGGATCGTATCAGTGTTGCCAACTGTAGCAGTGGCTCCGAATACGGACGCGGGACTATAACAACACTTTTTTCCGAGCGTCGCGCTAGACCGAAAATTAAAAAATTATTTAAAAATGGTTATCCAATGTAACTTAGGCTAAAAGTGATTGTAATTCTTAGAATTTATGTAGAACTGTCGATATATATCGAAAAATGTGCCAGAAATAATCAGAACGACACTTTTTACGAATGTCGTATTAGACTGAAAATTAAAAAATTATTTTAAAATGGTTAGTCATTGGCTAAAAGTGATCGTAATTGTTAGAACTCATGCAGAACTGTCGATATGTATCAAAAAATGCGCTCGAAATGATCAGTACGACACTTTTTCCGGGTGTCGTATTAGACCGAAAATTAAAAAATTTTTAAAAACGGTTAGCCACTGGAACTCAGGCTAAAAGTGACTGTAGTTGTTAGAACTCATGTAGAACTGTCGATATATATCGAAAAATGCGCTAGAAATGATCAGCACGACACTTTTTTCCGAGTGTCGTGCTATACCAAAAATTAAAAAATTATTTAGAAATGGTTAGCCACTGGAACTCTGGCTAAAAGTGGTTGTAAATGTTAGAACTCATGTAGAACTGTCGATATATATCGAAAAATTAGCTAGAAATTATCTGGACCACACTTTTTTTTCGAGTGTCGTTCTAGACCGAAAATAAAAAAATTATTTAAAAATGGTTAGCCACTGGAAATCAGGCTAAAAGTGATCGTAGTTGTGAAAACTGCCGATGCAAATAGAAAAATGCGCTAGAAATGATCAGCACAACACTTTTTCGTCGAGTGTCGCGTTGGGTACAATGTACGTTGTTTATGCAAATAACCTAATTATTGCAATTTTTTATTTTAATTACGTAGTGAGATGGAACTCGATTAGAACTAACGGGAACCCTGCCTAAAAGTTGTGATATTTATTGGTTTTTTATAGACTAGAGGAGAAAGTGTCGTGCTAGATTCGCGAAGTTAGCACGACCATTTTTTATTTGCTATTTTTTGGTATTGAAAATGTGGTACTCTTTTTATTTTCTATCAGGAACTCTAAAACTATGGAAAGTTCTACTAGAACTATCATTGTTTTTTTTAAATTTAAAGAATGTCATGCCAACTTCACAGGGGTAACGTTGACAAACTATTAAAAATGTGCCTCTGACATACCCTTTCTTACCTTCGTGTTCACAAATCAAAATATTTCGTTCCTTGCTGAACACGACTTTTTACTAGTATTCATTCATACTCACTACTTCTTATACAGTTTTGCACACTGTACTCATCCAAACAGAAAGTTGACAAAAACATCTTCTTACAAACTTGCAGCTTTTGTCTATGATCAAATGGTACTGTACCGTTAGCGTTGTCCTTGATTCGGTATTCTTCATGTAGATTCCTTTCGGGTCACTTTTGTAAACATGGTTCGTTACAAAGACTTTTGTCTGATCCGAATTTATATTATTCCAAAATTTATTAAAATAAATTTGCGAGTCTGAGAAGTACCTGGTTTTGCTTTTTAAAAACTCCTTTGAAGTGCAAGATGGTAAAAGAATCTTCCTTTTCTAGGAACGTCATGCTTAACAACACTATCCTTTGATTGACTGTACCCAACATCCTGCTTTCCAAGCATTCTTAAGCGTTTTGTTTTGTTTTCTCCATTTTCTCAGATTTGTTGTCACTCGTCTTCTTCTCCATGAGCCATATCACCATGTCTATAATTTCTGCTTTGTCTTTGTCGTTGGTAGGCTTTATTCTATTATGTTCAAGAGGCAAGTCTTGTTCTTAGATAGAATAATCAGAATCGGGTTCATAGTCATAATCGAGATCGTTCTCTGTATTTTCATTAGTTGGAGATTTAGGGAAATTCATTAATATACTCTGTACAGGAGTACGATATATCTTTTCCTTGTTTAATAATATAGTACCATCATTATTATGAAGTAATGCAGGGTGATTTTTTAGTCCTGTTACCCAGTTTTAATGTAGTTTATAAAACGGAAATTTAGGTGTAATAAAAAATTGTAGTTGTTATTTACAAAAGAAATTTAATATTTTATTACTCACATTTCTTAGTTATTAAAGATTATTAAAGGATATGCTCAAAATATCCACCTCTTGAGGTTATACACGCTCGGACTCTTTTCACCATATTAGCAGAATTTTTCTGGGTTGTATTGGAAACATTCGTGATTAAGTCGGTAATATTGGCTTTCAGTTCATCAATATTGTGAGGATTGTTTTTGAAGACCTCGGACTTAATGTAGCCCCACAAAAAGTATTTAGGAATGTGAAGTCTGGGGACCTTAGAGGCCATAAACCCTTGCTTATTATTCGACCAACAAAGAACTCTTGCAGAAAATCCATGGTTTCTCGAGACGTGTGACAGGTAGCGCCGTCTTACCGAAACCAGCAATACCGTTCTTGAGGTTCTGGTAGAGTCATAAATTGGAGCACAATATTCCTGTATGATGCACCATTTACAGTCTGTTTAAAGAATGTGGGTCCGACTATACACTGGCGAGATACCGCAAACCACACGCTAATTTTTGCAGGACGTAAAGATTTTACTTGAATAGCGTTAGGATTTGCTGCCACTCAAATTCGAGTTGTTTGACTGTTCACATAACTGTCTAGATGGATCCAAGCTTCATCACTAAAGAACACTGTGTTCAAAGATTCATTCCGTTATCATTTACGAATGACGTAAACCAACGGCAAAATTGCAATCGCTTGTATAAATCCGGAGGTTGAAGCACTTGGACTAATCGTACGCGATACGGATACATATGCAATTTTTAGCAGCTTTCTGAACACTCGAATATGATAAACCAACTTGCGAGGAAAGTTTTCGTAAACTTTTCCGTGGAGAATTGAGCAATCTTGTTTTCACATTCTCTAAAACATCATCTGTCAAGACAGTTGGTCGACCACTACGTTTTCTGTCGCAAACCTGTCGCTCGAAATTGGTTTGCTAGCCTAGAAATTAACATTTTTTTCTGGCAGAGGTACACCAACAAATATAATTTGAAATGCTTCTTTTACACTCACGTACAATTTCGTAGAAATATATTGTTCAAGAATGATAAACCGTTGTTCTATGGTAAAAGACATCCTGTTCGTAACACGACCGGAATCCGCACAGAATGTTACACAGCTCAAGGATAATCAATTCGCACCACCGTGTGTATACTGACTGAGTAGGGCTACCAAATCCGTGCGACAGAACAAAATTTCTCTTTATTAAAAGAAAACTACCATACATTTACAATAGGGCAACAGGACTAAAAATCACCTTGTATCATAGCATAGTAGTTGGTACCACTACACTATGGTCGAAGTTTTCCACAATCTAAGGTCCACATTCAGCAATTGCACTAGTTTGAATGGCTTCTTCTATTATGGTTTGTTGTTGAACATCTTCAGTCGGAAGATTTTTTTTTTTTAATTTTTTTAATTTTTAAATCTAACATTCTAGTCGTCTGTCATCTGACATTTTAGACAGACCTGTTTTCCCCACATTGTAACCTGTGCTTGATTACTATCAAATTTGTACGGATTGTGTTTGGGTGTTTTTCTTTGTTGTGTGTAATTGAGTAAGTGTCGATGTTTGTGTGTGCTTATGTGTGTGCGCTAGTGTGTTTTATTGTGTTGGTTAATTGTTGTGTTTATTGTTGATGTTGTTTCTACGTTGTACCTTCGCTCTTGACTAGGACCATCGGCAGCCGGAAATCCCAGTCTTGAGGGAAAGCGCCCCGCAGAATTTGTACCCTTCATCCGGACCATCGGCAGCCGGAAATCCGGATTATTGAGGGGCACAATTTGTGTTTGTATGTGTTGTGTTGGTGTGTATGGGTTTGCTTTTTTTGTGTTTGTAGTTGTGGTGGTGTTGGTGTTGTTTCTGCTTCGTGCTCTCGCTCTCTGTCCAGGACCATCGGCAGCCGGAAATCCCAGTCTTCGAGAAAAAGCATTCCGCAGAATTTGTACTCTTCGATCTGGACCATCGGCAGCCGGAAATCCAGATTATTGAAGGGCACATTTGTTTTGCGTGTGTTGTGTGTGTGTGTGTGTGTGTGTGTGTGTGTGTTTGTGTTTACGCTCGTGTTTGTGTTGTTGTGTGTGTTCGTTTTCCAAAAGGTTAATTCCTTTTATGCATGTTTGAATGGTACAGGTTACAGTTGGGTGGAAATAAATACTTCAGTTTGACATTTTGTTGCCTCAATTACTGTTAGTTTTTAATTTCATACAGTGGTGTTAGCGTAAAAAGTTCCTATTCTACTACTTATTCTAAAACTTAGCCTAACTTAATACTAATGTTAGTCCTTATTGCTAGAGACATAATTGGTCGGTAGGTTTTGATCGGGTTTGAGTACCTTCTTCGGTCTTCGAGAGCTATTGTTCTCGGAATTTCCAGAAGACGGACTCTGGCATCGGGGGTGCAGCCCCCGGGATCCTAGAGCAGTTGTTCCTTCTTGTCTCAGTTTGGTATGTAAGATTGCGTGCCGTTTTAAGAGGCCTGTTCAAGGTAGCGGTTGTGTAATACTTGCGTAGTCTTTTGAGTCAGTGCGTTTAGGTATGGGAAAATTTGTTCGTTCCATATCATTTCGTTGATAGGGATGTCTTGTAGTATTGTTCTGTATCCGTGTAGTTCCTGGGTAAGGTCTACGCACTCAAACACAACGTGCTCGGGCGTACCAACCTCTCCGCATGTACAGGTGTCGTTTTGTGCTAAGTGCATATGGTCCCGATAGGTCGGATACGGGCCGTGGCCAGTGAGGAAGTGGATCAGTCCTCTGCTAGGTATGAGATGTTTGTTTGTTAGTCTTTGTGTTATGTTAGGAATGACAGCGTACACCCTTCTACCAGCATCGCTGCCGTCCCATCTAGCTTGCCATTCCGCGATTATGCTTTCTTTTATCCCTTTTTTGGTGGTTGGGGGATTTTCGGTTTTTAAAAGTTGTTTTAATTTATTTTGGTCGTTGATTGTTAAATGATATATTGCTGCTCTTTGCTTGGTTATTAGGTCGAGTGGCATTGTTCTGATTAGCACATGGAGAGCGTTATGTGCCGTGGTTCTATATGCCCCTGTAATTCTTAGGATTATGCTTCTTTGGGTTGACAATAGTTTTTTTTACCTTGATTATGTTTAGGCGGTGGCCCCAAGCGCTCGCAGCATATGAAACCATTGCCGCGAGCACGCTGTTGAGGTATAGCCTCACACAGGCTAGGGGGATTTTGTAATGCCGTTGCGCCAGTGTTGCGATGTTTTGCATAACCTTTGTTGCATTATTGCACACGGTTGTTATATGCTCTGTGAAATTTAATTTCTCGTCTAGGGTTATACCTAAGTATTTGTATGAAGGGGATCTCCTGATGTTGACTCCTTCTAGTTTAATTATGGGATCACGCTTTAGTGCTCCTTTTATAAGCATATATTTGGTTTTGTTAGGTGCAATACTCATCTTGTTTGCTCTGCACCAGTTCTGGACTTCATTCAGGGCATTGTTTGATTTGTTCTCGAGTTCGCTTTTGGAGTTACCTTCGACCAACAGTAAGATATCGTCGGCGTATGCTATCGTCGTCGAAACCTCCCTGATGGTATCCAGCTTTTCCAGAAGTTCCTCAATTACGATGTTCCAGAGAAGTGGACCAAGTACCGAGCCCTGTGGACAGCCCCTGTTTATATGTTTTGTTATTCGAGTTGTACCGTCCAGGGTTACGTATCTGTCCCTACAGTAGCTCCTGAGGGAGTGATAAAGTTGGGATGGGCAGTGTACGGTACTGAGTCGTGCGAAAAGGGAGGGCCACCAAAGATTATTAAAGGCTCCCTTTATGTCAACCATTAGTATTATTGAGTATTTCGTGGTTGTGTCTTGGATGTTCTGAAGGTCTCGATTGATTGCGCCCTCTGTTGATTTGTTTGCCGTAAAGCCGTACTGGTGTGGGTGGGTGCCCTGAATGTTGCGGTGTTCTTGCAGTCTTTTACTTAGTAGTCGCTCGTACGTCTTTCCCAAGGTGTTTAATAGACATATTGGGCAGTACGAGTTTGGTAGCTTTGGATCCTTTCCTGTGCCTTTTGGTATTATTACGACATTTGCTTGCTTCCAGATGTTCGGAAACACTGCTTGTCGGAGGCATTCGTTATATATTTTGGTTAGTGGTGGTAACAATTTAACACGGAGCGCGGATGTTATCTCAGAGGGGATACCATCCGGGCCGGGTGCTTTCCTGTTTTTCGCTTGTATCATCGATGCTGTCACTTCCGTATCAGTGAATGGTTGTACCTCGTCGTCTTGATGTCTGTTCCAAGGTTTGTTTCCTCTGTTGTTTCTTTCAATTACCCGTTGTCTCGTCTGTTTTTGTTCGTCCGTGTCGTCCTGCTTATTGTCGTCTGGTAAGAGTGTTTGTAATAGTGTTGCCGCGGTGTCTTCCCAGTCCTGTGTTTCTGTACCATCTTGTTTTGATAGGGTGGAGTAAGTCGTTGGTGGTTTTATTTTCCCTTTTATAATTTTGTATGGGATACCCCAAGTCGGAAGAATAGGATTGAACTTCCAAGGTTATACGTTTCATCATTATTAAATATTAGTGGTCGTACTACAAAAATCATCGAGTAGCAGTTGCTGCTGATCTTAATTTCCACGAGGCAACACCCATAAGACGTCGTTCGAGTCAGTTACTAAAACAATAACAAAGACATCAAAGTGAGAAAAACTGCGAATGCGAATGTTCGTCAACTGGAAAAAATTATAAATAAGGTTATGTTTATTAAAAAGTCGACATAACTGCATTATGAACAATACTTATAAATTTTCAAGGTCGTATTGGATTCAGAATCGTTCTGCAATTAATCGCGTTCCAGAGAAAATGTTTACAAATGTTTCCATCTCATATAATATTTAAAAAAAGTGGGATATAGGCTTTGTAATTCTTGTTTTCTGGTTCCGAACATCGAAGGGTCACACACAAGTTTATTCTGTCTCCAGTATGTGTTAATTTTGCAAATGCTCTTGAAATCCATAAATTTCAAACACATAATACCGCTACTTAAGATTAGTCTAATAAGATGAAACTTCCGCCTTCCTCATACAAACTTCCATAACAAGAAGCAGGAACTAAATTTATGGAATTTCATTTCAAGAATTTCAACTTTATAAGTGTTTTATAACATCTTGTAAAGACATGTATTTCATAATTCTGCCAACACTTGCCTTTGAAGTTAACCGAACTGCTTTGCTGCATCTTGCTTGAAAACGCTTTTGACGCTTTCATTTTATGAGTTTAAGCAAACATAGCATTATTAATGTTGAACTCGTTTTTCAAAATACATTGATAGAACTGACATCCAATAAAAGTGTTCTGAGTATTTCTATACCCCTTTAGTTCGGCGCATCAAGTTCGCTTAAAGAATTTTCTGTGAAATATAATGGGTGAATACGTGTCTTGTGACTTTTGGGTTTTAAAAATTCATTGTCGTACGTGGCAGAGTTGTCAGTTAAGATGCTGCAAGAATGTTTTTGTTTTCTTCATAAGTTAAGCACACCTACACAAAGCGTTCCCAAATGGGATGGCAGTTTAACATAAGACAAAATTTAACATGACAAGATTACCGCACTTGAAAAAAATTTTTGGCTTTAAAAAAAACTTCCTTATAAGCACGTTGACTAAAACTCGTAACACAAGCTAAAAGTAAATGCCCAAGGTTGCCGATATTGCTATTTAGATATAATTCTACCTATCTATTTAACGATTCCCTTTGCAGTTCAAATTGCTAATTATGCTGATAGTATATCTTTTTACTTGACTAGTGAATACCGTTGGCACATTTATTGGGATTTTTCATGAACGAACTGCAGATTTGTATTAGGAAGGGAAATAATTCGTTTTTTGCCAGTCAGAACCTGGGGTGGGAGTTGTCGGTTAAGATACCTTTTCACATGTTTACGTGATGACATAGAATTTTGGGTGCCCTTGAATAAATTGGAAGAATATCCACCTCTGAAAATATTAAATGATTGTAGTCTTGATAAGTGAAAATAGCAAAATACTCTAATATTTTTCTTGTAACACCTGAACATCATAATACCCAAAGCATCAAAATACTAAAAGCATCATACGCAACTACCTGAATTTTATTTAAATACGAAATGATACACACTTAGGTTTACTTAGTAAAATGTAATGCATACCCACAATTATCTATTGTTCTAACTCCAATTCTCTGCTTTCCAAATCATCCTTCTATAATTGTTTATTAATTTGCCCATAGATTTTCCTCATTGATTAATTTGCATGTCCAGTGGGTAAAACATTTCCTTTATCTTCATCTAATCCGATAATGTTAAAAAAATTTTGAATGCTAGTATGACATAGACTTTAATATTTCTGCTTAATGCCATTTTTGGAATTACCATTTGTTCTTGATCCAAAGCCTCCATATTGATTCCAGCGACAGCTAACTTCATCCAGACAAATAGAGAATTTGTATTGCCACTAGTAATACACTTATTATAAGTCATGCATCGGTGAATGATTTTATTCACTAGAATAAGTGGTAAAAGTGCACGTTTTCATCTTACGAATTGCACTTCGCTGCAGTTTAAACAACTCAGAAAAACTTTGTTTGGCACTAAAATCATCTAATTATCTATGAGATTTTGACAATTTCTGTACTCTAACTAGAAAATCTGTTTCTGTTACAAGAACTGGGGGGTACAAATTTAGTATTTAGACCAAACGAATCTGTGAACTCCGTAGCTTTTATAAATGAACTACCGGAAATTTTTGTAGAAGCGGGTGTACCAGTGGAGAAACAGGTCAACTTGGCGATAAAATGAAACTTTGATTTTTAACCTAAACGGGGAATTTACAACGAAACTTGTCGAACTAAAGATGAGACTGAAGAGTTTTTATGGAAGTTGCATGAGATGGATAATCAAAAAGGTGGGTGTAGTGGTTGGAATTAACGGAAGCGTAATTTCTCGTCACTCGAAAGGAACGGGGCAGGTGGTCGAAGTTTTAGAGGAAACTGGGTACAAAGTTCGGAAAATCGAACTGAAAATGATTGGAGTAGGGCTGAGCGAGGAACTGAAGATAGGCATCGAACGGAAATGAATTGAGTAGAGAAGGGAAGGGAGGAAAACGAAGTGCAAGAAGGAGCACGAAGAAAGGACATTAATTATTTAGAAAGAATCGGGAGGGTTGGCAGAAAAGAATCAGGATGACGCAAGGGTGATAAGTCAGTACAAATGTTGTTCACTCAAAATAATGAGGAATTATTACAGGAAAGTGAGGAAAAAAATAAGCAGTCAAAGAATGTGTTGACGGTTCTAGGGCAATATGTGGGAAATGTTGGTACATCTATTTTGATTGAAAGCGGCAGTCAGCAGTCATGTGTTTCACAGAATTTCTTCCAGGAGTTGCAGAAAGGAAATCCACAAATACCAATTTTGCCTGTTACTAATACTGATATCGTTGGAGCTTTGCATAATAAAAGAAAAAAGATTAAGCAACAGGCGTGGTTTGAGTTTTGAATAAATGATTGTATTTTTGAGTTTCCGTGTGTGATTGTGCCCTCACTAAATCGAAACATTATATTTCGTTGTGTATAATAGGCTATGTTCAAAGAGATTGGGTTTCGATCAAGAAAAATCGCAAACGGCGGGTCTTTGTGTAGCGCAAATGAGTGTACAATATGAGAGTGTTCGAACTTTTGAGGCTTTGGGGGAAGGAATGGAAATTATGGAGGATAGAATCAAGAATCTAGTTGAGAAAGCTGACACGTTAGGGAATGTCGAGAAAGAAAAATTACTGGAAACGGTCTTGCAATTTTCAGAGGTATTCTCTGGTCAAATCCAGAACTATGTTCACAATATCAAAATGAAGGACGAAACTCCATTTTTCATCAAGCCTTACCCTATTCCGCACGTGTATTATCCGGAGGTAAAGAAGCAAATTGAACAGATGGTTCAATGGGGGGTTGTTAGAGAACAACAGACGGAATTCGTTAGTCCTTTGGTCGTAGTTAAATAAAAAGGATGGTCTCCCGAGCGTGTGCGTCGATGAACGGTTTCTAAACAAACAAATGGAGAAAGACCATGTGATCCCTCCCAATGCGTCAGAGTTATAGTATAGTATCCCCTGGGGCTTTTCTTAGTACATTGGATTTGCGCATGTCTTATTGGCAAGTACCACTTTTCGAACCCAATCAAAAATATACAGGTTTAATATTTGGGAGCGTTACCTATGTGTTCCAAGTGTTGCCTTTTGGGTTGGCAACGTTAGTGGCCAGTTTCATTAGAGCCATAAAATCGGTGAGATGAAGGTTTGAGGAACTTGTTATTCCATATGTGGATGACCTGTTAATAATATCTGGTAATGTCGAGGATAACTAAAAATCTAATAAACTATATATTGGCCAACAGAAGATTTCAAAACAAATTAAGATCTATGGATACCTACCCTCTGCCGACACATCTTCAGACGACAATCTTTTACTTTTTGTCACATAACTTAACTTCAAAACACTCCAATCAGTGAAAATATAAACAGAGACGGTATATAGATAAACTAGAAAAGCAATGATACCTATCAGGAAATTTGAAGACATTATGAGACGCTAAAAATCATAATAATAAATCCACAGCAAGGTGTAAAATATATACATCAAAGAAAAGCTAAGCACTACGAATGCACTAAAAAAAAGGTATAGATAACAGATGATACTAAAACTGATGGATCAAACTAAAATTCAAAAAAACAAAGACGATATCAAATAAAGACATTTCAACAAAAAGATAAAGCAGATCAAACGTATAAGAGAGGAATAGTTAACGTGACAGTGGTCTGAAATAGAGAACCTCTAGAGCAAACATTATTCAATAAACTCATTAAAAAGTGATGGAATGAGCAGGGCATAGTAGGAGCTCAGACAAGAAATTGAACAAGTGATGGTAGAAAAGCTATTTGGAATATCGGCGATAAGTTCAAGAGATTGAAAAATTACTTCAGGTATCTATTCTAGAATCAAACAAGAAAAGAATATATATATTAGACTGTGAATATCCATTTGCAACTATCACAATTGGAAAGGTAAAGTCACTCTTCATCGTCTTAAGCATGACAAAATCACTGGAGCAGACGATATTGGGGAAGAAATCTTTAAACTTGTTGAGAATGGTAATCTAGATCGTTTTATTACTCTTTTTAGCCTTATGTTCAGTTTTATGTTTTTATGTTCGGTTTTAATGTTTACCCCTATTCTGAAAAACAAAAATACCATGTTTAAAAGCATAATTAAAAGTTACTCGGAAAAACATTTCAAAATCGGAGAAGATTTACTTGACTTTCAATTCTGGTTTAGGAACCAAGGTGACTCTATTCGGTATGTAGGGTTTGATCTACTGTAGTAGGTAGTGAAATACTATATACACTTATTCTCTATCAACTATGAAAGGCAATTCAACAATATGTTAGAAATCGTCGAAATATACCTTGCAAAAGAATAACCTATATTAGGAAACTCATGTTTGCTCCAAAAAGCATCAAAGAGGGCAGAATAACAATATTTGGAAGGGATTGAAATATAGTAAGATGTATGGTAAAAACGTGTGAGTAACAAAAGCGTATTAGTTAATAGAGCGAGCATTAAAAATGTGCGTTATGCAGGTGCAACGAAATTACTCTTAATCGCTACAGAAGAATTTCAAACTCTTATTAATCGAGTAGTTGTAACCAAAACGAGAGTGCGGACTTGCCTTGAGCGCAAAAAAGACCAAATTATTATCATTAGTTTGCTAAGGAATACATATATGGTTAAAACAAGCCATTTAAAATGAAAAGCGTGTTTCGTATCCTGGAATTTGGTGTGGGAGATTCAAACGAATTAGTTTAGTTTCCAATAGCATGTTTAACGTGAGTGCGTTACTTTAAGCAAACATTCGGTACTGGTAAGAAATTTATTAATCTCAGTTAATTAAAAGACCTTTTCGTACGAAAGCAGTCTTAAATATTTATAGAAGCTTCGGTAATTTACATCAATAACGTTGCTATTTCAATATGATATTAAATAAGGATAAGTAATTAAAGTAGTGAATCACCCAGTACGTTTTTATATAAACAGCAGTAAAAATCGGGACTTTACACTCTTCGTATTTAATTTAGAAAGATAAGAATAAATCTTAGTAAATAACCGGCATAGGAAAGCTTGATTGTACATAATCACACGAGTTGAAAAAGAAAGCGTTGAATCAACGTAATCGTTCTTAATTATAATAGATTTTACACATTGTAATCGTAATTATTGGATACAAGACAATGTGTAATGCTTATAAAATAAAAAGCAGAAATTCAATAGACTTATAGCTCCGTTTGTTTATTCTCCAGAAAGTTCCAACGACCTTCTAGTGTTTGCAAGTAGATTAATTATTAACTCCGACAATTAAGGGTATATTTAAGTTCTGGGTACTTACTCGGGTTCAAAACTTGTTTAATAACAGCTTTGGAGTTTTCAATAGCGCAAATTTAGTACCTGATCTACAACATTGTCTGCATGTGAAGGTTGCGTGTCGAATTCGAAGCTCTGTACTGATCTTGAATAACTAAAGTTGATAGATTGATAAATTCTATGATTCCTTGTGTTATTATTTGCAGATTCTATAAGTTATGATTTCTTAGAGTTATTACTCTATGGCTCGTTTTCACGAAATGTACGTCTTAAGCTATCTGAAGTTACCCAATGTAGTACCTTCAGATGAAGCATTGGGAACGTGGCCGCAAGTGTAGCGGCCCTTTCGTACGGCGTCGCCGTGGATCAATGTAGTAGGCGTAGGACTACGAATCCCAAGGTCCTGGGTTGAAATCCCGACACGGCCGACTGCTTCAAAAATAGCAGGTGAGTATTTTTTACAAAAATTACGCGTTCGTTCGGATGAGAAGTTAAATGGAGGTCCCGTGTGTGAGTGTTGTCACTCACGTTAAAGATCCCTACCTTGCCTGGAACGGCAAGGGTTCGGCAAAATTCTAAATTTCCAGGCAACAAAAAACTCGTCTCCTGGCCAATGTAGTACCTTCGGGTGGAGCATTGGAAATGTAAATAAACAGCCCTTTTGTACATTGTACTAGCCTAAAGTCGGGATCAGGAAAATGTTCGTTTGACCGTAAGCAAGTGAAATTTGTAGGATATCTGGTGACTGTGCATGGTATAATTATGACACCGGAGCGTGTTCAGACAACTTTAGATTTTGAACGGCCTCAAAACCTTAAGGCTTTGAGAGTTTTTTTGGGGTTGGTGAATTAAGATGTTCAGTTTGTTGAAAACTCTTCGAATTTGACAGAGGGTTAAATCACTTGTTGAAAAAATGGCGGTTTGGTCTTGGACAACTATGCAGTATAACTAGCAAATAACGCGTTTTATCCGGTGGTAAAATAACTTTGCCTGTTGGTGTTATTTTGACATATTCAGCTGTATATACATGGTCCGGACTACTACTAGCATTTGATTGTTAATGTTTTGGTTTTTTTAGGCCTGTGGAAACAACACCCTACAAGGTCGTAAGATTTTGCCTAGAGGAATTAGAGTTCCGGTTTGGTAGATCGGAACTACTAGTAAAATCGCAGATACAAAAAATTCAAAGGTACCCCGCAATAAAGGAGGAAGATCTAAAGCAGCTAATCGTATTTTCGACGCAGGTAAGAAACCTTGTAGCATACCTCCAGAGTGCTAAAGCCACTCCACATTTGATAAACCCCATTTAATTGGAAGACCTGGTAAGTAAACTGCCCATTTCTAGGAAGCTTTAATGGGCTGAACAGGCAACCAAAACAAGCTTCACCTCTTCTATCACAGAATTCTCTTTATGGCTAAGTCAGAGAGCTAGACTTGCCTGTTTGGTGGAACCTATGGTTAGTAGTAATAGTGGTAATAGTCACTTTGGTAGTAAAGCGACCACAACAAAAAAATTCTCTTTGCATACTGAGAAGCTCAAAACTGTAGATAGTAATAACAATGTCGTTTGTTCCTATTGTAAAGACACACAAAATTCAAGCATGTAGCGAATTTTCAAATCTTTCTGTAGCTCAAAGGTGGGATTGGGCAAAACAGGACAATATATGCTTTTCTTGCTTGCGTGTTGGGCATCGTATCACCGTAGGTAGAAGGCGTAAAGTGTGTGACATTGACACTTGCAAGTTAAAGCATAACACTCTTCTACATGAAAAAGTAAGCTAGCAAGAAAAAGGTTCATCTGTGGATGCGGTTGCAGTTTTAAGTTTGCGCGGGACAAGTAAACAAGTCTATTTTCGAGTAGTTGCCGTCACCCTTTATGGCCCCGGCAATAAAAAGGTTAAAACCTTCGCCATGTTGGACGAAGGTTCAGCTCTCACCGTTATGGAGTCCAATTAACGAAAGAGTTACAGTTAACGGGAACGTTTGAACAGGTCACCCTGCAATGGTTGGATAGCCGTACTGCCACACAAGAGGCGGAAGTAGTGAACTGTCAGATCCAAGGAACGGGTCAGACTTGCAAAAAACTTTGGTTAAACAATATACATGCTCTGAATGACTTAAACCTACCAGTCCTGTCAATAGATGTTGATAGCCTAATCAAAAATTACCCACAACTGGCCAACATCCCAATTAGCAGCTATATAAATGCCAAGCCACGACTTCGTATTGGGATAGATAATGCTATAATGGGGTATAGCAAACGCTGGGTAAACTGCCCGCCGGCTGGTCCCGTTGCAGTGGAGACGTCCTTAGGTTGGCTCTTGTACGGACCGAACCCTGCTGCCAAGTCATCCGGGGAAGGTAATAGGATTTTATTTATTCATATCTCACACCAAGAAGAATTGATACGAAAGCTCGACGAACTAGAAACTCTAATAGATAATTACTACAAATTAGATAGTTTAGGGACTGATGGAGATATGGTAAAGTTAGAGTCTAAAGAAAACCAACGCGCCATCGAAATATTAAAAGAAACCTCGGAATTCCTTGGAGACCGCTATCAGATTGGGTTATTATGAAAAACTGATAACGTTCGACTGCCCGACAGTTACTCCACGGCGCTTAAACGCTTGCAGACCATAGAGAGGAAAATGGCCCGCGATCCTACATTCGCGGAAGCGTATAAAAATTCAATAACAGATTTTATTAACAAAGGTTACGCCCGCAAACTTTCAGTTAAAGAAATTCAAGTCACTTGTGATCACACTTGGTATTTGCCTCATTTTGCCGTGGTCAAGAAAACAAGTAAGCTAAGGTTGGTGTTTGACGCCGCGGCCGAAGTTAACAAAACCTCGTTGAATTTACACCTTTTAAAGGGACCCGATCTAAACAAACCAATGTATTTATAGAAGCTTCGGTAATTTACATCAATAACGTTGCTATTTCAATATGATATTAAATAAGGATAAGTAATTAAAGTAGTGAATCACCCAGTACGTTTTTATACAAACAGCAGTAAAAATCGGGACTTTACACTCTTCGTATTTAATTTAGAAAGATAAGAATAAATCTTAGTAAATAACCGGCATAGGAAAGCTTGATTGTACATAATCACACGAGTTGAAAAAGAAAGCGTTGAATCAACGTAATCGTTCTTAATTATAATAGATTTTACACATTGTAATCGTAATTATTGGATACAAGACAATGTGTAATGCTTATAAAATAAAAAGCAGAAATTCAATAGACTTATAGCTCCGTTTGTTTATTCTCCAGAAAGTTCCAACGACCTTATAGTGTTTGCAAGTAGATTAATTATTAACTCCGACAATTAACGGTATATTTAAGTTCTGGGTACTTACTCGGGTTCAAAACTTGTTTAATAACAGCTTTGGAGTTTTCAATAGCGCAAATTTAGTACCTGATCTACAACATTGTCTCCATGTGAAGGTTGCGTGTCGAATTCGAAGCTCTGTACTGATCTTGAATAACTAAAGTTGATAGATTGATAAATTCTATGATTCCTTGTGTTATTATTTGCAGTTTCTATAAGTTATGATTTCTTAGAGTTATTACTCTATGGCTCGTTTTCACGAAATGTACGTCTTAAGCTATCTGAAGTTACCCAATGTAGTACCTTCAGATGAAGCATTGGGAACGTGGCCGCAAGTGTAGCGGCCCTTTCGTACGGCGTCGCCGTGGATCAATGTAGTAGGCGTAGGACTACGAATCCCAAGGTCCTGGGTTGAAATCCCGACACGGCCGACTGCTTCAAAAATAGCAGGTGAGTATTTTTACAAAAATTACGCGTTCGTTCGGATGAGAAGTTAAATGGAGGTCCCGTGTGTGAGTGTTGTCACTCACGTTCAAGATCCCTACCTTGCCTGGAACGGCAAGGGTTCGGCAAAATTCTAAATTTCCAGGCAACAAAAAACTCGTCTCCTGGCCAATGTAGTACCTTCGGGTGGAGCATTGGAAATGTAAATAAACAGCCCTTTTGTACATTGTACTAGCCTAAAGTCGGGATCAGGAAAATGTTCGTTTGACCGTAAGCAAGTGAAATTTGTAGGATATCTGGTGACTGTGCATGGTATAATTATGACACCGGAGCGTGTTCAGACAACTTTAGATTTTGAACGGCCTCAAAACCTTAAGGCTTTGAGAGTTTTTTTGGGGTTGGTGAATTAAGATGTTCAGTTTGTTGAAAACTCTTCGAATTTGACAGAGGGGTTAAATCACTTGTTGAAAAAAATGGCGGTTTGGTCTTGGACAACTATGCAGTATAACTAGCAAATAACGCGTTTTATCCGGTGGTAAAATAACTTTGCCTGTTGGTGTTATTTTGACATATTCAGCTGTATATACATGGTCCGGACTACTACTAGCATTTGATTGTTAATGTTTTGGTTTTTTTAGGCCTGTGGAAACAACACCCTACAAGGTCGTAAGATTTTGCCTAGAGGAATTAGAGTTCCGGTTTGGTAGATCGGAACTACTAGTAAAATCGCAGATACAAAAATTCAAAGGTACCCGCAATAAAGGAGGAAGATCTAAAGCAGCTAATCGTATTTTCGACGCAGGTAAGAAACCTTGTAGCATACCTCCAGAGTGCTAAAGCCACTCCACATTTGATAAACCCCATTTAATTGGAAGACCTGGTAAGTAAACTGCCCATTTCTAGGAAGCTTTAATGGGCTGAACAGGCAACCAAAACAAGCTTCACCTCTTCTATCACAGAATTCTCTTTATGGCTAAGTCAGAGAGCTAGACTTGCCTGTTTGGTGGAACCTATGGTTAGTAGTAATAGTGGTAATAGTCACTTTGGTAGTAAAGCGACCACAACAAAAATTCTCTTTGCATACTGAGAAGCTCAAAACTGTAGATAGTAATAACAATGTCGTTTGTTCCTATTGTAAAGACACACAAAATTCAAGCATGTAGCGAATTTTCAAATCTTTCTGTAGCTCAAAGGTGGGATTGGGCAAAACAGGACAATATATGCTTTTCTTGCTTGCGTGTTGGGCATCGTATCACCGTAGGTAGAAGGCGTAAAGTGTGTGACATTGACACTTGCAAGTTAAAGCATAACACTCTTCTACATGAAAAGTAAGCTGGCAAGAAAAGGTTCATCTGTGGATGCGGTTGCAGTTTTAAGTTTGCGCGGGACAAGTAAACAAGTCTATTTTCGAGTAGTTGCCGTCACCCTTTATGGCCCCGGCAATAAAAAGGTTAAAACCTTCGCCATGTTGGACGAAGGTTCAGCTCTCACCGTTATGGAGTCCAATTAACGAAAGAGTTACAGTTAACGGGAACGTTTGAACAGGTCACCCTGCAATGGTTGGATAGCCGTACTGCCACACAAGAGGCGGAAGTAGTGAACTGTCAGATCCAAGGAACGGGTCAGACTTGCAAAAAACTTTGGTTAAACAATATACATGCTCTGAATGACTTAAACCTACCAGTCCTGTCAATAGATGTTGATAGCCTAATCAAAAATTACCCACAACTGGCCAACATCCCAATTAGCAGCTATATAAATGCCAAGCCACGACTTCGTATTGGGATAGATAATGCTATAATGGGGTATAGCAAACGCTGGGTAAACTGCCCGCCGGCTGGTCCCGTTGCAGTGGAGACGTCCTTAGGTTGGCTCTTGTACGGACGGAACCCTGCTGCCAAGTCATCCGGGGAAGGTAATAGGATTTTATTTATTCATATCTCACACCAAGAAGAATTGATACGAAAGCTCGACGAACTAGAAACTCTAATAGATAATTACTACAAATTAGATAGTTTAGGGACTGATGGAGATATGGTAAAGTTAGAGTCTAAAGAAAACCAACGCGCCATCGAAATATTAAAAGAAACCTCGGAATTCCTTGGAGACCGCTATCAGATTGGGTTATTATGAAAACTGATAACGTTCGACTGCCCGACAGTTACTCCACGGCGCTTAAACGCTTGCAGACCATAGAGAGAAAATGGCCCGCGATCCTACATTCGCGGAAGCGTATAAAATTCAATAACAGATTTTATTAACAAAGGTTACGCCCGCAAACTTTCAGTTAAAGAAATTCAAGTCACTTGTGATCACACTTGGTATTTGCCTCATTTTGCCGTGGTCAAGAAAACAAGTAAGCTAAGGTTGGTGTTTGACGCCGCGGCCGAAGTTAACAAAACCTCGTTGAATTTACACCTTTTAAAGGGACCCGATCTAAACAAACCAATGCTGAAAATTCTTAGTAAATTTAGAGAAAAATGAATTGGAGTATGCCGGGACATCAAAGAAATGTTCTGCCAAGTGAAAATACGGCCACAAGATAAAGACGCTCAGAGATTTTTGTGGAGATACACTGGCGGTCATGACGTTGACATTTACAAAATGGATTCCATGATCTTTGAAGCGGCGTGTTTTCCATGCGCAGCGCAATTCATTAAAAACGCCAACGCAAGGAGATTCAGAAAGCAAGATTTAGAATCCGTAGACGCAATAACCGAATACCACTACGTAGATGATTATGTAAAATGTTTCAACTCTGAAGAGGAAGCCATTACAGTTACAGAGCGAGTTAAACAGATTCACAGGTCTGACGGATTTCACTTGCAAAATTTTATATCCAATTCAAATAAAGTAACGGGGTGTTTAAACAGCGATGGCATCGATTCTGTTCCACTGAGTGGCGCAGGGGCGTTAAAAACACTAACGGGTATAGAAAGCTCTCTGACGTCTACAGCCGACAAGGTCTTGGGTATGTACTGGGACGTCACCAAGACGAGTTTATTTTTGTTTTAAATTTTGACAAGGTGCCGATCGAAATTATTAACCAGAGTCCGGCTCCTACTAAGCGTGAAATGATAAGCCTCGCCATGTCGGTTTTTGATCTCTTTGGGTTTCCAGGAAATTTTCTTATCTATGCCAAAATACTTCTACAAATTACTTGGAGTAATGTACTCGATTGTAATAGTCGATGGATTAGAGGGCCTGAATTTTTGAAGGACAGACTTATTACTTTGCCGCAGTTATCTACTGATCTAAGACAGTACGACGTTGAAAAAGAGAAACGCTTGGTTAATTTGTCGTTAGTCGTTACCACCACCCCAGACGCTAGGTCTCTACCGCTACCTGATATCTCACGTTTCTCGAATTATAGCCGATTAGTTCGAGCCACGGCATGGTTTCTGCGGGCTGTAGCAACGTTTAAAGCAGTTAAGCGAAACACTCTATACAAAAACGAAGAGTTAACAGCATCGAAACTAACTGAAGCCGAAATGTTTTTATATAAATACGTCCAGAGAGAAGTTTATGCTAATGAATATCACGAACTCTGCAAAGAAGAAACAGCAAAACCTGACAGTCCGATATATAAGTTAAGCCCTTATTTGCACGATGACGGGTTAATTAGGATAGGTGGTCGCATCGACGCAGCGTTTATCGTACCACTTAGCATGCGCCGACCTATAATATTGCCAAAAAATCACCCCTTCACTAGATTATTGATAGCATCATATCATAGAACGCTGCTGCATGGGAACCAAGAAACCGTTATTTGCAAAATTAGGGAGAGATTCTGGATACCCGACTTAAGGTCTCAAGTTGAGTCAGTAAAATCCACTTGTCAACAATGTAAGATTAGACTCGCTAAACCAAGGCAACCACAAATGAGCCCCTTACCGTACGATCGTATAGCCACTTTTGTCCCTCCATTTACTTATACCGGCCTTGACTATTTTGGTCCATTAGAGGTTTCAGTAGGACGTCGCCGGGAAAAAAGGTGGGCAGCTCTTTTTACATGCTTAACACTTAAAGCTGTACACCTAGAACTATCGACGGACTTGTCAATTGACGCTTGCATTTTGTGTATACGAAACTTTATAAATACGCGAGGAGTTCCTAAACGAATAAAGACTGATAACGGAACGAATTTTGTCGGTATAAAAAGCGAACTGAAAAACGTTCCTGATTTCTTGGACATAGGCGCAGTTCAGTCAAAATTGTCACAGTTTGGTATTGAATGGTTCTTTAATAGTCCAGCTGACCCTAGCGCCGGTGGTAGTTGGGAAAGATTGGTTGGGAGCATAAAACGGTCGTTGACTATAACGTTAAGAGAAAGCGCTCCTGGGTGGAAACCTTAAGAAGCCTCCTGGTAGAAGCAGCCAACATTGTTAATAGTCGACCACTGACCCACGTTCCAATCAGCCACGAAGAACAAGAACCATTAACACCCAACTATTTCCTTCTTGGGCGTATTAACTCGACTCATACTCCGGGACCCGTCACTGAACGTCCCCTGTGTTTAGAAAACAGTGGCGGATAGGTCAACAACTCAAAAACCATTTCTATAAAAGGTGGATAGCCGAATATTTGCCTATGTTAACCCGCCGATGCAAATGGTTTGAAAAGGTACCTCCTATAAAAGTTGGGGACCTTGTGATAGTTTGCGATTCAAGATTGCCCCGAAGTACGTGGCCGAGAGGTCGCATAGAGCACGTCATTGAAGGTACAGATGGACAAACAAGAACAGCTATTGTTACGACAGTTTCGGGCATTTTACGGCACCCAGCAAATAAATTAGCTATATTAGATGTGAATCCGGCAGAAGATTCACGGGGGTGGGAATGTGGAAAAGTCTAAAGCTGAAAAATGAGATCAAATGTGCCATATTTGCACTTTGGGGTTGCCTAGGTTTCTTTATTAAAAGACTATAGGTTGTAATGACAAGTAATAGTCGACATTTATTGAATTTATATTAAAGCCTGAATAATTTATGTTAAAGCAGGAAGGAAACACTAAAGAAGTGAGTGGTTAAGATGTTGTAAGTTTTATAACAAATGTAATTGGTAGATAATAAACAATAAACTACGAACTGCCGAATTATCTTGCCTGACGTCACCTCTGTAGTTGTTCTATTATTCCAAGTGTTGCCCGCTACCCTATTTAACATTAGGATTGTCTGTAAATAATTGTGAACAACCACGGCTATATTGAATCGAATAAAGAACTGAAAATTGAAGTTCTTTACAATATTTTGAACCTCGAGGTTACAAATTTTACATTTTACCTTAATGGATTTTTAATTGATGTTTCTGAAACACAATAAACAACTGCAAAGTTAAACAAACGATTTTAAAATTTGCAAGAAGTAGTGGTAATCAAGGATCAACGTCACTATCGTTTTACATACAAAAAAGTGTTCAAAGCTTACGCGTTTACATTTCTCTAAAATGTTTAAATAACCAAGATAAAACACCATTTATCTTCTTAAAATAAGTTCGAATTCTATTTGAAAATAATTGTTTATTATTACAGCTAGTGAAGCCACCGCAAAAGATAAAGAAGGTAATCTATGATATATTTTGTTAACGTCTATATACACCATGAGATCAAACGGAAAGCCGAGAAATGAAAGTAAAGTGATACCTTTTCATTGCGAGTTAAATATTATTTCAACAGAATATGTTACTTATTAGTCATTTAAGACACGTTTGTGGATTTTCTTTTTCTGTTTTCCTAGATTTATTCAAGTCAAGTACATTTCACAATTCTTTTGTGACATCTATGATAAACGCATCACTTAGTAGTCTGTATGAATTTGTCTCAAGTACCAGAAAAAGCAGCCACGTACGAAGATTCCGTCTGTCTCAATTTGTTTCTTTTGAATGCTGTAAAAGTTCAAGCTACAAACATTTTACAATTTGCAAGAGGCAGGGGCTTTAAAATGAAAGTTGAAGACGATAGATGACATACTTTAGTTCAAAATAATTTAGGTTAAAATTGTGCTATCCCACAAAAGCTTTTTTAATTGTAAATTTAACTAGATTCAAAAGTATATACGATTTCTTTGTTTTCCATTATCATTGGCTCGGCGAAATCTTATTTATCGTCTAAAGGTTTTTGGCAGTGACCATCTTTCAGTACTAAACCGAGATTTTGGCATGTTACTGTTTACATCATTCACCGTTTAAGCTGAATTATTGTAAAGTGTACTATACATGTAGCTAGTCTTTTTGTAAACTCGCTATAGGTGCCTTTCTGTTGTTAAATGTAATCTGTTGATTTCTTAAAACTGTATATTGGTGAGATAAATTAAGAAACCCATTCAGCCCTTTTTATTAATATTATATTTACGATAATTGTCATTCTGGTTCTTTTGTAATAGGTACTAATATAATACCGAATGTAAATTAGTCCTTATAATAAAACTTTCAATGTCGTAAGTTTAGAATTATAAAATGCACAACTCCTTGTGGTAACAAGAAGAAAAATTATACATGCTGAACGTTGCAGTGTTTGCTGCAGAAGTAATGAAAAATAAATTTTTTAATTAATATAACAGTTTGCATGCGCCAAGCTCAAGGTGAAATAGTACAGGATGGTACATCGGGTTGCTCAAAGTTTATCAGTGCAGTATATTTTGAAATATATAATAGCGTATTTATAATAGTACATAAATATTTGGCAATAAAATACAAATTACCGGTAGAAGTTCAAATATAGATATCTCGCAGAACTAGCTTCTGAAAATCAAAATTTTGTTTCAGATTGTGCTAGATTGATGTTTAAAGAGAAAGCAATAAACCGGATATATTATACTTCTATAATAGAGGCGTAAGTAAAATATCATACATAATAGTCTTTTCTAATTCTATTTTAAACAACCTTATTTAAACTGAAATTCACCAAATTAAAAATACCGCGCACTTGGTTTCGAAATAAGAAACAACTAGAATCAGTTAGGATATATTTAGAATGTTGCCATTCTTTAGGGATCATGAATGAGTAACGCGCTGCGTTACGTTAGTTATAAAAAATAAAAACCTTAATTTGACAATTTAAAAATGGATGCACCTTTTACAATAAATTTTACAAATGCCTATTCTTAATTAAACACGATATTTTAATTCTTTTGGTTTTAGAAAATATCATTTTAGTTAGGGCAGTTATTATAGTTAAAGCAATAAAAAGTGAATATTCTTAAAATAAATTGGTACAATTTAATATAATACTAAGATAACGCATTAGTCATTTAATAGGATAAACGTCGTTAAATTAATTTGAAACAACTGCATATATTTTTCTGCAACTATAAGTTCTTTATGCACCGAAATCAATAAGATATCGTCAGCGAAAATATAAATTTTGCAGGTTTTTACTACTTCAGGTAGATCATTAATATATAAATTTAAAAATATTGGACCCAGAACTGACCACAATAAGCGTATGTTTTCTTTTACAAATATTATTAAATTTAACCACAAATAGCTGAAACTGCAAATATTTCTCGAATGACTGAAGTGTCAGTCCATCAAAAGCCAAACTTGCTCAATTTTTCTAAAAGCGCATAATGCACAATCGTCTGAAACACTTTTGAGTAGTTGACGTACATTCATACGATGTTCATATTTTATTGTAGTTTTAAAAGTGATTAACTTACTGGGACGGATTTCTCTGTAGGGTAAACCGCTTTGTCTTTTGTGTTCTAGCTTTAATTTGTGTGATTTATGAATATTGTTTTCTGTAAACCCAATTTTTTTTACATTATGGGCCCCACGTGTCACTGAAAACGAGGCAGGGAAATTCATTGAAACAATAAAATTTGTTTAAGTAGAGGTCGTGTTTACAGGTTAGATTGCAATTAATGCAACATCACATGTTTAAATTACATTTAAGAAAGACTTAAGAAGTTTTGATTTATATAAAAGATACTCTATGTATACCTATTAGACAATAACCGCAAACCTATAAATAAACTGAACATATTACACATCTCACAAAAAGGACACAACTTAACGATTTTAGAAAATATAGATACAAATACTAACTTGAATATCATATGAACAAAACAATTTATATAATTCTCTCCTACATAATCTGTTTTTCACCAACGCCAGCATAATAACAGTTATATATATATATATATATATATATATATATATATATATAAATGGACAGTAGTGAATTTGTACAAACAACAAATTTTTAATTTTAAGGTGAAGTTTTCTTGTTTAAGTAGAAAGGAGTATTTAGCAGTTTATGTTCTTGATTAAGATGAAAATTTGGGTCTGTCTTTGAGCTCAATTAGACTAACCTGTTTGATTAACGTAAAGGGGTGGGAGATACTCCCTTTGTACTCAGACTCAGGTCTGCAAATATTGTTAAATTAATTAGTAGGCATCCTACAAGACTTTAATTCTGGATGCAAATTAACACTGATGACAAATTTAAACTTGAAATTTTATTATACTGAAATTTATGCTGAAATTTAATTTTGAAACTTTAATGTATTATGAACATTGATGTAAATAAAGTTAACGTTGATGTTTGTGGCAGGAATGTGTTTGTTTTTTTTTTATGAATGAGGATGAAAGTTTTAACTAGGTGAGCAGCCGAGGCGGAAAGAGTAAAAAGGCGACTATCAGAAGAGATTCAACAGGGCGAGAATCACAGCAAATCTAGGTGCCCAGTGCGAGAGGCTCGAATATTTTTTATTACTCTGGTGAGGCTTTTTGTAGATTTCACAGCAACCTCTCATCTTTGCAGGTACTGGCCCTTTAAAAAAAAACATTCGAGCCCCACAGTTTGGGCGTCAAGAATGCTGTGAAACTTCTTGAATTACCTGGTCCGTTGATTCCTTCTGTTAATCGCCTCGGCTGCTCTTCTAGATAACTTCCATTCTCAATCATAAAAATTAAACAACACATTCCTACCACAAACATCAACGTTAACTCTATTTACATCAATATTCAGAATACATTAAATTTTCAAATTAAATTTGAACATAAAATTCAGTTTTAAAAGAATTTCCGGATTAATTTTATTATCATTTTACTGTGCATCCAAAATTAAAGTCCTTGTTGGATGCCTACTAATTAATATAACAATATAAGCAGACCGAGTCTGAGTATAAAGGAGCATCTACCACCCTTTACGTTAATTAACCAGGTTTGTCTAATTGAGCTCAAAGACCTACCCAAAGTTTCATCCTATTCCCGAACATCAAAACAAAATACCCTTTTTACTTAAACAAGCAAATTTCATCTTAAATTAAATTTTTATGGTTAGAAAATTCCACTAATGTCCATTTAAAGTAAATCAATTATAAAGTCATTCAATACACACAAAAATGTCAAACAAAATAGTACAATTTACCTGAAGGTTATTGTCCTCGTAGCTTCAGTGTAATCGTCCCTTTTGTAAATCACACCATTCCAACCGGATTCTATTTACAGCTTTAAAGTTGTTTCTAGGCTTTTCCGGAACTCATCTGTGTATATCTGCCTCTGGTTCAGTGGATGCAGACACATTTACGAACCATTTAGTCATTAACACCCCGCAAAATAGCAAAGAAATTCATACTTCCTTTTACCAATATTACCAATATACGCCAAAACTGCCTACTTTTGGGTATACATTTGTCGTTGTAAATTTTACTAATTGGTACCGTGATAATAAACTTTTATTACCTTTTATCTAAGTGCACTGAAGTACATTCATGTTAGCACGTAAAATAACCAACTATTTTGAGTCACTAAAATATACTAGCACACTTTAAATTATTTAATCAAACTAAAATGCACTGTTTAATATCAAGTCGCGGATGCACGAGCTTTTAACGCATCGAATCGTCGAAAGTCTAAGAGTCTAAGAGAGAAACACATATTCCCGCCTGTATATATAGCGAATAGCCGACACGTCGCTTTGTTCCTAAAACGGGTAATTCCAACGAATTCCTCATTCTACGTTCCCAGTCTGTAGCCTGCACGTCGATTTTATGAATTTAGTCCTCACCCCATTGAGATCTCAGAAAATTTCAACACGGCCCGCAAAGTTGTCCGAGAAAAACTAATTACTTTTATACAGAAATTGTTGTTCTACCTCTGATATA
This sequence comes from Platerodrilus igneus, assembly GCA_036346225.1. Taxonomy (NCBI): domain Eukaryota; kingdom Metazoa; phylum Arthropoda; class Insecta; order Coleoptera; family Lycidae; genus Platerodrilus; species Platerodrilus igneus. The sequence continues at coordinate 745,594 of JARFIW010001290.1, forward strand.
TGCATCCTATTTTTAACCAATCGCAACCCCTTGACGTTGCTTAAATCCCGCCCTTTACAATATGTGTCTTTGCTTGACGCATTTCTCTTTCCTTTTCTAACCTGTTCGTATTGGTGCAAATTTAGATTCTTTATTATCGATTATATTTTAGTCCACGCGGACTGTTATCTGGGTTTAATAAACCCGTATCGCACATTCTCGTGAATACTAAGTCCCGGTTTCTCCAAGATTCTTTGAAACATTAATTATTTGCCAAATTTACGCAGAATGAGCTTTTTTAAAAATACGCAGGTGTTCTGTATTTCCTGCTAAAGCATCTGATCGTTTCCAATATCCTTAGAATCAACATGTTTATCCAAACAAATTAACTTGAAATTGCCTTTTAAAAACACGCAGGGGTGTTCAAACGTAACATTTTAAATACCCTTCCTACGATTTGACTATTATTGGGTTTTTACAAGTTTTATGCTTATTATTAATAATGGTTCAATTAACTCCAATTAAAATTGATTTCCATCCTTTCATTTTTAGCGAATACAAATTATTATCCGTACGTTTTGTTTAATACCAGTTATTTAAAATAGAGTTCATTAATATAAATTTTGCACGTAATTTCCATTTGTTTAGGAATAATTAAATTATCCACTGCGCTTTTCAATACTGCTTCTTTTGATGTAAAGCGTCTTATAGATAATTTAAATTTCTTATTTTTACTGAAACGACCGAGTTTATTTATGCTTCAAGGTTTTAATAAAGCGTATTATTTAATGAAATTCCTTATACACGGTAATTAAAATTATTTGATTTGATTATTTAATTTTCTACCCTGGTCTAAATATGAGTAATATATATATATATATATATATATATATATATATATATATGAAATATGATTTGACAAAATGTCAAGTAATTACGAACTGCTTTAAATAAACACTACTTGTTGTTGGATAAAATTATTAGGAACTATTTAGTTCGAAACGAAATGCTTGCAGTAGAATGTATTTATTTATATAACTCACGTTTCGAATCCTTTTTTGTTTTTTTTTCAAAGGTTACAATGGTGACAGTTGAAATACAATTAGATACATAATAGAAAAACTCACATATAAAATTACATCAGCATTTTTAACTTCAACTAGCAAAATCTTAACAAATTCAAACTTTAATAACAATAAAACTTTAAAGATGAATAAAACTAAATATTAACCATTAATGTAAAAATTTTGTTTGAAACTAATTGAAAAATTAATATAAATGTCAAATTTAAATTAAGGAATACGCCTTCTAAGGTATCAAAACTATAATGTCTATGAAACGAGGTTTGCATCTCTTTAACTATTAAATTTATAAAGCGAAGTGTAAACCGCACTTAGGTTGTCTATATCACTTTTAGAATTTAGATTGTTTTTAGACCTGATAATGTGATAAGATTCTAAAAAAGTCTTTTCTTGTAGCCACGTTCAACTTCCATTACTTTCACATCAACAAAATTGGGGTTGTGGTGAGTGGTTTGGACATATGACGCTAGTGTTTACAGTTTGAAGAGGTCCAGTCGTCTTCGGAACTCTTCGGAAGGCTTCGTGTTCTACTTGTGGCACAACGTTTAGTTACAAAGAATTATGATTTGAAATTAAAAACTACAAATTGACAATATATACAAGTATAGAGGGTCCAGAAGTCTTCGGTTGTCTTTGAAACTCTTCGGAATTTAATAGTGAGGCCCAGTAAAGACTTAGACAGCGATAATTAAAAAATATCTACAGTTTTAAGAAGCCCATACGTCTTCGGTGATCTTCGGTACCCTTCGGCAGACGTCGCGTAAGGGGTGCCATAGGCCTCGTTGAGTACGTCGCCGTTAAACTTTACGGTGGTGTTGTCCCGGAGGTAGACTTGACAGATGCAGTCGACGATATCACAATAAACACGGGATGTGCTTGTAGTAGAAGTGATTTGACTACGTTCTTTCGGCAATGGTAGTAGAGGCGACAGAAGCTTTGGGTGCAGTACGATTGAACGGATGGCACTTCGGAGAGCGTTCTGTGCCTGCTTCCGGTTGGCCTGGTGTATGGAACGAATCTTACCACCGTGGATTATTTAACCAGTCACATTGAATTATAATGACGTGCCCCAGGTACGGCGGCGGACAGCGTCACTGTCGAAGTATAGCAGGCTATGGAGAGCGTTGCTCGCTGAATTTTTTGCAGGCTATGGGGAGCACTGCTTCCTTGGGCTATGGTGAGCACTAACGAATGTCTTTCGGAGAATTTGAAATTATAATTATACACTTCCATTTCCTATGCTTCCTGTGTTGAAAAACATTAATGATGTCTTTAACCAATGGAAGTGTGCATTTTGATTTTCAAATGTAAAAGGATCTCCAAATTTAGTTTGACCAATGAGCGTGCTGATTTTTCGTTACCACAAAAAATGAGTTGGAAATTCTCGCGATTATTAGTTTGTTCTGTGTTCAGCACGTGTACTTTGATATAGTCAACTGTAATTTTTTAGTCTGTTCTGTGTTCAGCTCGGGTGCGGTGATATAGTCAACACGGGTATTATCAATACAAGAAGACAATTCCGTACATACTATAAAAGTTATTATCACTGTAACAGAAACACTAGCATTTATATTATAGCTAGGATATTGGTTAGAATCGTACAGGTATGAAATATTACGGTATTTGTTACGGGTAAAATGAGCGTTACGTTATAATTTTGAGCTGCACAAAAGGGACGGGTATCCCGTACCAATCTATTGGTGCTTTGGCTAACTACATTGGTTGTGGTAGTGGGTTATTATGGAAGAAATTTAAAAAAAAAATAGAAAAATTTAAAACAAGAATAACAAAATGGCTGTAATGAAAACACCTACGTTACAAAATCACTTATCCTGAAAGGGCGCCAAACCGTCTGTCATAGTAAGCCGTTTCGATATTATCTCTAAAGTAGAAGATGGATATTGCTTAGATTCCCTAAATTCTATCACCTTATACCGTAGAAACACTCATTAAATTTTTGTCAAATTAAAGTAATTTTTAAAATAAAATTTGTTTAATTACTCTGATTATATTTTGATTTATACGTAATTTATAAAGTATATTAAGTTAAGATCGCAAAGTTTGTACGGATCAAAGGTAGCGTAACGCAGTGCCACTAAACAACATGTCCAAAATATACGAAAAAAGACTTCGTAAATTAAGTTTGGTTCGTACTTGTGATTATGCTTTAATTTTGTTATCTGCTAATTAATACTGGACTTCAAAATTTTAAAAGAGTGGATGTGTATTCAGTCAGCATAATTTCTTGTTAGGATTTACTTTTATCAGGAGATCATTCGAGTTTACTGAAATATGCTATCATATCTAGGTCCACAAAGGCGTATCCATTCTTAGTCAATCAGGTCACGTTTAACGATCCTCCTAGTCTTTATTCAAATAAAGCATAAATCACCTTCTTTTTGTCATGAGAAATAATAAATGCACGTCGCTGAGACGTGTGTACGATTTGGTCTAATATGTTAGTAATGCCAGCTAGCTACGTTTAAAATACCATAAATTGAATCAATTCCGTTCCTTCGATTAAAATAAACTATCTGCTATAATTGTGTACGTTTCACAATGTAAGTCAGACGTTTTTATATTCAGGTTGCTTTAATTTTTAACATACACAAAACTGAATGTTGGAATCAAGCTTAAAACGACGGAAATTAGTTTGAAACTCGAGAAATTTAGAAGGCGCTTTGCATTAGATGCAAAATAACTCGAGACGTAGCATTAAAAGGTAGCTTTGCTTTTTAAACCAAGTATATGCAGTTCATTTTGTGAGAACTATTTGGCGATAATGATTTTTCAATATCGATTCTTCATATTTTATGCTACTGATCACTTGCCATTTGGCATATTTAAACATTAGAATGATTTTTATATAACTTTACTATATATATTTAATTTTATTTACTATATATTCAGTTTCACCATGTGTATTTCAAGGAGTCTTATTATTAATAATGGTTCAATTAACTCCAATTAAAATTGATTTCCATCCTTTCATTTTTAGCGAATACAAATTATTATCCGTACGTTTTGTTTAATACCAGTTATTTAAAATAGAGTTCATTAATATAAATTTTGCACGTAATTTCCATTTGTTTAGGAATAATTAAATTATCCACTGCGCTTTTCAATACTGCTTCTTTTGATGTAAAGCGTCTTATAGATAATTTAAATTTCTTATTTTACTGAAACGACCGAGTTTATTTATGCTTCAAGGTTTTAATAAAGCGTATTATTTAATGAAATTCCTTATACACGGTAATTAAAATTATTTGATTTGATTATTTAATTTTCTACCCTGGTCTAAATATGAGTAATATATATATATATATATATATATATATATATATATATATAAAATATGATTTGACAAAATGTCAAGTAATTACGAACTGCTTTAAATAAACACTACTTGTTGTTGGATAAAATTATTAGGAACTATTTAGTTCGAAACGAAATGCTTGCAGTAGAATGTATTTATTTATATAACTCACGTTTCGAATCCTTTTTTGTTTTTTTTTCAAAGGTTACAATGGTGACAGTTGAAATACAATTAGATACATAATAGAAAAACTCACATATAAAATTACATCAGCATTTTTAACTTCAACTAGCAAAATCTTAACAAATTCAAACTTTAATAACAATAAAACTTTAAAGATGAATAAAACTAAATATTAACCATTAATGTAAAAATTTTGTTTGAAACTAATTGAAAAATTAATATAAATGTCAAATTTAAATTAAGGAATACGCCTTCTAAGGTATCAAAACTATAATGTCTATGAAACGAGGTTTGCATCTCTTTAACTATTAAATTTATAAAGCGAAGTGTAAACCGCACTTAGGTTGTCTATATCACTTTTAGAATTTAGATTGTTTTTAGACCTGATAATGTGATAAGATTCTAAAAAAGTCTTTTCTTGTAGCCACGTTCAACTTCCATTACTTTCACATCAACAAAATTGGGGTTGTGGTGAGTGGTTTGGACATATGACGCTAGTGTTTACAGTTTGAAGAGGTCCAGTCGTCTTCGGAACTCTTCGGAAGGCTTCGTGTTCTACTTGTGGCACAACGTTTAGTTACAAAGAATTATGATTTGAAATTAAAAACTACAAATTGACAATATATACAAGTATAGAGGGTCCAGAAGTCTTCGGTTGTCTTTGAAACTCTTCGGAATTTAATAGTGAGGCCCAGTAAAGACTTAGACAGCGATAATTAAAAAATATCTACAGTTTTAAGAAGCCCATACGTCTTCGGTGATCTTCGGTACCCTTCGGCAGACGTCGCGTAAGGGTGCCATAGGCCTCGTTGAGTACGTCGCCGTTAAACTTTACGGTGGTGTTGTCCCGGAGGTAGACTTGACAGATGCAGTCGACGATATCACAATAAACACGGGATGTGCTTGTAGTAGAAGTGATTTGACTACGTTCTTTCGGCAATGGTAGTAGAGGCGACAGAAGCTTTGGGTGCAGTACGATTGAACGGATGGCACTTCGGAGAGCGTTCTGTGCCTGCTTCCGGTTGGCCTGGTGTATGGAACGACTCTTACCACCGTGGATTATTTAACCAGTCACATTGAATTATAATGACGTGCCCCAGGTACGGCGGCGGACAGCGTCACTGTCGAAGTATAGCAGGCTATGGAGAGCGTTGCTCGCTGAATTTTTTGCAGGCTATGGGGAGCACTGCTTCCTTGGGCTATGGTGAGCACTAACGAATGTCTTTCGGAGAATTTGAAATTATAATTATACACTTCCATTTCCTATGCTTCCTGTGTTGAAAAACATTAATGATGTCTTTAACCAATGGAAGTGTGCATTTTGATTTTCAAATGTAAAAAGATCTCCAAATTTAGTTTGACCAATGAGCGTGCTGATTTTTCGTTACCACAAAAAATGAGTTGGAAATTCTCGCGATTATTAGTTTGTTCTGTGTTCAGCACGTGTACTTTGATATAGTCAACTGTAATTTTTTAGTCTGTTCTGTGTTCAGCTCGGGTGCGGTGATATAGTCAACACGGGTATTATCAATACAAGAAGACAATTCCGTACATACTATAAAGTTATTATCACTGTAACAGAAACACTAGCATTTATATTATAGCTAGGATATTGGTTAGAATCGTACAGGTATGAAATATTACGGTATTTGTTACGGGTAAAATGAGCGTTACGTTATAATTTTGAGCTGCAAAAAAGGGACGGGTATCCCGTAACAATCTATTGGTGCTTTGGCTAACTACATTGGTTGTGGTAGTGGGTTATTATGGAAGAAATTTAAAAAAAAAATAGAAAAATTTAAAACAAGAATAACAAAATGGCTGTAATGAAAACACCTACGTTACAAAATCACTTATCCTGAAAGGGCGCCAAACCGTCTGTCATAGTAAGCCGTTTCGATATTATCTCTAAAGTAGAAGATGGATATTGCTTAGATTCCCTAAATTCTATCACCTTATACCGTAGAAACACTCATTAAATTTTTGTCAAATTAAAGTAATTTTTAAAATAAAATTTGTTTAATTACTCTGATTATATTTTGATTTATACGTAATTTATAAAGTATATTAAGTTAAGATCGCAAAGTTTGTACGGATCAAAGGTAGCGTAACGCAGTGCCACTAAACAACATGTCCAAAATATACGAAAAAAGACTTCGTAAATTAAGTTTGGTTCGTACTTGTGATTATGCTTTAATTTTGTTATCTGCTAATTAATACTGGACTTCAAAATTTTAAAAGAGTGGATGTGTATTCAGTCAGCATAATTTCTTGTTAGGATTTACTTTTATCAGGAGATCATTCGAGTTTACTGAAATATGCTATCATATCTAGGTCCACAAAGGCGTATCCATTCTTAGTCAATCAGGTCACGTTTAACGATCCTCCTAGTCTTTATTCAAATAAAGCATAAATCACCTTCTTTTTGTCATGAGAAATGATAAATGCACGTCGCTGAGACGTGTGTACGATTTGGTCTAATATGTTAGTAATGCCAGCTAGCTACGTTTAAAATACCATAAATTGAATCAATTCCGTTCCTTCGATTAAAATTAACTATCTGCTATAATTGTGTACGTTTCACAATGTAAGTCAGACGTTTTATATTCAGGTTGCTTTAATTTTAACATACACAAAACTGAATGTTGGAATCAAGCTTAAAACGACGGAAATTAGTTTGAAACTCGAGAAATTTAGAAGGCGCTTTGCATTAGATGCAAAATAACTCGAGACGTAGCATTAAAAGGTAGCTTTGCTTTTTAAACCAAGTATATGCAGTTCATTTTGTGAGAACTATTTGGCGATAATGATTTTTCAATATCGATTCTTCATATTTTATGCTACTGATCACTTGCCATTTGGCATATTTAAACATTAGAATGATTTTTATATAACTTTACTATATATATTTAATTTTTATTTACTATATATTCAGTTTCACCATGTGTATTTCAAGGAGTCAGTTGTCATAAAGATATTCAATTTTGAAAACCTTTAAATTTTGTTAATGTGTAATTTTATATACCTAAACTCGCACAAAAATGTTAGAACTTCATTACCATATTCTTGGAAGAATGATAAAAGTCTGTACTAATGTACTTTCTAAAGCACAATTTGAAAACCTTTTTGGAAACTGATTTGAGCATCTTGCTTTTACGTTATGAAAAGAACCCAAGTGGGAATTTATGCAAGCTTGTTCTCTACTACAAAAAAGTTAAACGAAAGATAACTAATTTAAATAACAGGCGTGCATACGTTTTGTTTCTTGTTTTCCTGGTGTTTTAAAATAGTTAAATGGAATGGTGGTAACCGTAAAAAGGATATTTTGCCAACAGCTTTTCAAAATATTGGATCTCTTCATGCTTTGAAGTCATACAACTACACTAATAAAATACACGAGCACTCTATTAGTAGTGACTCAAGCATATGCAGAGAAACCAAACCTACTTCCAAAGGTATGAAATTTTTAAGTCAACGCTTAAGCTTATCCCATTTTTATGATGAGTTCGTGGCACATGCATTAGTTTCATATTAGTAATCTGTCTCTTCTCCTCGTTTTAAAACCATTATTAGTCGAGTGGTTGTTTTGACTTAAAACATTTGTTTGGACAATTCGTCTAAATTAGTAGCATTTTGAGAATAGCTTTTACATCATTTTATGTCAGAGAAAACGCAGTAGGGTACCGTTGTTTATATATATTTCTGTGTAACGTGTATGTTAATTTTGATTAGATAAGCCATTTAATAAGTTATTGCAAGTTCTGCATGTAAATACAAATTAATGAAACTTTAAAACGCTTTCGTAATCTCTAGTGTAGTAATTAAAAGATTCTAATGAAAATTTTCATTCATTGCAAGGGTTAATTTGCATCATTTTCAGCGTGGGTAAATATTCTCAAAGAACTTTAAAGATGCAAAGTAAAAAAAACCTTTCTAAGCAGATGTAAATATGTGATAAACGTGTAGTGGAAAACGAGCATCTTAATTTATAGCAAATTGAAGAAGTTGAATTATTAATTTTTATAAATTAACAGGTGTAATAAATGTAAATATTATTAGTGGGTATGTTTAATCATAGTTTATAAAGTGTAATTGGTTAAACGTCAGCATTTGTATAACTTTCAAAAGCTTAATTGGCTGTTACAATGTTCGTGAAACAGAGAAGGAGATATTTTCTTGGTATTATTTCTAAATGGTATGAAAATGTTTTGAGATAAACCAGCTCAACGGTTACCGGTTTTAGCGAATTCGAATAAGAGGGGCAGACAAAATAACACTTGGATTCTACGAAAAGTAGTTGACGGTTAAACAAGCAAGGAACGATATGGAATAAGGAAAGATTATTTATAGCAGGTATTAGAATGGGAGAAAGATAGCATGAATTAAGTGTTCGTTTGACTTAGAAAGAAAACTGTGAGACAAAGAAGGATGAATAGATTTTATATATATAAGAGTAAGATGAATATATTTTGTATATTAGTTAGAGTGGTTGATTTCATCAAGGACAAATGAAACTTGCATATGAGGAACAGGGAAGGATTATTGAATGTCGTATATAGAAGGGAGACATGCGATAGTTTTAAGATTGTTGAGAGACAGTAAATGTTATTTTGGAGTTTAACCGAACGTACAAATATGGTGTAAAAAAGATAAAGGAGGTAGAGCACATGGTAGAATGTGATAGAGATAACTTGTTGTAGGAATAGCAAATATGGAGTGAGAACGAAGTAAGGAAGAGTAAAGTTTCATATGTAGGTTAGAGTGAGACGACTTTAATATGTGTATTATGAGGGGCGTGTGTTAACCAAGGAACTTATTTTAGTAGGGGCTAAAGGATTTGGCGAAATAAAGATCCGTTGCAAAGCTAAAGTGTATTTGCGTGGTAAATTGTTATTTGTATTTTAAAATTTCTGAGATTTTGACGACGGTTAGTGCTCGGATAGGAAATCTACGGTGAATTATTGAAGATTAGCTTGTGTATTTTCGGAATTAAAGTGGCAGTTGAAAACTTTGTTTGTGGAAGGGTGTTAACCGTTTAGAAAATTACCAAGAAGGCCAGTTCGTTTATATTGAGGTAGTTGTGGGAAATTTCAAGTTAAAGGGGTAGATTTGGCTATATAACCACAAGGACGTGGTGATAGAGCTCTCTTTTGCTGGTCATCAACGCGTTCACTAATATTGGTGAAGAAATTACTTTTAGTTATTTTTTAAGTGAATTTAATATTTGAATTAAAGTTGATAGTATCTTACACAAGTTGGTGTAATGTTTTACTAACAGTCCAAAAATTCTACGAAATACATTTTGACAAATGCCAAGCATGTTTGAGTACTGTAAGTTAAAAAAATGGTTTTATATTTTGGTGGTTGGTGCAAGTTGTGCACACTAATGGAGTAGAGAGTATTGATGGATCGATTTGGTGGTTTACCTATAGTAAACGGACCAGTAGCAGAATTGGGGAATTGGATGTACCGTCACTTGGTAGTCGAGAGATTTGAGCAGCTGATTGCCATCACGAATGGTGTTATACAATTTGGTGAGGTTGGAGAACGTGCAGTCAATGGTGAGGACATCAGGCATTGATGGTATGATTGCAGTCCCATGTGCGATGGTGCATTCCAGGTAACAGATCTTTGTTTGTGAAACATTGTTTATTTTTGTGGTTATTTGGTGTGTTATGACAATTTTGTGTCTTTTGGGTAAATTTTTATAAACTCTATAGACTAAAGAGTTAATTATTGAACGTCAATGATTTATTATTTAACTAATTTATGTAGGAATTTATATTTATAATACGATTTTTGTAATATTTGATTGTATGCAAAGTAAAAGGGATTTATGCAAAAATTTAGCACGAGTATTTAAAAGTCTTACTATGAGCTCATATTCATATTAAACCATGGCTAACGTAATATGAATAATTAAGCCCTGTTACTTTAAATTATTTATTAAAGGATAAAATTTTATTTTGAAATAATTTGAAAGGAAAAGGTTGTATATCAAAACGATGTTGTAAATAATTTTACTGATGTGCGAAATAACGATTGACAAAGATTTTTGGTGTAAAATTTTTCTGTTTGAATAAATCGAGGTGAGGTGTCGTAGTCGAGAATTCTTTGGTAGAATGGCAGGGTAGTATTTTTCAGATAGCAGCAGAGCATCCGTGGCATATTTTTAGAAGTAGAGGTTGTCAGAGAATGTATGTTGACCTAACAGATGTAGGTAGTGAGTTTAGTACCAGGAAAGTCTTGAAATATAATGGTCATCGAAGCGTGGGGCTTAGTCATCAGAACAAAATGGTCACCCAAAAGTGGGGCCCGAATTAGCTAGCGATTCAGCAGAGCTTCAATCCAAATAAATTTCAGAAGATTATGGCGTCCAAATTGAGGGGCCGTAGTAGTAGCAGTTGTGTTTTATTTTAGCAGTCTGCAACCGCTTTAGATTTTAGAATATTGTGGCGCCCAAGTGAGGGGTTCCAATTCAGGGAAACTTCAGAATATAATGGCACCCAAGCGTGGTGCTTCAATTCAGATAAACCTCGCAATAACATATATTGCTTTGAAAGAGTCTCCGTGCTAAAATTTGTTTTCAATAACTAGTTTATGACATAATGAAACGAGCGTTGTCTGTTTTTGCAAAGCTGCAGAAAAATTATAATTTGCCGGTATTTTTGTCATCTTTAAAATGGTCAACAGAAGTACCGTAAAATACCGTATTACGCTGATTTTGAATTTTGTTGTAGGATTTATTCAGAAGAGCAGCTGGAATTAAACCTATTATAGAAGCAATCACTATCATAGGTCTTTTTATATATTCAATTTCACTATCTCCTCATGATGGAATGCTCTGATATTGCTTATCACAGTCATTTCTTTATATTGGTTGAACACTGTTTTGAGTAATCGTTAATTAAACGCTTCCCTAACTACGACGTCCACAAAAAAACACAACTGCGAAACGCACCATTTAGTGTGAACGAAACATAACTCAATCTTCCGTTACATCTAGGACTTCACCGTTGCGGAGATCTACGAAAGTCGTCAGTAGGTTATTGTTTATTCAAACACGAAAAAAAGAAACAAGAAAGCTGAAAGGATTTAAAGGAGACACTATTACACCTATAGTCGAAGCACATAAAACTATACTGAAAAATCTAAAGGAGGGATATGGAAACTATGTAACATGTTGCGCTACGCTAGAAATATATTACAGGGGAAAGGAGAATTCTTAAAAATATGAATGAACAAACTAAAGTATGGACGCTACGATGCGCTTGCTGTATTTATGCAATATGTGCTGTAATAATTGGGATGTATTTACCATGGGTAACTCTTTATGTACATATTTCTGTCTGATGAGTACTTAATAGTTAATTAGAAGCGTTGTGTATTATTAGTTACTGATACTTGATGTGCAGTTTTTACAACAACATAAGGGTTGATGAGTCATAACAGTTCGTAGGAGTACTTGTCGTTTAAAAGAGTCAATAAAGTGACCCTTTTATCAGGTTTAGTTGAAGTATGGGTTAATCCTTGGGTAACGGGTATGAAAGATGTCAGGAAGAGTTGTCGAGTAGTAGTTTGGAGTGCGTTGCGAGTCGACATGATCTATGTCACGTGAGCATAAAAGGATGTAGTTTTGATAATTATGGTCCGCGACTGCACCTTGCAAATTAAGTATTTCGTATTAACATCGTGCGAGTATTGTAAGGGTTTACGGTGGCCACTTAATAAAATTAATACTATCGCAGTTATTAAATGATTTATGGTAGATTGCGCGTTATTTTTGTTATTGCTTGCACTTGAACCCCACAGTAAGTGCAGTAATTCACTTCTGTAAAAACTCTACAGAAGTATTCAACTTTCCATCGGCAACCTGTTACACAGCTGTCTACGAGGGATAATTCAGGGTGCACGCGATTCTTTGAATGCTTCTATTTCTAACTAGAAATAAGCACCAACGCCCAATATGGGATTAATTAGGTTAATTCATTTAGCGGACAGTAATCTTTTTTTAATATTTAGGAGTACTAAAAATTTAACTTTTAGAAAGTGGTAAATGTTTTGTATATTAATGTTTTGCTTGTTTATATATTAAGAGATACCCAAATTTGTAATCCAATTTTGTTTTGATTGCTATAAGAACCTCCTCTGTGATTTAGAGTTAATCGGCCAATACAATGTGAATGACGTAATAAATTTTACCAATAGTTATTCTTAGTTATTCATTATATTTCAAATTTTGTTTTTTTAAAGAAAATTCAAATAATGAGCTGCCACATTGTCACTTTCATATACACTGCATAATAGTGATTCAGGGCGATGTCTTAATTTAAGGCTACAAATGAAAACATATTTCGATATTACAAGACACTAAGTATGCGCTTCTCACGAACAAGATAATTTACAATAGACAGATATCGTGCGCTTTGACCACCAACGACAGAAAAATACCATATTACAACATAATGCACATTACATAATAAGTAACAGGACAAAAATCTTGTACATAAGGATATATTAAAATATGTTTCATAGTGAGAACGCAATTATATAGTGGAGAAAACTACGATAGTTAGATATACGACAAAAAAAATTATTAATTATTTTTGAGCCGGTGCTAAGAAAGCATCAAAAATGTAGACATGCCAGCATGTAATGATAAGATGAACGTGATCTTGCGGCTGGTGGTTCGTATAGTGTTAAGTTAAAAGTAGCGTTAACAAAACGCCGTTTCAAAGAAATATAATTAGTAGAGAGATGTTCTCCCTGAGTCAATAAACGCGTCATGCGACTAATTTTTGAATCTACACTTACTTGCGGAAGGTGTTTTCAATTCACATGGTCGTGGAACTATCGTTATTATGACCGGTTACAGCGGTTGAGACTTGGAGAGTTCACCCTTCCACTAATTTGGAATTTTGTGTGGTGTTGCGTCAATGGAGCTGTTGTATGATGAACAAAAATTGGAAATATTTAAAAATTGAACAACTGGCATTTCCGTGTATTTTTAAATAATTCCGCTAGTAGTTATGGGCTTTTACGTTTATATATTTTTTAAGTATATATTAATTTTGAACTTTAACAAGGTTTATGAAGTAAAAAACTAATTGAACATGAAGCTGATTATTCTATTAATCATTCATATACCTACGGAACAAATGTTGATTAAATTTAAGTATAATGTTATCATTTTCAAATATTGAGAAATATGTACGCGCTGATTTTAATTGTTTAGAATAGACAATGAACACATATTGAGATTTATAAATTTCATGTAATTTAATATTTGAAACAGAAAAATTTGGAATGACGATAGCTTTGTTGATGAATTAAATATAAGATCTTTTTAGGCTTTTCCCTTAGCAACACCTGGCAAGTAGACGCTAAGAAATCAAGTTCCTTTTGTATACTTTTGTGTGTATTGAAATTATTTAACGTTAATATAGGTTAAGATTAAGTTCAATTTTATTTGCATTTATTTAGGAACTAGGTAAAGGTTTAGGATATTGTAAAGGATATTCAGCTACCCCATTGATGGAATTGTATTTGGAAGAAGCATTTTATTTTACAATTTTGTTTAATTTAAAAGGACTTTGAGTGTTTTTAAGATATTTTAGAAAACGGTAATGTGTAATGGGAAGAATTTACAAACCAAAGCAAAGGAAGCCTATACTGAATAACCGTCTTCGGTATAGGTAGCATGCACTTGTGAATAAAAATCTTTTAGACTTTAATCAATAATTGCTTGCAAAGTGGCTGTCCGCCTTTATCTGTAAACTTAGTTTGAAGCTTTTACCTTTAATTATAGACAGGATATAAATAGAAACGTAGATATCATGTGTACATAAAACAACAACATCGTAATAAACAAAATGGCCATTGTATATGAATGCCAACTTACGCCTTTCGTTTTACCTTAAAATTATCTTGTGTATGTCTTCTAATATTATTTCACTTAAACTGGTAATTGCCTTTCAGAATTACCAACTTTCTAAACAAAACTTCTGAACACCTAAAGCTACAGTAAATCCCTCGGTGGGCATCATTAAATATAAACGTCCAACGAAAGTTCTGATCGAGGACTGCAGATAGTAACTGAAGCGGCATCATTTCTCATTTAGCAGCAACGTCTGGGGAATTAATGCAAAGAGGGTTGCACTACTGAAACAAATACTTATAAAGAATGTTATAGATGTCAAAAATTTACAATCAGCAATGTTTGTATGACGCAAACTTAGTATTTTCATAAAACTTGCTAATACCGTACGTATATTATGCTAAAAGATTTTCAGGGCATCACTTTTCTTTAGAAGCCTTTGGTCAACAAGACGTACAATTATGTGTTTGAAGCAATTCACATCAAATATTGTTTTCTTTAGTTGCGATGGGTGTATAAAGCGTTAAGTTCTTAGATTTGGAATTGCCCAGAAGGAGCTCGAATCCTGTAACAAAATAGGGGTGCACGGACCAACTATAGTGGTGCGGGAATGAGTCTTTATAGAACAATTATAAAAATAGAACAAAAAAAATTAATAATTTACCAATTAACTAGGTACAATAACACTTATCCTGAAAGGCTTTCAACTGTCATAAATTGTGGGTGCCATCTATCTAGTCTAGTGAGAAGCCTGAAGAGTATCTCTGGGGATTTTAATTGCCTCTATCTCTTGGTTGGACGAAGTTCTTTTTACAAAAATGTTACCAGATATGTGTACACTATGAAAACAACAAACTCCCGCTCACTGCGTCACCTAAATCTGTTTTAATATAAAATTATTTTAGTATTCTTATAAACAGGCATACAGTAATTTTAAAGTCACTTACATCAATTTAAACATGAGCGACATAACGATATTCCTGTAAATTGTGTTTATTTGAATCATTTACTATGTTTTGGTATCTTACAATTCGTGTGAATGATTATTTATAGAAAAAATATGTAGGCATTTTTTAAATTTGATATGCAACATGTGAAGTCATTTTACTGCTGGTTGTAGAATTGGATTTGGATAATTTGACAGAGCGTAGGATGGACTGGTAGAGCTTGTTGATGTTTTGCGAAGTTTGAAAATGTTATATGCAATTTTAAACAGGTGTCGATGTGTAGGTTCAGGTATGTTCCAGTCTTAAGAAATATTAGAGTGCTGCCTAGAACACGGATTGTTGACCTTCTACGTAGGTTGAGATAGCCTTTCATAAATACTATTTTGGACTTGGATGGTAACATAGGATTCTTCTTTAGAAGGAACCAGGATTAAAATTTGTATATGAAGGTGGAAACGGTATCTTTTAGGAAAGTGCGGAAGTTAACGTAGATCGGGAAAGCTACATCATCGGCATATGCAAAAGTGGATATGCTGAAGATTTAAGGATTTAAGCGTATGGTCCAAAGGAGGGGGGGAGGGCATTTTTCGGGTAAGGGGTTAAGTATTATTATGGTAGCTGGTTTTCACAGTCGGGCAGTGGATTTAAGTATAAGATCCAAAGGTGGGAGGATACATCTTTGAATCAGAAGTTTGGTAACAGTGTGGTAGTGGATTTTCAGAGTCGAGCAGAGGCTTTAATGATAAGATCTGAAAGATGTGAGAAGGACATCTTTCGGTAAGGGGTTTGGTAACAGTGTAGTAGTTGATTTTCAGATTTGCTGATCGGGAGGTCAGGGATGATATTACGATCTGGGATATGTTAGATGGAAGTTGACTCATTTGAGTTGATTTTGGATGTTTGGATACCAAAGGAGTTCAAAACCGGAGCGAAAGTCTATGAAGACTACTGGTACGTATTTTAACTGGGACGATTTGACCATGAATTGCTCTGCACTGTATTCTTTTCTGAAGTCATGCTGGTTTGGTGAGAGAAGTGAATGTTGATCTATGTGTGATTTAAGTTTTTGAAGAATGATTTTTTCTAGAAGCTTGCTTAAGGTGCAAAGTAGGGCAATCTTACGGCAGGATTTGGAATCGTCGGGTGATGTGTTGTGTTTTAAAATGAGAGTGATGGACGTTTTCTTAGGCTGTTGGGAAAAGTACTGGATGTGACATTTTTCAGAAGGATTGAGGTAGGATTCTCGTATTATTGGCTAGGATTTATATAGGATTAGGCTATTTATTTAATCTGGACCTGGGACTTTATGCATGTTTATGTTGGTTATCAGGAAATCTGAAGTACCTAAGTCTATATCGGTGTCTGGGTCGTTTACAGGGGGTGTGAAAAAGTTATTGATTAGAAGTTGCCTAGGAATTGATGGGACGTCGTAGGCAATGGAAGGGCATTTCAGCTTCCAGAAGGATGGAAAGTTCGTCACGGATGGTAAGTACAAATGGGAGATATTAAAGTTTGCCTGTTTGGATTTCACTAACCGACGGTATAATTTTCAGTGGTCCCTATAGAGTTTTGTTATGATTGTGGAGTTATATTATTTCTTGGCTGCATTTATAATTTCTTTATAGCGTCTTCTTTTCTCCGAGTATTCGGTTAAGGATGTTGCTATCAGGATGGTGTTTGATGTAGCTCTTGTCGCACTTTGTAATTTGTGCCTGGTGTTTGACACGGATAGCGTTCATGATGAGCTTTCTTGCGTTCACCACTGGGTAGCTCTGGTGGACACGTGAATGTGCGGTATGACTTTGTTGATTGTTGTTAATTATGTTGTTAATTATGAATATGGTCGATGCGTCAAGGTCTGTATTAGTGTATGTAATGGAAGGAATTTTGGAAATCAGTTTGGATAGAGATTCAACATAAAGGTTCTAGTTTACATGTAGAGTGTTATAGGATAGAGTTCTAAACGTACGCCAGTGTTGTTCAACCTGTGGGGTGCGATGACATGGGCGTGGGGGCAAAGTAGCAAAAGGGATATCCAAAATGCGAGAGGAATGAAACGAAAAGTACAAATATCCCTTAATTTAAGAAGGGAAAATACAAATATAATTCGGAAATATTAAATATATCATAAAATACAAAACAAAATAGCACTCTAATAGCTACATCTATAACACTTTCCGTAAATGACGCAAATAAATTAATATGTTAAAACCACGTGCACATATGATGGAATTTAAATAAATCAATGAATACCAATGTGCAAATTTTGTTTTCTAATTAGTTTTTCTGCCAATGTTTAGCGCTTTCGACAGAAATGGTCATCTTCAGTACATCTAGAAAGTACAAACTGGAGACAGTACACAATAAAAACAGGTTAAAAATTATAGGATTGATGCAAAACTAACCACAAAGTTAAAATTAATAATCAAAAAACATAACACCACGCAATGTACAAATTAATAATAAAATACAAGTAAAATTAAATTAACGGTTATAAACGTGTAAACATCTATTTTTAAATTTTAATGTCAAAGTATAGCACTTTTCACCGAAACCGTCTTTAATTAGTACATTTACAAAGCACACACCGGAGTACAATAAAAACATGTTAAAAATTGTAGGGTTGAAATAATACAAACTACAAAGCTAGAAACCAAAAGGAACATGATGTAAACACACAAGCTCAAAAATACAAGAAATAAAATAATTTCTATATCTAGGAAGTTGAAAAATACGAATTGTTAACATTAAATCAGTTCAAAAATTTCTTATTTTTGAAATTTGAAACAAGCACACCAAGTGATCAGAAATAAAAACCCTACAAATCTAGATTTCAGTAGTTTCATCTTTATAAAATTCACTACAGTTACATCGTCGTTAACACGAAGTTTATAACGACTAATTTATTTAGCAACGTCACTGAATCATTTAGTGTGTCCAAATACACTGTGGGGATACTTTTTTCACAGGCGCTTGGAAACCTTGTGAGATTGGGAGTGTAACAATTAATTTAGAAAAATATGTGGGGCTCACATACTGAAAGGTTGAGAAACACTGTCATACGCCTATAATAACTGTTGCTGGGCACTTATATTTCTTAATATATCGGTATACCATGGGTTAATACTTTCCTCTTCGTTCTGTAAGTGGTTTGCCACCATTTCTATTAGGTTAATGGTTAATAAATTACCTTACAATACAAATTCTAACCCTCCAAATACATAAAATGAAAAATTGCATGGTTCTTGGATTAGAAATAAAGAACTTCCGACAGAAAACTTAATTACAACAATTAAAAAATTATGAAATTAGTTATAATTGCTGATGGGGGAATTCAAAAGACTGTCTGTGCTAACTTATTGGGTACATAGCAATAAGTACTTTAATAAATCGATTGTTCAGGATATAACGCAAAATATTTCAGCCACTATTGGTATAATTATTCAGGTTTGCTACTAATAATACAATTATTCAGTCCGCCAGATAATATTAATTGAGGTTTGTTACAGAAAATAGTGTTTGCATTATAATTTGAATTGGCGATACCAGAACTGTATTACATTACAGAGAACTGAACTTGTATTGAGAAATTATTTACAATATACAACTACCTGATGAAATCGATTAAATATATTTATAGAACAAAATGGATGTATGTACTCATAAAAATTCAAGCTTTAATAACTATCAATAATCTTTTTGAGACTACTCTTTTTCAGCAGAAGTTTCATGACGACTTATTTTATGCAGACGTTTATTCGCTATGAGACCACAAATAAAATTAAAAATCGCTACAGCATATGAATGTCACAAACAAAGTTGTTTATTTTATTACTCGTCAATTGGACAGGTGAAAAGGCAATATAATTCATCGCGTGCTGTAGAGGGCGTATTCGATTTCACAAGAAATTTTCTTTTGTTTTATAAATTAACCATGCAAAATTACTAAGCTAGACCTAAGCTTATCTTTAGTCTTTCTAAATAATTAAATTATAGCACAACCATTAATAAATCTTGGGTTACGGCGTTGGCCACGCGAAATACTAATGACGTTAATTCTCTTTATTTGTTTCTCCACCGCGTGTGGTGCGATTGACGCCTATCTAGTCAAAATTGGCAGTTGGTTGCTATTTACGTACAACACACAAGAACAGGCAGGTACGGTATAAGGAAGTGGAAAAAAGGAAGTAGACATGATAAGTTTCACTACATTATATGTTCTGATTCATCACTTCAACTTTTAAGTACGATTGCCTGGAGTAATCTAAAGTGATGGCGCTTGTTCCCACCAACCTGTAAACACCACGCCTATAGCCGCGTGTTTTTATTGGCCGAACCAATAACGCACATCGCGCCAAAGCGTCCGATTACGTCTAAGCCGTAAAGTACAAAATGAGTTATACGGTTTACACCTAGCAATGCTGGGAACTCAAAAACCTGCGTCTATAATACGTCATAATCTCCTTATTCTACAAACCTGGAGAAGAAAAATCACGTTTACGTTCTAAAGTTACTAACGTTATTACAAATTTTGTTACCAATCCTAAACATAACGCTTCAATAATAAAAAAAACCAGAGAGTATCGAATGTACAGTGTTACAAAAAAATTCCTAAAAGATAATCCTAATATTATATTAACTATTGCAGACAAAGGTGATGTCACGGTTATTTTGGATAGAAATGATTACGTAACTAAGGCCAATAATTTACTGGATGATTTACAAACATACAAAAAATTGACGAAAGACCCAACTTTCTCCATACAAAAGCGGGTCAATGAACACATAAAATTTTTATGTAATCACTCCATGATTACTAAAGAGGACCAGACATTGTTAAGAAAAAATAATTGTATTCCAGGAAAATTTTATGGATTGCCTAAAATCCATAAACCTAATCTACCATTGCGACCCATCATCTCATGTATCGATACTCCGACTTATAATATAGTTTCCTTTCTATCAAAAATTTTAAAAAATGTTTTTCCTTTGGGAGGCTGGAATATCAAGGACTCTTTTTCGTTTGTTGATACTTATAGACACTATAAATTACCCGATGACCATATTCTTATCTCATTAGATGTCCGTTCGTTGTTTACCAACATCCCTATCGGCTTAGTGGTAGAAATCATTACAAAAAAATGGAATCGCATTCAACCATATTGCAATTTTGATTTAGATTCTTTTTTATCTACCATACAATTAATATGTAATAACACGTATTTTACTTTCAATTCGAAGTTTTACATTCAGGTTTTGGTACCCTATGGGTTCACCTTTATCCCCTATCATTGCTCAATTAGTCATGGATTCGGTGTTGGAGTATGTTTTCGATTCACTTCCGTTTGACATACCTTTTATGGTTAAATACGTGGATGACATTTTGTGTTCCGTTCCTGAGCAATTGATAGAGTACACATTATACATTTTCAATAGTTATAATCCGAATTTGGTTTTACTTGTGAAAAGGAAGTTAACCAATGTATTCCTTTTCTAGATACATTAGTCATCAGATCATCCACCAACAACTTGAAGTTTGATATTTATAAAACCTACAGATTCTGGTAGGTACATTAATTATCTTTCCAACCATACATTTCATCATAAACTTAACACTATTAACTGTCTAAAACACCGTATCCTCAATATTTGTGAACCTGAATTTCTCAACAAAATCTAAAAGAATTAGAATCTATCTTACTGAATAATTCATACCCCAAAAACTGGTTAAAAGGTTGCTGTATTCTAATCATCTACATACTTCAAATAAAAACAATAGTATTGATATTAAATTTAGGAAACTCGCATACATTCCGAATTTAACTCCCAAATCGTCAAGATCCTTAAGCAACCTGGTATCTTTATAGCGAGTACCTATTATAATTCGATAGGTACGTTGTTTACGAAATTGAAAGACAAGACAGAGAAGTCTCTATGTAGTAATATTGTTTATCAGATCGAATGCAGTTGCAAAAGAACGTACGTAGGACAATCCAAACAATGGCTAAAAAATCGGATTATACAACATAAGAGCGATGCCAAGATTGGTAAATCGTGCTGTGCATTGTCCTCACATCTTTATGATTCTAAACACCAAGTGAATTTTGATAACACCAAGATTTTGGATATTGAGAGTAATTACTACAAAAGACTATTCTTAGAATCGTTTCATATTTACCGACAACGTAATCCTTTAAATAATAAGTTAGATATTAATAATTTAAATGTGGTATATTCGGGGTTATATAGTGTTAATGAAAAAACACGAATGTAGATAGCGTTGTTTGCTATACAAAGTAATCACGTTTAGTTTTATAGTTCCTATTTGTCCTTGTTATCGTCATGTATTAGATTTATATTGTTATCTTCCGTACTCGTGTAATACCTTGTGTTCCGATAATAATTTTTGTAAGAACCATTATCATATAGTAATTGTTGTGTGTTACTCTAGCACAGTTATATATTTTATTTTGATTGTAGTGTTTAATGTATTTTAATTTTTGACTTGCTACTTTTAATTGTAATGTTATGTAATTATTTATTAATGCTGTGCGTTATGTATGGAATTGCGTTTTTTATTTTGTTACCATCATTTATATAAAGTCAAAGTAATCATGTAAGTAAATGGATTGTATTGTTTCAGACCTTGTAACTATTTCAGCAAATTTTAGTCTTTGAAGAAGGCATAATTCGTGTGCCGAAACGTTAGAATAGAATTACAATTTGACACTGTAGTTTTTATTGCTGTATGAACGATTGCATCCCAAGATTTCAACAACTATTCTATTAACTATATATATATATATATATATATATATATATATATATATATACAGGGTGGTCCGGTTTTCATTAGCCAGCGTATATCTTCTGAACTATGCAAGATATAGAAAAATTTCATAGAAAAAAGTTGTTTGAATATATTTTCTCTACAAATATAAGGCATTAAGTATTTTTTATGGCCTACTATATTTGAGCAATAATATGTCACTTTGGTTTTTTAAATAGAACACCCTGTATATTTTTTTGAAAAAATACTCTGCTTGAAATTGTCTTTACGGCAATATACCACAACCAATGAGTTCTTGTCAGAATGCACTAAATAACTCAAATAATAGAATTCCAATAGGAAACTGATTATTGTTTATTTACTGTATAAATTAATAAATTGCAAATTTTTTTATACATACATCTGAAAATAATAGCTAACAAGAAAAGTAGTTATTTTAGTAAATGTTCAAATTGTTCACCATTACATTCTAAACATTTATTAAATCGAATAATTAAATTTTTTTTAGCATCACGCAGTATGACCGGGGTAATTAGCAAGCAAGCTGCTCTTATTTTAACAATTAACTCTTCAAGATTTTGAAAAAGGGTAGAATTAGAATTACACTCGATCTTTTAAAAACTCCCAAACAAAGAAATCAAGAACTGACAAATCAGGTGATCGGGGAGGCCACAAAGTCGGTCCCCTATTACCGATCCAGTTCTGACCAAACTCATTATTTAAATAATTTGTAACATTGGTTCCATTATGTGGTGCAGCGCTATCGTGTTGAAACCATAAGTTTCGCCTGATAACTAGGAAAATATCATCTAAGAAATCTTAAAACGAAGTTTGCAAAAATATCAAATATCTATTTTGGGTTAAACTACTATTAAAGAAATACGGATCCGGTATGCGGTCACCTACTACACCTATCCACACGTTCACTGAAAATCGTACTTGTGAACGGGTTTCAACAAATTGCAAAGGATTTCTATCATTCCAATAATGTGTATTTTTTCAGTTAAAAATACCATTTTTATGAAAGTTAGATTATCAGTCCAAATTATACTGTCCAAAAATTCTCTTCCTATACATTCAATATCCATATACAAAAACCAACTCGGCTGTTGGCATAATTGGGATGTAATGTTTGAACCAAATGCATCTTAAATGCTTTCATTGAATGACGCATAAAAACATTAAAAATCTGTCGAAACGTTTAGTTCAGCTGCAGCTTGTCTCGGAGATACTTTAGGATCAGGTCTAAAGTAGGCCAAAATAATCAATTTATGTTGTACTTGATTTCTGGTGATAGTTGAAAAGCTACCATTGGACCTTAAAAAATTTTCTAAATTCTTAAATGTATTTATATTTGGTTGTCTACGGTCAGGATATAACTTTAGATATAAAACTGCAGCTTGACGTTTATTGTTGTTTGACCTATGAAGACAGCATAACATATCAACTTTTTCATTGTTTGAATAATTCATTTCCATTATTTTGCGCGAAACAACTATTAAGAACACAATAATACTTTTACTTATTTATGTGACAGATAATTGTGAATAAACAACTGAAATACTGTAATGGCATTTGTTAACAGAAATAATCAGATTGAAATTCTATTATTTAGGTTTTTTAGCGCACTTTGAATACAAATCATTGATTGTGGCATATTGCCGTAAAGACAATTTTAAGTAGAGTATTTTTTCAAAAAAATATACAGGGTGTTCTATTTAAAAAACCAAAGTGACATATTATTGCTCAAATATAGTAGGCCATGAAAAATACTTAATGCCTTATATTTGTAGAGAAAATATATTCAAAAAACTTTTTCCCATGAAATTTTTCTATATCTTGCATAGTTCAGAAGATCTATGCTGGCTAATGAAAACCGGACCACCCTGTATATATATATATATATATATATATATATATATATATTCGTGCCCCACCTGGACCAACATAAATCCTTCGTATTTCTCTGCTCATGCTGGCTAGCCCAGCAATTGTCTTCTTCTTGAATACCTAGGATTTTAAATACATACCTCTCTCACACATACACAGTCAAATGAAATTACCAAAATAATGCAACAACCATATAACCTTTTATTTACACATCTTAACAAGTTTTCGTTATAAATACAATATTTACACCTTGGTACAACCAGTTTGTTCCAACTGTTACCAGTTCAATCATTAAATACTTTGAAGTCTTTGGTTCTAGTATATTTTAACAAATTTTATATAATACGAGTAGATGAGCCCCACATGCAACCCTCGTTTGACTTTATTCTGGTCTATTTTGAGCTCATTATAACCCAGTTTCTGTAAAGATTATTTAAACCTAGCATTTTATGGAAAACAAATTTAAAAGACCCGTTTACTTCTTACAACAACAATTTATAGCATGAATAAATCTTTACATCATTAATAAACCCTTTTTTAATAATCACAATTAAATTGCGAAACACATATACCTCTTTAAACAAGTTTTATGGTAATAAATACGCCACCAATAAGTCAACACATAAACCCACAAAAAATATCAGCGGAAATGTTTATACAAAACAGGAATTTAAATTTCGTTACCTGGAGTCGCCTTCATTCTTCGTCATCAGTGATGATGATTTCCATAAACCCTCTTCGTTGTGTCCATCTACTACGATGATGCTTCACAGATCCCCACCATTCAAAGCTCCGCTAACACCACTATTAGCTTTGTCTCCAACGTAACATTCCATCTCAAATATATTTCAAGCATACCAATTTAGGCTTCGCTTACCCAAAATATCATCTCTTTATTTAATCGTTTCGTTGTAGTAACGGCACCTTTTATCTAAACAAGCACCAATTCGTGCAATAGCACTTTATAACACGCGGTACGCTACTACAGCTTTCTCCATTTTTAAACAGGATGTTTAATGCAACTTTACAGAACACACAATAATTGATAACGGTAAAATTTTCTACTATTATATTGTAGATCTGAACCCGTATTCAGATCAAAATGGAAAGAAAGAAAGAGCTTTAATATCTTTGTTCGCTTATTTATACTATTCCAATCCCCCTCCAGTGGAACCGGTTCCGCGTAAAAAGCTTATTTTCGAAGCGACTTCTTAAAATTTTGAACCGACCATAATTTCTGACAAATTCCCCGTCCGTCGTGCTGTTTACATAGAATTTTGTTTCCTTCCTTAACGTACGCGCACTTCTTGAAAACTGCTGGCCCTAGACCAAAAATAGAATTGTCCCCGTCCAGACGCGCCACCTCTTAGCTATTTATCTCCGTTCTACACATATCTGTTGCCTCCTTTAGAACACCTCTTAAGTTACAGAAAATCGATATTGTATTTGGCCTTCGCCTTTGCACGTGTACATGTACCCAACGCTTGCGTTACCTGCTTCTCTGTCTGCCTTACAGTATCGACCGTTTATTCCACTCTATCCTTAAGATACTTATTATGTCGCAGCTTACACAAATCGACCGTTGCAAACAAACTTCTAAAGAATTTTGTCTTAACGTATATGTAAAATTTCTGAACCATGAGCATTTAACAAGACAGGTTTTGTTTCTTGAAACAACCGACCGTTTATAAAATAGACCAATTACAATAGATTTACTCCGTACGCTACTCAGCTTGGTATTTGTATAACAAACGATGGCTTTAATCAACTTTAGAACACACATATTGTACGTTTAAAATTTCTGCATTATTGTAATGCATGCAAGCTCCGTATTGCTTCCAATGCGTATAATGTAAAGTTAGCTTATAATTTCTTTTGCTATATCCTATGAGCTTTCAATCCTCGTACTCCTAAAAGCTTATTTTGTGCTCTTAAGTAATTTTGAACCGTTCCAATTTAAATTCTAAAATACCGTTATACCTCGTCTGTTTTCACTAATGTTTCTAATTACGCGACTTTTGAAAACTGCGCCCTAGACCATAAATAATTGTCCCGTCCAGACGCGCCACCTCTTAGCTATTTATCTCCGTGTTTAACATATCTGTTGTCTGGACCTATTAGAACACCTCTTAAGTCCACAAATATATCGATATATGTATATATGGCCTATCGCCTATTGCACGTGTACATGTACCCAATTGCGTTACCTGCTTCTCTGTCTGCCTATACAGTATCGACCGTTTATTCAAGCTATCCTTAAGAATACTTGATGTAAATATCATACACAAATCGACCGTTGCAAATCAAACTTCTAAATCAATAAATGTACATAATTAATCCATTATGTAAAATTCCGAACCTGACAAATCAACAAGCAAGTTTTCAATTAATCAACCGACCGTTTATAAAATAACGTATTACTAGTTACTCCATTCTTGGTATTTGTATAACATAGATGGCTTTAAGAATGAAATACATTTTAGAACGTTTAAAATTATTGATTTTCTAATGCATGCAAGCTCACTATTTGCAGGTTCAACATGCGTTTAATTAAAATTATATGAAATGAAATTTCTTTTGTCAACGCAGTTGGCTTTTATGTACTCAATAAACGCATATAATTTATACCTTAAGTAATTTTAACCTTCAATTTAAATATAAAAATACCTTAATACCCGTCTGTTTTCACTATATGTATTAATTAATTTGGCGCCTAAATAATTTGCTCCTATTTCTATATACACAGTGTTTAAAATTCTATTGTCTGGACCTATTTACCCTCTAAATCCACTACAATATATATATATATATATATATATATATATGCTATGATAATTGGGTTATTTAAGTTCATATAAGGTCACAAGAAAGAATACTTGATGTAAATATCATAAAAATCACGAAAATCAAACTTTTAAATCATAAAATGTACATAATTAATCCATTATGCAAATAGCGAATACAAATCAACAACAAGCATCAATTAATCAAAGAAAGTTTATTTCGTATTAAATTCACTACATTCACGAAAATAAATAGTTGCGGAAGCAATTCAATAATTTTTAGAACGTTTAAGACATTTTTAAGCATAAAATCAAATGCAGGTTCAACATGTTTGAAGAAAAATAACCATGAAATGAAATTTCTTTCTCAACGCAGTTGCGTAAAGAAGTCAATAAACGCATATAATTTATACCAGTTTGTATTAGCAAACATTTAAAAAACAGGCACATTTGATAAGGTATGAAAATTGGAGGTGATGAGATACGTGCAATTTACAACGTACATAAAATACCATTCGTTAAACAAATCCCGCTAGAATGTTTAGTAATACGTGCGGTTTGGAACGTATAGAAAATGCTACCCTTAACAAAACAAGCACATATAATTAAAGTATGGAAATTAAAATTCCAATATACGTGCAGTTTGAAACGTGCATGAAATACCAATTTGTTAATAAGTTCCTTTACAGAGTTGCGAGATACGTGACATTTACAACGCATATATTTAGCTCCGCTAAAATACAACACCTTGCAGATAAACATCAACCAATGAAAACGCTTGAAAGATTTGGGATGGAGTTGGTATATTAAACTAACCGAAGCAGATAAAAGACATTGATCCCATAATGGAGGTGCTGGTTGTAATAGTTGAAACTGGATTATTGCGTAAATAAAATTTAGTGAAAGTTATAAGTTCAAAAGATTGAAATATAAAATAAATCAATAATATCAAGTGATAAACAGTAAAGTGCGTTCAAATAAGTGTGTATAAAATTCTGCCGTTGAGATAAACATAAGTCTAGAATTAATTAATCCAAAAAATCTTTGCAATTTATTAATTTAGGGCACTGGATCACGACACCAATAATACACTGGATCACGCTACTAATAGTACACTGGATCACGACATTAATAATAAACTAAAGAACGACGTCAATATACTTGATTACTGTGTTAATTCACTAGAGCACGACGTTAATATTCCAAGTAAAACTCTAAGGTTAGTACTTCAAATCATTGGGCAGACGACTCCAAGTTGTTGGTAAATATTTCAAAGTACTGGGTCAACATGCTAAGCTACTGGTTAAACAAACGACCAATTTGGGGGCAGGAAGCTCCAGCGAGAAAAACAGGAAGAATATAAGGTCAGGACTATCGTTTCAATTTATAGTATGTTACATTTATAATTTTAAATAAGTTGTGTATTTGGGGACGAGCTCTAAACAGTTTGTATGTGATTAATATTTTGTGTAAAAGGTCAACAAAAATGTGATTGGTATGTAAAAGTATGCCTAAGAAAGGGGATATTTCTTTGAACGTTTAACGAAACTATTCGTGGTAAAAATACAATTTTTTTGCTGGCTTTAATTACTATAAAAAGGTGTCAAAGCTATAATCTTAGTAACGAGCTAATTTGATAGAAATATTTATGTAAGCTAAAACAAATGATTAAAAACGTCGTTGTGATAGAATAAAATAGTATATTATTAATCGAGAGAGTTATGATAGCCATTACTCATTCAAAAGGCGTGCCACGAGCACCTTAGGTGGAACGGCGTAATCCGATCGAGTAATGGCCATAACTCGCTAGTAGAATACCACAATTTTCTCACGACTACACAAATTTTCATTATCAGATATTTTCTAAACATTTTATTAAATATTGCAAACACTGACAAGCAAAAATTTATTTATCAAAGTTTACAGCTTATTTTGCATAATACGAAAATTATCCCTCGCGGATTATGAGAAATGAAGGTTTGTATTGATTGGTCAGAGGTGTTGGATTATGATCATAATCCACGACCTTAATGTTCCTGATTGGTAAAAGGTGTTGGATTATAAATTCATATACAACTACAGGATAATGAGTGCTATTATTAAACCATTATTAAATGCGTAACAACATTGTCGTGGTAAATCGATTTTTATGACAAGTGTTATAGATTAGAATTGCAGGATTTAATAAATGTTTCACACTCAAAAATCAAAGAGGTGGTTGTCAAAAATCTTGATTTGAAATTTATGATCAATCGCCATTTGATTATTTGGATAACCAAAAAAATAATTGTAAATACAAGTGTTTTTGGGGACCAAATACTAATTATAAAAATTTGTGATTGTTTTTAATAGTCTGTCACGGAAAATTTCAGTCAAGCTACCGGCCATTAGAAAAGTGCTTAGGTAGCGGCTTTTAAGTTGGGGGTGGTGACAACTTTTGCTCCGGCTTAGTCAGGGTGAGACTCTAATTCAGGGTATATCAGAAAATGTATTGCACAGATTATATTAATAAAGGTTAGTATTGAATCAGAGCCTGGACAGGGAATGCCAAGGCGCCAGGAACTGATAAAAATAAAGGAGCGTATGAAACCTAAAGTCCTAGTTCCAACAGACTTCGAAGGAACCCCCTTCCAGATCATAAATATAAAACACACAACTTCACAAAATAACTATCTTTAATATCGTATCGGATCTAAATACCAGTTGAATTTCAATATTACATCAATTATGATTAACACAAGAATAGAAAATACAAAATTAGTAAATATTACCGTAAGGAACCCCCGCACGAGTGCATATCAGGGAAAAATAACTTTTAATTTCCCATTCACTTTAAAGCTACTTATTATTGACGTACTCGTATACCCTTGGCCAAGAATGCATGTAGTAGTACGTAAAATGCACCAAAAATTAAGTGCTCGGTGTTCTAACCTCAATTTCAAATAAGAACCTCGTGGGAGCAATCTCTAACAGTAGTGTAAATATTAAATACCTTAACGTACTGTTAAAATATTTCACTAATAATCTTAATAAATCACCCTAGGCAGTAAAGAGGGTGCCTAGAAATATCCTAAAAATTGTTTTAAATATTAAATTTTGTACATCAGTATTACTAAATTTTGAATGAAGTAGATGTACTTCTTATGAACAGCATTAGCTCAAATTATTAATATTAAGTACTCGTAAGAGAAAATAATATTACTACAATGACACAAAATAAGCACAAACACTAACGAATAATACATGGAATAATCTTACTCAATGATTAGCTTCTGTACATAGTTGTCCCACATCAAAGGTCGTCAAAGTCCTAGGCTGCTGGAATAGTAACCCAGAGTAACGACAGCTGGTCGGCGACGCCAATAAATGAAAGTAATAAAGTTGATAGTACGACAACGTTCTTGAGATAAAGGAGGCAGGAGCATAAACAGAATGAAGAGCATACGCATAACAAGCACAATGAGAAGGCGTAAGGAGGAAAAAGAATCCTAAAATTTAATATTAGAAATCAAGTTGCAAACAAAAATTGGAATATTAATTACCACGTAAGTGGGTCAATTACATGTGCACTAGCTGATTTAGAGATAACAGGACGTTACAATATTGAGATTTCAATAACGAAGAACATCTGCACCTAAAAAAATTAAAATAATAAAATTTAATCTATTTTAATTCATACCAATTATGAAAGCTGATGATGAATTTAAATCCACGACAAGTGAAAATCGAAGCTTGCAAAAGGCATTCTAGAACCATAAAACCAAAATGGCCAAACTCCAATATTAATTTGTCGGTTCTACCTGAATCCGTAGTTAATACGATTATATCGGCAGAAATCCAACCTTTACCAACAACGGAAATAAGAATGCCTCTTATCCACAAGGTCTTACAGTTTAAAAAGCGAATTCTTACACTTTAAAAGTCGATAAATACATCGCGCAAGCGCGGAAAAAGCGACACCACGGGCGGTTGGTAACGCTAATCTTTGTACAGATTTCGGCGCGCCCATCTGTCAATGACGTCACCAATGCACAAATTTAATACGCAATTATCGGAAAATATAAATTTAAGACAATAGTTTATACAGCAAAATACTCACATGAATATGTCCCTGGGTTAAAGTTGGCTTCTGTTGAAGTCCATCAGGGCTACTGAGGGTCCCCTTCAAGGCAATTTAAAGATGGCGGCTGCTGGCAGAGCATGGCCTCCTCTCGGGGTACGCCTACGTCCATTCAAATGGCTTCCACTGGATCTCAGGGCTCCACTCCGGAGTGTTTAAAGATGGTGCTCCGGCGTGGAATGCGGTTCAGCCAACGGCTACAAATTGCGTCCTACCTATGTAGGGAGTAAACAGGGAAAACCAGGTATAAGGGGCGACAAACAGATAAGCAAGGCAAGAAAATCTACATAGATAAAGCTAAAGGCACGATACGATACCTGAACCAAACCGCTCTCCACGAAGATCAGAGGTAAAAAGCCACGTTACCGAGTCTCCGGAAAACTTCTCCTACCTTTTGTTCTTTCACGCGTCGGCGCGAAATTCCCGCGCGATCTCGCGCAAACGCACTCTGACGTGACGAAAATACGCGCACCGAGTCTTTTGAATTTATGGCGCGAAACTTCCGCACATCAAAATTAAACTAAAACAATGTTTAGTGCCACTTTGGCACGTAACAAAGGACAAGAGCAAAGTACGGTTTATTATCATATTTGTAATTTTAAATGCAGATAAATAACGTAAATTTGAGTACACGGCAATAACTTGTAATTATAAAGGTTAACACAAACGAAGCGCAAAGGTAACAACGATGTAGATAGCAGGACAACGCTATCAGCAGATAATTGAATTTAGAAATATTATATAAATAGAATGCTGACACAGAAGTGTCAACCGGAAGGATACAAGTCTTTCAAGCAGGCACCAATTAAAAATTTTAAATTAAAAAAAAGTTAGCATTTACACCCTGTATTTTATCTCGCTTTAATGGGCAGGTAATGTAAGGTAAGCGGATTACTACAGGGGTTTTCTACTGTCAGACCGTCAAATCATAAATTCTGCCATTATTAAGAGAAAACGTAAAATACTAGTAAAATTGGTAAAAATATGAATACAGATTTAAATATTTAAGAACCGCTACTATGAAAATTTAACATTACTGTGTCGTCGCATCGTTTGTGAATTTACTTTAGACTTTAAACAAATAAGTATAAGCTGTAGTAGACGAATGTGTACACATCACTTTAATCTTACAAATTATACAGGGGATTATTATCCTGAAACACATATTGAATATGTATTTAGAAACTGCAACATTTACGACTGCCTCAAACTAATTTGACAGTAATGCGATATCGCCTACCTCTTGTACTAAATTACATGATTGTTTCATTTTCATGCCTACGCAATTTGTGTAAGTAAACAAGGCACGTGGAATAAACACAATACTTCAGTTTCAGGCTCCGATTTTGCTATATCTAACTCAAAGAGCACAATATTACTGAAAATGAATGTTTGTGGAAAATCCAGCTCAATTACAAGTCACTTGGGCTTTGTAAACGGTTGAAAAGGTCTTTTCTGTAAAGGTTTTCAAGGTGTGCAAACAAATATTTTAGATATTAATTACGCATTACTTTAAATTTTATAGAAAATTATTTTACTTTAGACGCTTTGTCGTGAAATACTGAACCAAAAGAGATTGATAATGTGAGAAAAAGTATTTTTATGCAATGTGCTAAGCATTGAAGATGTGTTCATTACTAAAAATGCAGCCACTTGTCCAAATGACACATTCTCGTTAAAAGTGAGACACTACAAAATATATCCTGCAATATTTTGTAGTCAGCCTTTAATATGTTGGTCTGATCCGAAAATCTGTAAAGCTCGTATGGAGCAATCTACCGCATAATAAATGGACAGCAATTTTAGTATTCTAACGTTGTCGCCCGAGTGAAAAATGAAATAGAAGTGTACAATGATATAATTGCCAAAAAAGGGTGTATTTAAAACATTGTTAAAAAGCGAACAAAAGAATGATGCGACTACTCATGTTCTGCATGAAAGCCTAAGTTATTACTTTATCGATATACACACGCACCACACATATACACACACGCACGCACGCACGCACGCACGCACGCACGCACGCACGCACGCACAAACAAACGCACGCACACACGCACGCACGCACGCACACACACATATATATTTCTCTGTACTCTACTTAGTACTAAAGCCCCACGTTGTGCATCACAGATTGCTGAAGTATACCACGGCTGCTCTTCTGCTGTCTGAAAAATAAAACTAACTACTCTACAAAAAGAAAACGCTGCTACGGTAACTCACCTAAATTTATTTACAAATTCATATAAAACATTATCACCAACTCCTTGCTCACGCATCAGCTATTTTACATACATCTCCTTTTTCAAAATATTACATTTTTAGCTCACATATTACCCCGATTAATTGTTATCCATTTAAGGTAACAGGGCTTTATTATAAACCTTACGTTAGCCCCTGGATTAATACGAGCTCATAGTAACCATAACCACTCGTGCCAATTTCTGCACAATAAATTATCAAAAAGTCCCTCTTACCTTGTACATAAACAAATATTTTAAATGAAAATTTTATACACATAAATTCCCACATAAAAAATAGTAGCGCCTTCAGGAACGTCCCTAACCTAGATTACACCAGCCGTAACTGTACGCTGCTATTGTATCCCCACATCTACTAGTTTGACGGTACATCCAAACTCTCCCAATTCTGCTACTGATCCCATTTGTCATTGGTGAACATCCAAATCGTTCAACCACTGACTTCTACTCCATCTTAAGTGCATGCTTCGTCCCTCCATACAACAACATAATATCAAGCAGTTTGTACTTACTATTCACTCTTGCTGCACATTAAAACATTTATAATCACTTCACTGATTGCTTTTTGCAACTCAATACCAACTCGTATCGGTTGTATATTACAAACTTGACTTGCAGCTGTAAGCTGGTTCACCACGAAGAGCGTAAAAGGTCAGAGAGAGCTCCACCACAAACTCCTGGTGTTTATATACACTTTTTACCCCCTAAAACTTGCCAATTTCTCAAAAGTTGTACAATACAGACAAACAACTTCCAACCGTTTTCAATTTTTCGTAATTTTCTACCCAAACACTAACTGCCACCAAAATCCTGGATTTTGCACGATACAAACAAAATATTTTCTTCAAATTCTTTTAACCGACTTGGTATTCTTTGAAAACACACATTTAGTTTTTCAACCGACACTCATTTCTTTGAATTCTAATCCTTACTGGCAAAAGTTATCGTCAAAACACGCCTCTACTGCTATATCTGTCAGCTTTTATTGTAAGCACTCAATCTCCTATTTCTTACTTCGAATAACCACCATTTTGTTTTCATTTCGCTACCTTGCCTGAACCCCAAGCTCAACCAAACTCGCGAGCCATCTTTCTCTCTTCCACCCATACTAACCAAAATAACTCCTCTTTATTTACCTTTAACAACGTGCATTTCTAACCAACAAAATGCGCCATTCAACTATGTCTATGTTAATACGCGGTATTTCTATCCTCCACGCTCTATCTCTTATCTTTTATTTCTTTTCCCCATTTTAAACGAACACTTAATACACGATATCTTTGTCCTTTTTCTATCTATACTATAAACTCTTCGTTCTGTGTTGACACCTATTTACACATTACCCACACCACACAAACAATAGATCCCTGCTAATCTACACCACCTGCCACCCTTCAAAGAATTGCTTTGCTATTTGTGTCTTATCTTTAACGCTCCTCATTAAAATTGTTAGAAAACTTTCAACAGTCACATTCGTTTTACTAAGAAACTATTTCTTTCTACAACATGTTTAATAGACGATGTAACTGCCATTTAGAATTAAGCTAAAAGCTTTTGAGTCGGAATAACGTGACTTCTTTACCGGTCTTCATCGAGTGCAGACGTGTTTCGTATAGTTGGACAGTCGACGAGGTGGTATTTTCCTTTTGTTACGTTTTTCTTTTTTATAAGAAATATCGACGCTTAGTCGATAATAAAGCTACAGCTTTATATTTTTTATATTTTTTTTATTATATTTATATAGCATTTATTCGGTAAAATTAACGTTACAAGGTATTTACCGGTACCGCAAATTATCAAGCATTTGTAAACATGCTGTTTTCCTTTAGTTTTTGAAAGTAACTTGCTAATTGAATTTATTCTTCGTCATGTAGCATGATGATATCCTCAAAGCCATCTGTAAAACGAACGCTGTAATTGAAGTTTAATTCGAATAACGAATTAAATACTTTTACCTGATTAGTGTTAACAAAGAAAGCAGAGCTTACACGGAAACTATCCATAAAAAAATGCAAATCTAAAATCCCATGTTGTTTCAAGGACCATGTCTCTTAGAATTGTAAATCTAATACTCAGAGCACCTTGCGATAGGTAGTATTGACTATATCACCATGCCCGATCTGAACACAGAATAAACTAAAGAATCAATGTTGACTATATCAAAGTAGACGAGCTGAACACAGAACAAACTAAGAATCGCGAGAATTTCCAACTCACTTTTTGTGATACCCAAAAATCAGCACGCTCATTGGTCAAACAAAATTTGGTGATTCTTTTACACTCGAAAATTGAAACACACAATTTCATTGATTAAAGACATCATTAACGTTTTTCAACAAAGAAAGCATAGAAAATGAAAGTGTATAAATATAATTGCAAATTCTTCAAAAAAAATTCGTTAGTGCTCACCATAGCCTAAGAAATCATCTTGCAGTGCTCCCCATAGCCTGCAAAACCTTCAGCGAACAGCGCTCTCCATAGCATGCTATACTTCAGCGCGCAGTGCTCTTCATAGCCTGCGTAATCTCCGACGGTGACGCTGTCTACCGCCTTACCTAGTGCACGTTTCTATAACTCATCAATCAATAGTTATTAAAGTACATATGGGCGTTATGCTCCGTTCCATACTTCACCGACAAGTCGTTATTGTGATTGCGTCTGTCAACTCTACCGCCGAGACAACATCTCCGTAGAGTTCAACGGCGACGCACACGACGAGGGCTAAGCCACCACTACCACGACGCCTTCCGAAGGGTTTCGCAGATCACCGACGACCCCCGAACCCTCTCCAAGCTGTACATATGTCCACACCATAATTCTTCATACCCTCAAGTTGTCTCACAAAAAATAACACGAAGTCTTCCGAAAAGTTCCGAAGACGTCTGGGCCTCGTAAAACTGTAAATATTTTCTAACTATCGTTGTTCAAGTTCTCACTGGGCCTCACAACTAAATTCCAAAGCCTTCCGAATAGTTCCGAAAACAACCGCAGACGTCTAAACCCCCTCTATGCTTGTATATATGTCCATATGTTCATTTAATAGTTTTTAATTTAATATCATAACTAAATGTTATCCCACAAGTAAAACACGAAGCCTTCCGAAGAGTTTCGAAGACCGCTGAAGACGTCTGGACCTCTTCAAACTGTACATATTTTCTAACTACCGTTATGCAAGTTGCTACTCGGCCTCACAAGCAAATTCCGAACCTTTCCGAAGAGTTCCGAATGCTATCGAAGACTTTTACACCTCTTTAAACTGTATATACATTCATTCAATAAGTGTTTAAGTTTATTTTGGTTCCACAAGCAATCACGAAGCCTTCCGAAGAATCCGAAGATTGCCGAAAACTACCGAACTGCTTCAAACTGTTAAAATCGTTCAGTTTTAACTATTTCAGTTTTATTTTATGTATTTATGAAACTTATAATTGTTTTTGCTTATACTTATTAAACAAATAATCAAGTCAAGCCTACATGCTTTCAGACGCCGCCCATTGGAACGATAACGGTAGAAATTCAAAGACACCGCATGATCTGGCCGCGAATTTAAAAACAGCACGCTAGAGTTTACTGAAGAGCGACCATCCATGTGTAAGCAGCGTAAATTTAAACGTAAAATTGGAAAGTAATTTTGGGTAGTTGTGTATTTTATATTATGTTAGTACTCGATAAAATCTGTTTCACTTTCTATTTCAATTTTAGGGTAAGCTGAATATTACTCCCTGAGCAAATTTATTCAATCCTCAGACTTATTCCCTTACGATGTATAATTAAAATTGTAGTTAGTGTGCCTACATACTCAATACAGAATAAGCTCCAAGACAGTGGAGTTTGTATTTTTTTACTTAAAAAAAAAAACTTATTATGTTTGTGCTTAGTACTGTACGTATTCAAATGTCCATGAAACTCTTTTTAAGTGTATTAGTTTACAAGCATATTTTAAGCGGCTCCAATGGCATCTAATCAATAAAATGTAGTCGTAATGAAACATATTAAAGAGGCGAACTTAATACTGATCGCACCCATAAACTAATCAACTCGAAATGTTTGTAATTCTAGCCTCTTCCCGTTTTTATTTGTGTGCTTAATCGCGCAATAAAACCTTTAGTCTAGACAACATATGGATACTTAAAAAGCCCGAGTACGGTTATCCTGAACGGCAATTCGCATTTAAAAATTTGGGTTGACATTTTGTGTTCTCTAAAGCGTTGGTACTAGTGCTGGCAATAAAATTCGATTAATCGATTATTCGATTAATCTATTAACCGAAAATCGCGGTTTTTAAAAATTAACAAATCGATTATTCGATTAATCGAATATTCGAATAATCGATTAAACGAATATTCGAATAATCGATTAATATTCGATATTCGAATAATCGAATATTCGAATAATCGAATATTCGATTAGTCGACCAATAGGACACACCTATTAAAAATAATGGGTAAATAAAATACAGTTAAAGAAAAATGGTTTGCTTTTATTTCTATTAAGAAGCAAGTCCTCACAGAACGAAAGCTCTAGTAAAATTAAAAATATAACAGTACAAACATGTTGTAAAAGATTTATCCTAAAAGGAGCAACGTCCGTTTTATAATACAAAGGAAGACCCTCGATTCCACTTTAAACTAAACCTTACAAGAACTAATAAAACTGTACACAAAATTACAAACGATATATTTTTGTCAAATAAATTAGAAATACATCCACCAACACCTATAATCACTGTTATTTGATTAACTGACTTGAATCAATTGGAAGAATAATTTTTTATTGTGTTAATTGACTAACATGATCCGTGACGTATATATAATTCAGTTTGATTACCTAATAGATTAAAATCAACTACCTACGTGAGTGTACAAAAATATAATAAGGAAACGCCTGTATTAATAGCTGTTCAATTTCCGATTACCTGAGTGGGTCCACTATGATAGTTTACAATTTAGTTGTTGCTTATTAAACTGCAAGTTCATAATTTTAAAATTATTTTGTAAGTTTGTTTCTAACTTGAACTTATAATACCTAACTAAATTATAGCCGTATTATTTGTATTACCTATATAGAGCCCAAGTTTCCTTTTTCCTATGTGTGCAAGCTATAACGTGAGGGAAGACAAAAATACAACCACACATAGTACAATTTCAGGACAAGATCTTGCTATGAGATGGAGGAGACTTGAAAATGAAATGAAACACGACTAGATGGATTTTGTAATTGAAATTAAATTGTTGGTTATTTTACAAAGATAAAAATGACCGGTTTTTCTGTGGTTACAGTTCATCAGATTGGCGGAAATTTCTTTGCAAAACAACCAACAAAATTCTTTAATTATACGCGAATCATGGTGTCAACTAACTATCGCCGACTTCTTTAGATCTCCGACATAATAGTAAAATAGCATTGCCAGGCAAAATTTAATAAGTAGTATATGACAATTGAGGTGTAACAAGCAAATGGCTGATTACCCACTACATCAATAATCGGCCTTTTGCTTACTTTCCCTTAGTTGTCATAGACTAGTTATTAAATTTTGTCTGAAATTGCCATATTTGCTGTCATGCCGGAGATTTGAAGAAATCATCTATAATTAGTTGTTTATATTCAAGCATTGAGGGCGAATAGGAAACGTTTTGTGTTTATATATTTATACCCCACGATTCACGTATAATTCAAGAACTTTGTTGGTTGTTTTGCACACAGAAATCCGTCAATCTGATGAACTGTAACCACAGAAATGTTTGTGAAATATCCGGCATAAATGTATCAGTCACGTTTAACGCATAAAAGCGTGAATGTTAGAAAAACTTTGATAACAAAAGCATCGCGTTGTATATAAAAATGTGGGTATTTATTACGTTTGTGGCATAAACTAGAGTTAATTAAAAGAGTTTCGTCTATATTTTATAATAAAAGCCTTGCGTTTAGAGAAATTTACGTTTAAATGCAATTACATACTCAATTGTATTTAATGACATAAAATTCGTATGAGTAAATATTCTAAAAGGATTTTAATTTGCAACTAATAGTTAAAAAATCTTATTCAAGTGCTCAAATACTCTAAAAGGAATTTCAGTGTCAATTTAGTCATTAGAAAATCAATTTACGGTCAAATGCTTGCCAATTTTATGCAAAGTCGCATGAGTAAAAGGATATACGATAGTATTTGACTGAGAACCTATTAAATAAATTTAATTCATTAAATCAGATAGCAATTAAACATGATATGCGTGTTTATTGACATTTATTTAAAAATGCATAAGAATGTTAATAGGATATGTAAATGACACACTTACATTCTCAAATAAACTTGAATGTAGATATAATGCATAGCAAAGCAAAACAAACGTTCCTAAAACAGCTGGAACAGAATAGTAGCAGAGGGGTTTGGCTAATAAAATCCAAATCAAACAGTTATCAAGGGAGTGTTGATTTAAATTCCGATGTGAGTAGATTATTTGACGTACTTACAACACGGTACGTAACTAATTGCCTACACGAAGTGTATAATGTTTTAGTAGCGCTAATTATTTAAATTTAAGCTGAAAAATAGACATTGAAAAATAATTAAAACTACCGCACTATGTTATCTTAATTAATATAAGCATATATGATTTGAACTGTTTGTTATTGACGAAGAAGTCAATTTGCATAAAAATTGGACATTTTAAACGATTTGAAAAACATGGGGCGTTGAATGGTAATTATTATGTTTTGGAAAAGTTAACAACAAGAAGAACTATAATGGTAAAATTTAAATCAATCTGTTTTAATATTTCAAATAATTTTTCATTAACTAGGTTTAATTTCAGAGTGAGGTTTGTGTGTAGAGGTCAATTTAATTTAATTTAAAATGTTTCTGGTAGACTTACGCACTTGACTCCTAATTCCACAAAACCTCTTAAAACTAACACAGACGCTTACCTGGTACCGCTGAATCTAAAAACTCCCGCTCACTGCCTCTATGCTATAACCTATAAGAAATTCACACCCTACAACACATACACACACACATACACACACACTCAAAATAACGCAATTCACAAAATACATCCCACTCTATTTACATGAAATAAATATTACATTTTCAAAATACCTTTCACTATGTACACTCGGATTATTAATAATGTCAACAGTTTCATTTTCAAAAGTAATTCCATTCGATAACCTTATTAAACAAATATTTTATTAAAGTAAGAAGGCGATCTTAATACCTTACGTTAACCCCTTTGCCTTACCATGAGCTCATAGTAAAATTCTTTAAATGTGAGTGCAAATTTACCGCACTACAAAAATAAATTAAGCTGCCTATGCTTTTTTACAACATAGCCTGGTTATCTGTAGATTAATTATCCTTGACTACCTAAATAAATTTCATTTACATCTAGAGTAACATAAATTTTCAGTTCATTACATACATCAAAATAAGAAACACTCCAAAGCACAAAAAAATCAAAAGAACCATAGCAAACATTCACCACAAAATGTTTTTTTACAATTGGTAACCTGGTAACTGTCTTCCAACAGGCATCCACCAACCAGCCCTTAAAGATAGTTGCCGTCCAGTATGGCACTAGTCCATGAAACAGCTCGCCGGTTGAATCACCATCACTCTGTGTATGTTGCTACCCTAAAATTTTTTTCATTTAAAATAGAACCAAAAACGTTCAACTTCAAAAATTTACTCTTCAGATTCCCATTTATAATAAATTAATCAAAGATTACTGCTTTCACCATTAAATATTTGATTTTTAACTGGCTTGACTTGTTATCACACTACACAAAGTTATGTGCGATTATACGTAAATTTACTTAAATATTTTCACTAAAAGTAACTCGATGATACGCGAAGGAATGAAGAAAAATTAAGAGAGCCTTACCCCCGTTGAATGTAGGTTATATAGGCTTGCTATACGCCTCTTGTTTTTAAGTTTGCACGTAAACTTTTAACGTACAACAATATTCTATGTAAAAGCGCCAACCGTGTTTCATTTCTTAAAACTATTCGCCTAACCGCCTCTATATTATAGTAAAAAGCTCCAAGGGCTCTTAATTTCCCCTGAATTATGACAATAAACAAGTTAAAATACTTGGTAGAACATTTACAAACGGCCAACCATCCTGCTATTCAGCGAAAACTAGCCTCAACCGAAAATCGATTTTCATTATGTTCACGCCTTCAAACTAAACAAACACCTTTCATCTCTCTTGTTCATGTAGTCTTTTTTCACACATATGTCTCCACCAGCTGGATATTTGCCCTACCTAATACAAAACTGTTGAGCGTATGCCTGTATCGTCTAATCATCTCACTCAATTTCTCTCCATTGCTTTCAATCGATCCGTGTCTGCATATAATATTCCTAGAAATTATTGATTTTGTTGCCCTCTCCAAAATAAGTTTGTTCGTCGTCTCCCTGCTATACTGCATCTATAATTAAATCCCAACATATGCTGTTTCAGTTGTATTCATGCGTTTCTGCTCCGTCCTTGTTCCTCCATGACAGTTTGTTTTAGCTTTCCTCCTATACTACCTTTATAATTAAAATCGATATCTTATACAAACATATTGCGCCTTCGTCATACTTATATGTTCTCTGTTCTGTCCTTGCCGTATATTGACTACACCAAGTTCCAACGGTCCCTTTCCTTCTTCTAACACATTTAATTTTATAGGCTTGTTTACCGTAACCTGCTATCTAGAAATATTTCCTCCTTTTAGTTTGTACACTATGCTTTGAAACGTTTCGGGTTTTACCCTTAAAAATAATAATCCTACTCTAACGAATATGAGAAGCTTTTATGTTTTCGTATACTACCTTAAATAAATTCAATGTGGTATTTTTACCTCGTTGTTTCTAATCCTTATTCTCTGATCTTACAATAAATATTATGCTATGTTCTTTCTGACTATATACAACTAAAATTAAATTATCCCTAAATTATCATAAGTTGACTAGTTCTATTTTAATTAGTCAAAATACCTAATTATCTAGAATGCCTAATTGACTTTCTCGTAAGTGATTACCATACCTCCGAGCTTTACTTATGATCTTATATATCTACGATTAGCTATAAATTTATCATCATCATTAGGTCTTCAGCTCTAGAACTAGTTGGACGCGTACCCTCATTGTTTCCTAGTTTGAACCAATCTACACATTTCCCTGAAATTTACACAATCTGCATCTATCACTATCTGTGTACGAAAGTTTGATCTCGGTCTATCTCCACCTTTCTTTTCCTATCTCTGCTTGTAGTATATCCCATACAATTCCCCAGAAATGCCTTAAAACGTATCCTGTCCTTCTAATTCTCCCACTTGTTCATTTTCCACAGATATCTTTATTCCCCTACTATATCTACAACCTATTGGTTATTAACTTTGTCTGTCCATGCTATGATCCTCACACATCTGAAGCACAACATTCCAGAAGGCTTACATCTCTTTC
Organism: Platerodrilus igneus; assembly: GCA_036346225.1. NCBI lineage: Eukaryota > Metazoa > Arthropoda > Insecta > Coleoptera > Lycidae > Platerodrilus > Platerodrilus igneus. The sequence goes on from JARFIW010001290.1 coordinate 788,274, forward strand.
TGTCTGCTTTTCCTACTGTCCCTATTTCATAGATGTACTGTGCTGTGCTCCACACTATGCTTTGAATAGTTTTCTTCTTGTATCTATGTTCGTTGTCTTTGAACATACCAGTCGTTCTTTCTTGTTTGATGCAGTTCGGTCACCTTCTATTGTTTTACAGTTATATACCCTATGCGAAGGCGGGTAAACAGCCTTTGGCCGCCAAGTTCCCCAGCACCTGAACCTTTGTTGAATTATAGTTTTTCCAGAGTATCCTTCCGCACAATCAGCATTAGTTGAAAACTCCACGACAATATATATATATATATATATATATATATATATAAATTGCCGTGGAACTCCGTATGAATCATGCCCTACAAATTGGGCGCCATAAATTGCCGTGGTACTTAGGGAATCTCAGTAGATTCGAAACTTAATTTATTTTCATTTTTACAAAATCGAAAATTGCCTCCAGTAGAGAAATTTAATAAAAAAATTATTCTCTTACCCAGATTCCTCTCTTCATCACCTTAATTCTTCTTCAGTTCCCAGGCTAGCTCAATTGGGTCTCCTCTTGGATACCTAGATTCACTATTATACTCTGTATCGTTCACGCACACTCTCAATAAAACCACAAAATAATACAACCATCATACAATATTTATTAAACACTATTTACAAATAAAATTCAAGATTATCCACATTTCAGAGATCAAGTTACACCTCAATAAATGCTATTTTTGTACTGTCCTGGATTTTAATTTAAAATATCAACACATTGAATATACCCTGAGTAAATGGGCCTGGAATAATACCTTATTTTCTTTCTTTATTTATAATTCATTTTAAATTTGTATACTCTGGAGTATGGTGAGCTCATGATAACCCAGTTAATTATGAATAATGTATGCCTTTGTACTTCGCATACTCTTACAACAAACAAAAAAACAACAATTTTAAAGCGTTACCTGGAATTTCTTGAAGACCTTCACTCCGTTGACGATGCGGTAAAGTTGTTTCGCTCTGCTCTGCTGTTCGCTTCTAGCTATTTGTAGAAGAACCCCATTTAGGTAGTGCCGTTTGCTTTGCCTTCACGGTGTATCCAATTCCAAATTAATTACACTTCTTTCATACTTGCGTACTTTCGTCTAATTTAATTTCATTTTACGTTACTTCACGTCACTTCCCGAGCTTGTATAAAATAAATGTTGCACCTCAAAATAGAATTTAGACTCGACACTTATTCGCGTATCAAATTATGAGGCCAACCCTGTACTATTTAATTTAAAATAATTTTATATACTTACAAACTCGTTCGTAATCTGAAGCGATCTAAGTACTAAGAGAACAAAGTTAAAAGAGAGCGAGCCGTGCTAATTCGTCAAGTATTTATATGCTTCGACTGTAAACTCTCGGCCACTCTTACCGTGAAAAATCTAATTTAAAATAATACTTCCTCAAATTTTGTTTCAACCGTTTTTGATATCCCCGAAATTTAGCGCGTCGTTACGATATTTTCCAATAAACCCGACTTCAAATATTCCCGTGTTTGCATTGACGTCTTCAAAATCCCGCCTATCTTAACGCTGTCGCTTTCTTATGCATACTATATGTTTACTTCTAACCTTGTTTGAGTGGTAGAGAATCGATATTACGGTCCGCGTTCTATTTACCCCATGTGGACTGAATACGTGCTTTTTGAAATGCACTGTTATTATGCCTGTCTCAGTCCGAAGCATTTCATTGACCCTCTATCCTTTCTGCACTTTAAGGAAATTTTTAGTTAACATTTACGCGTACCCTTCAACTGTTTACCCGATATTCTTTGAAACTTGTTTGTTATCTATAAAAATAAGGGGAACCTGACATTTAGAAAACATGCAGGTGTTTAATTAACCGACGTTTTAACACAACATTTATAGGAGCTTCTTTTCATGGTATTTCAACCAAAACGATATATTTGTTTGTTATAATGAATGCTATTCGCCTTGGATTTATTGATTTTTCATGCTTTTATGCATATTAGACGTAATTAAACTCCATTAAATTAATAAATAAATTGCATTGGCTTCTAAAATTTATTTTCTTTACGAACCTAACTAAATTTTATTCATTAATTGTAAATTTTTGTAATATTTATTCCTTTATAATGAACTAAATGAAATAAAATTTCGCACGTAAATTCTGGTTGTTTCTTTTATACAGGGTGTTTGAAATTGCCCTGCTTATAGTTAAATTTAACCTTTTAAAACCACTACAATATATATATATATATATATATATATATATATATATATATATATATATATATTACTCATATTTAGACCAGGGTAGAAAATTAAATAATCACATCAAATAATTTTAATCACCGTGTATAAGGAATTTCATTAAATAATACGCTTTATTAAAACCTTGAAGCATAAATAAACTCGGTCGTTTCAGTAAAAATAAGAAATTTAAATTATTTATAAGACGCTTTATATCAAAAGAAACAGTATTAAAAAAAAAGCTCTGCGTGTAATTTATATATTCCTAATAAAGAAGCAAAGAGAAATTACATGCAAAATTTATCTTAATTAACTCTATTTCAAATAACCGGTATTGAACAAAACGTACAGATAATATCTATAAAAACTTGTAAAACCCAATAATGCAAATCCTAGAAGTGTTAGTTAGAAGTAGGATGTTTTTAAAAGGCAATTTCAGTTTAATTTGTGTAGATAAACATGTCGAGTCTAAGGATATTGGAAACGGTCAGATGCTTTAGCACAAAATACAAAACAGGGTTTATTTAAAAGCTCTGAGAATTAATATTATTTTGAACACCTGCGTAGTTTAAATATCACATACGGCGTAAATTTTGTAGATAATTAATAGTTTCAAAGAATCTTGGAGAAACCGGGGCTTAATATTCACGAGAATGTGCGATACGGGGTTATTAAACCCAGATAACAGTCCACATGGACTAAAATATAATCGATAATAAAGAATATCAATTTGCACCAATACGAACAGGTTAGAAAAGGAAAGAGAAAATGCGTCAAGCAAAGACACATATAGTAAAAGGCGGGATTTAAGCAACGTCACGAGGGTCACAATTGGTTGAAAATAGGATGCAAATATCAGAGGTAGAAACAACAATTTCTGTACAAAATTAATTAGTTTTTCTCGGACATGCTTGCGTGCCGTGTGTTGAAATTTCTGAGATTTAAATGGGACGAGTGAAAATTCGTAAAAATCGATGCGCGAGCGACAGACTGGGAACATAGAATGAGGAATTCTTTAGAATTACCCGTTTTGGGGACAAAAGCGACGTGCCGGCTTTTTGCTATATATACCGAGATGAATATAAACAAGCTCTCTTAGACTCTTAGACTTTTGACGATTCGATGCGTTAAAAGCTCGTACATCCGCGACTTGATTGAAGATGTTAAACAGTGCATTTTAGTTGATAAAATAATTTAAAATTTTGCTCGTATATTTTAGTGATTCAAAATAGTTGGTTATTTACGTGCTAACATGAATGTACTTCAGTGCACTTAGATACAAGGTAATAAAATTTAGTTTCACTGTACCAATTAGCAAAATTTACAACGACAAATGTATACACAAAAGTAGGCAGTTTTGGCGTATATTGGGGAAAGAAGTATGAAGTTATTTGCTATTTTTCGGGGGTGTTAATAATAGAATGGTTCAAATACGTGTCTGGATCCACGAAACAAGGGTCAGATATACATAGATGAGTTCCGGAAAAGCCCAGAAACAACTGGTGATGGAGAAAATTTTAAAAGCGTTGAGAATTAGAAGCCGTAAATATAATCCTGTTGGAATGGTGTGATTAACTAAAGGGACGATGTACTTTGAAGCTACGAGGACAGTAACCTTCAGGTAAATTATACTATTTTGTTTGACATTTTGTGTGTGGTGAATAACTTTATAATTGATTTACTTTAAATGGACATTAGTGAAATTGTACTAACCATAAAATTTTAATTTTAAGATGAAATTTGCTTGTTGAAGTAGAAAGGAGTATTTAGTTTTGATGTTCGGTAATATGATGAAAATTTGGGTATGTCTTTGAGCTCAATTAGACGAACCTGGTTAATTAACGTAAAGGGGTGGTAGATGCTCCCTTTATACTCAGACTCCGGTCTGCTTATATTGTTATATTAATTAGTAGGCATCCAACAAGGACTTTAATTTTGGATGCACATTAAAATGATAATAAAATTAATCTTGAAATTCTTTTTAAAACTGAAATTTATGCTGAGTTTTAATTTTGAAATTTTAATGTATTCTGAATATTGATGTAAATAGAGTTAACGTTGATGCTTTTGGTAGGAATGTGTTGTTTTTTTTTATGAATGAGGAGGTTTATAACATTAGGTGAGCAGCCGAGGCGAAAAGAGGATCACAGCCGTTTATGACGCCCAATCTGTGGGACTAGAATTTTTTTGTTGAAAGGACCCAGTTCCCGCATTGAAAGGAGTATATCACAGCAAATTTTGGCGACCACAACGTGAGGGCTCGAGTTCCAAATAAAATTTTTGTTATTTTATTCCAGGAAACTGGCGATCTGAGAGAGAGAGTTTCTGTGTGTGTATAAATTTAGGAGTATTTTAGAGTGTGTGAGAGTGATTAGAACGTATGCAGAGAAAAGAGTGGTTAAGGAGTCAAGGAGTGGAAATTGGAAGTGACGATAGTGCATTGTGTGGGAAAAATTCGAAAATGGAAGAAGCTGGAGGCAGTAGAGATCAGTCGAGGACGGAATCAGGGGATCAAGGAAATGAGTTAATGATGAGAATGTTTGAGGAAATGCGATTAGCTAGGGAAGAATCTAATAGAGCGAGGGAGGAGTCCAACCAAAAATTAGAGCAGATAAGCGGGAAAATTGAACAAAATACGAAAGAATTTACAGAATTTAAAATAGTCTTACCGTAAAATGGGGAGGTTGAAAATAGGGTTGAAAAAAATGAGCATGATATTACAGGTCTTCGACAGGAAATGGGACATTTAAGGTCCGAAGTACGCATTTTTTGTGAAGAAGAGATTAATGTAAAAATGACAGAAGTGACAGACTCATGTAGGGATCAGTTAGGCAGGGTAGAACGCGAAGTTAGTAGTATCAAATACAACATGTCGAATTTAACGGGGGATGGTCCCAGATTTTCTACAGGTGGAGTATCATTGGACCAACACATGAAGTTTTATGGCGATAACAGGGTAAATCCACAAATTTTTATTAATAGTGTAAGAAATCTAGTGGGAAATTTATTTGACGAACAGACTAAACTAAATACGATAAAGGCTTTATTAAAGGACAATGCGGAGGCATGGTACAATTTAGTAGGACAGGACATAGACACGTATCAGGACTTTGAAAACAAATTTTTACAACATTACTGGAGTGATCACAAACAGGATCAGATTAGGGACGACTTGATTACAGGAAAATTTAAGGGAGAGTTTGCAGGTTCTAGGAGCAATATGCCATCCGCAAATACAGTGTGGCCAAACAACTGAATCCACCATTGACGGACAGACAGATAATCAAGTACCTATCACGACATTTTGAACTGGAAATTAGACAACACATGGCCTTACAAAACATCACAGAACGGGAGACGTTTTGGAATACTTACAGAGATATGACGATGTATGTGTTGGACGGACAAGAGAGATACGAGAACGAAACGTTAACACAGTTAGGTTTGACAACAGGACACCGAATTATCCGAGACGGCCTGACTACAACAGAAATTTTCGACCGAATTGGGAACGACGAGGACAGGAATACAGGAGCAATAGTGCGACTAGGGGACCGACGCCAAGACCTAGTTACACGCGACAGAACAGTTTACCGGAGGTAAACAGGACTGTGACCAGCACGCCGAATAGAGACAGGGACACGGATATTAACACGAGGAGGACGTACGCACAGGTTGTAGAAGGACAACCAGGACCAAGCACTGAAAACAGGATGGGACAGGATTTTTAGAACGCGACAGACCACTAGATTTCTGTGTAAATGTATATGAACATCCACGTGAATTTTTCAAAATTGAGGAAGAAGTAGAGCCAGAAACTGTAGAAAAATTATGTTTGCCAATTATTAATTTAGAAATTTTTGAGAATAATGTAGAAGTATTACTTGATACAGGGGCAGAGGCGAGTTTAATATCGGAGGAATTCGTCAGCAAAATTAGGGATAAGGTTTGTGATAGAATTATGCCTATAAAGCGTAGCCATTTAGTAGCTCCAAATAAAAAGAAGTTTGCTGTAGTGAATAGTGTTGTGGTGCTTAGGATAGATATAGGAGGTTTTAGCTGTGAACAGGAGTTTGTAATTGTACCTGGACCGAAGTTTCAGAGCATTTTAGGTGTTGACTGTATGATGAAGTTAGGGTTTTGATAGATATGGAAAGGAAGGTAATAAGGATTAAGGATAGGGTAGTGCCATGGAAGGGCAGTTATGAAGTCACAGAGGATGACAAGGGTTTAGTATTAATGTAGTAGAGGTAGAGGATGATGAAGTAAAACAGATCAACACAATAAGATGTCCAGAGGATAGGAGAGTAGAGGTTCAAGCTTTAATACAAAACATGCAGAAGTAGTGGGGTAGAAGCAGCATATCAGGAGCAGGTGAAGGCGAAATTAAGTAAAGATGGCAAGTTTGTTTTAATCAAGTAGATTTAAGGGATTCATTCTGGCGGATTCCATTACACAAGCATTCTAGCAGGTACAGAGGATTTTCCGTAGAGGGAAAATTTGATAATTTTAAAGTAGTATCGTTTGGTTTGTCGGCAGAAAGGAAACAATAATAAATGAGAAACAGACAAGTGTAGGGACTGAAGAAGAAGCAATATTTAAGAGTCAGGATAAGAGGATGATAAGTTTATTGTATGTGAGATAATAGAGATGTTAAGTATAGATATAGAAGGGGGAGAGATAGGGATGAAGAGTATTAGGATGGTAAGAAGAAAGACATGGAGGGTCAAGAAGAGAGTTAGATTTAAATAGGATAGGGATAGAATAGGTGTAGATAGAAGAGTAGAAGTAAGTGTTTATAGAAAATAAAGCTAAGTATAGGATAAATATGGGAGATAATTAGAAATAGGTTTAGGATGAGAATAAAGAGTGAATGTAGGAAGAAAATAAGATAGGTTAAGTATAGATACTCATAGAAGATTAGTGGAGAGTTAGGAATAGAGTAAGAGTAGGATAGGTATATAGGATTAGGTAGGATGAAGTAAAGTATAGTGAAGATTAGTTAAAAGTTAGGAATAGAATAGGTATATAGGATTAGATGGATGAGTAGGATGAAGTTAGGGATAATTTCAGTTTATAGAAGTAGGTGAGAGTTAGGAATAGGATAGGGATATAGGATCGGTGTAAATATTTTTTTTGAATTGGAGACAAAGTAGGTAAGTTAGATAGATAAGGATAGAGAGAGATAGGCAATTTTTTTTCTAAATATTTTTTGGTTGTCTAAATGCTTTATATTTGAATTCGAATAAGTGGGATTATTTGTATTCAAATAGGGGGAAAATACTCATATTTAGACCAGGGTAGAAAATTAAATAATCACATCAAATAATTTTAATCACCGTGTATAAGGAATTTCATTAAATAATACGCTTTATTAAAACCTTGAAGCATAAATAAACTCGGTCGTTTCAGTAAAATAAGAAATTTAAATTATTTATAAGACGCTTTATATCAAAAGAAACAGTATTAAAAAAGCTCTGCGTGTAATTTATATATTCCTAATAAAGAAGCAAAGAGAAATTACATGCAAAATTTATCTTAATTAACTCTATTTCAAATAACCGGTATTGAACAAAACGTACAGATAATATCTATAGAAACTTGTAAAACCCAATAATGCAAATCCTAGAAGTGTTAGTTAGAAGTAGGATGTTTTTAAAAGGCAATTTCAGTTTAATTTGTGTAGATAAACATGTCGAGTCTAAGGATATTGGAAACGGTCAGATGCTTTAGCACAAAATACAAAACAGGGTTTATTTAAAAGCTCTGAGAATTAATATTATTTTGAACACCTGCGTAGTTTAAATATCACATACGGCGTAAATTTTGTAGATAATTAATAGTTTCAAAGAATCTTGGAGAAACCGGGGCTTAATATTCACGAGAATGTGCGATACGGGGTTATTAAACCCAGATAACAGTCCACATGGACTAAAATATAATCGATAATAAAGAATATCAATTTGCACCAATACGAACAGGTTAGAAAAGGAAAGAGAAAATGCGTCAAGCAAAGACACATATAGTAAAAGGCGGGATTTAAGCAACGTCACGAGGGTCACAATTGGTTGAAAATAGGATGCAAATATCAGAGGTAGAAACAACAATTTCTGTACAAAATTAATTAGTTTTTCTCGGACATGCTTGCGTGCCGTGTGTTGAAATTTCTGAGATTTAAATGGGACGAGTGAAAATTCGTAAAATCGACGCGCGAGCGACAGACTGGGAACATAGAATGAGGAATTCTTTAGAATTACCCGTTTTGAGGGCAAAAGCGACGTGCCGGCTTTTGCTATATATACCGAGATGAATATAAACAAGCTCTTAGACTCTTAGACTTTTGACGATTCGATGCGTTAAAAGCTCGTACATCCGCGACTTGATTGAAGATGTTAAACAGTGCATTTTAGTTGATAAAATAATTTAAAATTTTGCTCGTATATTTTAGTGATTCAAAATAGTTGGTTATTTACGTGCTAACAGGAATGTATTTCAGTGCACTTAGATACAAGGTAATAAAATTTAGTTTCACTGTACCAATTAGCAAAATTTACAACGACAAATGTATACACAAAAGTAAGCAGTTTTGGCGTATATTGGGGAAAGAAGTATGAAGTTATTTGCTATTTTTCGGGGGTGTTAATAATTGAATGGTTCAAATACGTGTCTGGATCCACGAAACAAGGGTCAGATATACATAGATGAGTTCCGGAAAAGCCCAGAAACAACTGGCGATGGAGAAAATTTTAAAAGCGTTGAGAATTAGAAGCCGTAAATATAATCCTGTTGGAATGGTGTGATTAACTAAAGGGACGATGTACTTTGAAGCTACGAGGACAGTAACCTTCAGGTAAATTATACTATTTTGTTTGACATTTTGTGTGTGGTGAATAACTTTATAATTGATTTACTTTAAATGGACATTAGTGAAATTGTACTAACCATAAAATTTTAATTTTAAGATGAAATTTGCTTGTTGAAGTAGAAAGGAGTATTTAGTTTTGATGTTCGGTAATATGATGAAAATTTGGGTATGTCTTTGAGCTCAATTAGACGAACCTGGTTAATTAACGTAAAGGGTGGTAGATGCTCCTTTATACTCAGACTCCGGTCTGCTTATATTGTTATATTAATTAGTAGGCATCCAACAAGGACTTTAATTTTGGATGCACATTAAAATGATAATAAAATTAATCTTGAAATTCTTTTAAAACTGAAATTTATGCTGAGTTTTAATTTTGAAATTTTAATGTATTCTGAATATTGATGTAAATAGAGTTAACGTTGATGTTTTTGGTAGGAATGTGTTGTTTTTTTATGAATGAGGAGGTTTATAACATTAGGTGAGCAGCCGAGGCGAAAAGAGGATCACAGCCGTTTATGACGCCCAATCTGTGGGACTAGAATTTTTTGTTGAAAGGACCCAGTTCCGCATTGAAAGGAGTATATCACAGCAATATATATATATATATATATATATATATATATATATATATATATTGCTGTGAAACCTACAAAAGCCTCTCGAACTGGGCACCTAGATTTGCAGTGATTCTCGCCCTGTTGAATCTCTTCTGATAATCACCTTTACTTTTTCCGCCTCGGCCGCTCACCTAGTTAAAACTTTCATCCTCATTCATAAAAACAAACACATTCCTACCACAAACATCAACGTTAACTCTATTTACATCAATATTCATAATACATTAAAATTTTAAAATTAAATTTCAGCATAAATATCAGTATCATAAAGTTTCAAGTTTAAATTTGTCATCATTTTTATATGCATCCAAAATTAAAGTCCTGGTAGGATGCATACTCATTAAGTTACAATATGTGCAGACCTAAGTCTGAATAAAAGGGAGCATCTCCCACCCCTTTACATTAATTAAACAGGTTAGTCTAATTGAGCTCAAAGACAGACCCACATTTTCATCATAACCAAGAACATGAACTGCTAAATACTCCTTTCTACTTAAACAAGAAAATTTCACCTTAAAATTAAAAATTTGTTGTTTGTACAAATTCACTACTGTCCATTTTTTATCAAACAAATTATAAAGTTCAACACACACCAAAACATCAAAAATCGAACAACAAAGCATAAGTTACCTGAAGGTTAATGCACTCGTGGCTCCAATGTCCATCGTCCTTTGTTAATCACACCATTCCAACTGGGTTATGTTTACGGCTTTAGATTCTGAACGCTTTTAAAATTTTCTACACCACCATTCGTCTAAAGTTGTTTCAGGGCTTCTCAGGAACTCATCTAAGTATATCTAAATCTTGTTTTGTGGATCCAATCACGATTACGAATAACATTTGATTATTAACACCCCCGAAAAATAGCAAAGAAATTCATAATTCTTTCACTCTATACCCAAAACTGCCTACTTTTGTTTATTTATTTATCGTTACTAATTTCGATAATTGGTACAGTAATTCTCGCAAATATAACTAGACTTTATTACCTTGTATCTTCTCTAAATGCACTTAATAACATTTATCGTAGCACGTATTATGCTTGAAGTATGGTATAACAGCAAAAAATAAAGAGCAAACTGTTTTAAAGTATTGACTAAAAATCGAAAATCTAAGAGAGCGCAACTCCTATAAACACGGATTTATATAATCGCTCGCCTGCCCGTCGGTTTTGTCCCGCAACGGACACTTTCTAGAATTTCTCATTCTATGTTCCCTTTTCGACAGTCAGGCACAGCGATTCTAAAAATTTGCACACGCGCCAGTTGAAAATCTAAGAACTTTTCACACGACACGCAACGCGTCTGCGAACAATTAATTAATTATCTATAGAAATTGTTATGTTTTCACCTCTCATATCTGCAACTTATTTCAACCAATCGCAAACCCAGTGACGTTGCTCAAATCACGCCTTTTATTATCCGTGTCTCTGCCTTGCGCATATTATCCGTCTCTATCTACCCTGTTCTGAGTGGTACAAATCGATATTCTTTACTATCGGTTATTTCAATCCACGTGGATCCCTATTTGAGTTAAATAACCCCGTATCTAGCCTTCTCGTTAATATAAGCTACGGTTTATCCGACCGTTTGCAATATACGCAGAATCTGCATGTTTATCTATACAAATTAAACAGAACGTGATATTTAAAAATACGCAGGTGTTCAATTGTAATACTTCTACGATTTGGATATTCCACGTATTATTAGGTTTTTAAAAGCTTTTATGCATATTATATATTAATTATTATCTGTACACTTTGTTTAATACTCGTTACTTAAAAATTGAATTAATTAATATAAATTTTGCACGTAATTTCTATTTGTTTTAGTACTTGGAACAATTAAATTACATACAAGTTGAGCATTTTAATTCTGCTTCTTTTTATAGAAAGCGTCTAGTGAATAATTTAAATCCCTTATTTTTAATGAAACGATTAAATTTTTATGCTACAGGGTTTTAATAACGCGTATTATCTAATAAAATTCTATACAAACCCTACATTCTAATTGCATGATTTAAGTCTTCACACTAGGCATTTAATTACGCGTACTTTTTCCCAAAGCTTCCTTATACACGGTGATTAAAATTATTTGATGTCGTTAATTAATTTTCTACCCTGGTCTAAATATGAGTAATATATATATATATATATATATATATATATATACACGAATTCTAACAAAGCAAACTACAGGAAATCAAAAAATTGCATCATGCTATATTTTGACGTTATTTCAAAACTTCATGGTGTGATTGAAGGTTTGAAATGGTAAAGCTTTAGTTAGTTTACAAATCGGTAATGCTTGGCATATATTCTAATTTAATTTGAAACCATGACAAACGGCGTTAACATGGTATTTAACTCGTCTTTAATTGCACTTTTAATTAAACAATAATTAGTTACTCATTCTCGTTTTAAGTATATCAGCTGTTCTATAAATAATTTCTCCAGAAATAATTTTGCTGATTCAAAATAAAACTGAATAACTTTAGCAATTTCTTACTCAACGCAAGATATTCCCAGGCTAATTAATTTAAGCTGAACAAGAAAACTAGAAGCTCGTTGGCTTGCGGAATTTTTAAGTAGACCCTAAATCTAATTATTTATGTATAGTAAATCGTTTCTAGGAAAAGTTGTTCAATAAAGCTGCTCAGTGATAAGAACGCAAGTTTACAAAGTTGGAATGTCGAGTTTACTAACTGAATGTAACATACAGATATGCAGGTAAATTGACATTTTGGGCGCCAAAACAGCGCTCTAAGACATAGTCGTGTCCCAGGTGGGGAAACTTTCTACATATAATTACAAATACATCAAAAGTAAAGGTTAATTTCGTGCAGACGCATTGCGGTAAAGCGTTATGAACTCTATCTGTGTTACAGGTATGAATGTTAGCCTGTAAATCCCTTTTTCTTAATAAGAATAAATTAAACAACTTAGATTATTTTGCCATTATTAACATTGCAATTGCAGTTGACATTCTGCAACCGGGAACTACTACGAAAATTCAAGAGAGTAGAGTAATAGGAGTATTCGAGGATAGTACCTCCTCCTTAATTGTTTTTTTGATGGGCAATCGCATTAATACTAACCGCTTCTTAATTGGAAAATCCATTAACTAATAGCTTTTAATTGGAAAGCCCATTAACGATGTTACGTTTATTTTTCAAAATAAATTAAATACCCTTTTTTCCCCTGGTTAAGTCATTACCCGCTCGAATAAATTCCATTTCTATTCTTAAATTCTCCAACGATGTACTACTAACTGTGGTAACCAAAATCGAAGAATCAAAGAAAAGAAATGTTAACTAGTCCTAAAGTCGACTAAGTCGTGGTTTCCGAAGAAAGAAAAACGAACTAGAAAGCACCTACCACAGGAGCGGATGGACGAAACACAATCAGACTAGGGGCCGACAGCAAAGAAGACCAGCAACAGGAAAAAGGAGAGGAATGTGGAACGAAAAGAACGAGACAAAAAGAAAAACCAAAAATAATAACACCAAGCACCAAGTGCAAAACAAAGAAACAACTAAGAATCGTACAAAAAAAAATGAAACCGAATCCCAGTGTAGTTATGTATGAGTAGGTGTGTGCGTGTACGTGCGTGTGTGTGTATATGTGTGTGTGTGTGAGTGTGTAAGAAGTGTGGGTGTGTGTATGCGTTGTGCGTGTATAAAGTGTGCGTGTGTGTATGTGTTGTGTTGGACCGTTGTAATCGCCTCTTACGACAGGTAGGTCGTACCATGGGGCTATTCTATTCTTGGACCCACACGGGCTAAGAAAAAGCAAGAAAACGAAAGAAAACCTAGCAAAACAAGGTAGTAAAACGAAATTGTAACGTCCAAAAATCAACTTCGAAAAGGAGCAAAGTCGGCATAAGAATCTAGGGCGCGAGGACTAGATATTGGGCTTAAGGCATTTACGCCACCAAAAAGAAAACGAAACGAGATCAAGGACATTAGGACTTCGCCAACCAAATTAAAAATTGGTTCAAATAACATAAGTGCGATCTGCAATCCTCGCGTTATCAATGCGCAATTAGCAAACACGATATCAAATAATATTAGGATCCCGTATTTTGACAAGTTTTTAGTTGGGAAACACAAAAGAAAACAATTATACCTTATCGGAATGTTTAACAAATTAACGGATACCTAAAACAAGGTATTGACTATTTAATGTATCAAATAAATTTTTGTTTTAAAAGCAAAATGGATTTGAGCTAAAATTGTTTTAAAACGGGCTTATTCTGAACAGGTACACTATTTACCACTCAGAATACGCCCGCTTCAACATAATTTCAACTCAAATCCATTTTGCTTCTAAAACGAAAATTTATTCGATAAATTGCACAGTCAATACCTTGTTTTAGGTATCCGTTAATTTGTTAAACATTCCGACAACGTATAATTGCTTTCTCTTGTGTTTCTCATCTAAAAACAAAATAATGGATCCTACTATTATTTGATAGCGTGTTTTCCAGTTTGCTAATCGCGCTTTGATAACGCAAGGATTGCAGTTCTAACTCGTGTTATTTAAATCAATTTTTAATTTGATTCTGCAGCTTGTGCGTTGAAATAATTTCTACATTACTTGTCCAGGTACCTCACGATCGATGCACGTTTTTTTGTTCGGCAAGTAGGAGGTATCTTGCGTGCATCGGTGAGTTTTTCCGCGCTTACCTATCCTAATCGGATTCTCTTTTTAGCTCTTAGCTGGAGGCCAAATTGTTTTTTCTTAATGTAGCCCAACTGTTCTTTGTCACAGATCAACTGCCGTTGCTTGTAGATCGCTAGTGCCGTTATGGTAACAGGGTAAATAGATCCTGACTACCGTGGCGATGCAGTGCTGATTCACTCCCGAGGACGTGCAAGCTAAGTATCCCGATATACAGATATACAACTTGTTTTCTTTTAAGTATATCAAGGACATATTCCTGATTAGCGTTTGATGTAGTTACGTTATAAGAAACGTGACAATGTAGGACTATTGTTTGTTGCTGCGAATCGATACTATCGCTCTGCAACTGTGATGCACCATTGTTAAAAGTGTTTGACAAAAGTTCCACACGCTTATTCTTTTCTACTGATTAGTTTATTTTACAAACGGTACTATATACAATTTAAAAGAATGTTTGACAAAAGCTCTCACACCTTAATTCTTTCTATTGGTTAATTTATTTTACAAAAGGTATTATGTGAAATTGTAAAAACGCTTGACAAAAGCTCTCACATGTTTATTTTTTACTGATTAATTTTATTTTGTGTAAAATACGAGATGCGCACTTCGTATCTAAAGTACTAAATTGTTCGTATCACATACTTGTTTGCTTTGTAATAGTAACGCTTAATTTATTTATTTGGCTTGGTTGTACAGAATTCTTTATTTATTTTATTGTAAATAGATAATCGTGGGCAACGTGCTTCTTTTTTGTTTTTTTTGGTATGTAGGTGAAAGGCCCCACTCTCCGCGTTTGGTAGTTAGCCTGGTATTTACGTTTCTTCCGACTACGTCTAGGTACGTAGCAACGATAATAGATTACTAATTCGAAAACCCATTAAGGTAATAGTTTTCTAATTGGACATCTCCTTAATGTTATATCGTTTACGTTTTAGTGTGCTTGTCTATTCCAAGAATTTTAAGGGTAACTCACTTATTTTCTATATTTTATCGCATGATTTTATACACTTTATTAAAAATCGAACACGAACTTATCAATAATTTTAATATAAAATTACGCCCTACAGAGTTGTAGCTACAACCATTAATTTATAACTGCTTTATTGTGACGTGTTTAATTTTCTTAGACATTAAAATCGTTAATAGATTTAGTTTTAAGTTGTTTTCTAGATGACACACCCTGTATTATGTTTGCTGCTTTCTGTCAAGTCGGAATTATAAGTTAATGCATATTACAAAACAAATGTTTGATTTTTGTTGTTAAATTTATTGGAAACAATGTACATAAATCTTGAACTTTGTAACAAACACGATGCATTTTCAGATATTCTTGGTGATTTCGTTGCACTATACCGTAATAGGAGTTCATAAACAACAACTGACGCATGCTTGTTCTGTCCTAGCCTTGCAATCCCAGGATTGTCGTTACCCTTTATCTAGACAACATGGCAAATAAATTAGCCACAAACGACTTACTGCTCCCTCTAGTTTTATTTTGTGTGGGTGTCTGAAAGAACATACACGATGTGTTAGGACTGCCTCAAATCAGTAACTTTCATAAATTTTATATAGATCTAACTTTTTTTTTACAGTAGTAACTAAGTTCAAAGTTTTAATAACTAAGTTTCAATATATTAAAGCTATTTATTTGTTTTTATTCAACAATCTGTTAGTGCAATATAAAAAGGCAGTATGCAGAAGTTTTATCCGAGTCCGGCATTTGATGGTTTAATTATTGGTAAACATCTGTTCGTTTAATGTAGCTCGAAAATATTCCAGCACCAAATTATGCATGGGGTTTTAGTGCAATTTCCTGCCGTGGTTTACAAATGTGAGGTCAACACAACACCGACCGTGTTTGTGAGTTTGAATTACCCTCCGAATACCCTAAACAATTTTCTGGTAATGGTCGTTCTACAGTTGAAAACATTTTTTTCAATTTTTTTGTTCTTCCATGAATTTAAGGTTATAAAAGTCAGTTTGTATCAATTTAAATCAACTTTACGTTCTAATAGCATTAGAAATTTAAATACTATTATGATAAATAATCTAATCCCAATTGGTGTTATATTAAAGTATAGTCAATTAAGTTGACCATAGATTTATAAAATCTAAGAATATTGTTATTGAAACCCTCTTTAATTAATAAATATAGTTGAACCTAACATGTACTGCTTATGGTTCGGATCTGAAAGATACGCAAATATTCACAAAAATTGGCTGTAAGATTTTTAACCATCAATTCTGTATAGGCTGATAGGATATGCATAACATATTTCTATTCTACCAAAAATACTTAATCCTTTATTTGTAAATATCTAAAGAAATGTTAGTAATGATTATTTAAAGAGAAATAGAAATATAATTCTCGTTATTCAATCTTATGATTTCAGTAGGTAGGTATCCATGCTACAGGTATTATGAACACCAGACTATAAGATTTGTAACAGAAGTTGAAAAGTTAACAATACAAATATTATACTAAAAGTGGTGAGTAATTTTTCTCATAATAATTAGAACATTCATGTAGGTATGAGTTCAGGTATACATGATCGGTATATTCACATTTTCTGTTCTTTTCTATTTGCACAAATATCTTCTTATATGACACTTATAAAATAAGATTTACATGCCAATGAGTATTTTTATCTTTCAAGTTTTTCACCGATAGTATTTCAACCTAAGCATTTACACTTAGATCCGTTAATTACCGTTTAGTTCCCACACTTTCTGTGCAGTATTATTGGTAAACATTTGTTAAGTGTAGTGGCGCTTAAGGACAAACCGTAACGAATCCCCCTGTTAGTCTCATCAAACTCCGCTGAGTTCAGAGTTAGTCAGAAGATTCCCCAAAGTCAGTTACTACAGATTAAAATTTCATCTTTATTGAATTATGACTTTAGGAAAGGGTGCGTTTGTTGAATCCATCTTTTTAACACAATCGTACCTTACAGTTTTCAATTAAACCGGCGTCCACAGACCGCAAGGAAAGTTGCTGCATTGGCACCGCAACGCTTTGGAGTTCAAAATGTGTACATGATTCAGATTTGTAAATTTTCTAATTGTCGTCATCGGTGTCGGTGTCGTAATTGGAAAACGCATGGTCCGCGAAAGACCAAGATACAAGTTCGAGTCCTGTCTAACACCTTATATTTTCCAGCTTTCAATTACTAGTTCGATTTGAAAAGTGGGCGAAACGTCGACCTTAGTTTATAAAATAACACGGTCCCAACACGGAAAATAAATATTTATAATTCTTTTATTTACTTAAACTTTTGCGTTTCGTGTTTAGTGAGTGCTGTATGATTGGTTTTGTCGTATTTATGCCCGTTTATCCTTTTACCCAAATGTTACATGCTCTTCCCAATGTACACGCAATTGCAATTCTCTTGGCTAGGAATTTTGTACCTTGTGTGTGTGTTTGTTTGTTTTTAAGTAATACAGAGAAATACTACAACAACGTAAGCAAAAATGAAATTGTAACCAAAAATGAAAAAATATATACTCACTCCGTATATACGAGACCTTTCTACAAAAATTGTTAGAAAATTATAACATTATTATTGCACACAAAAGTATTTACCTTAGTAGAAAATATTTCAGCGCTCTTAAAGACAAAATATCTAAAAACAAACAAACACTCACGGTATACAAAATCCCTTGCCAAGAGAATTGCAATTGCGTGTACAATGCTTATATTTCGTTTGGTTAATTTTACTGTGGGTAAGTTTGCAAATATTGTTAAATGCTGTTATCTTTACTTGTATATTCCTCAGTCAACCGTAATAATTATTAAAATTCAATGCTAACTAAAATGAACTGGTAGTGGATGAAGTTTATGTATATCAATTAGATTATAGAACAAGGATTCTATAAAACCTTTCTAGATATTTTAGTATTTGAAAATAAAAGTAGTTGATTATTATAATTGTTATTATATAACAGCATATTACATTACTACTGTAGAAAGTGACCCATTTTACACGAGTGGGAGAGTTGTCGTACGAGACGTGTGTTACGTTTATCGAGGTAGCCACGTTGGGCGCCAAATTTATGCTACGTTGGCTCGTAGCCGTGCGTAACACCAAGAAAATCAAAGAAATAACCGGGCTCAATCGGAGATTAGGGGGGGTTGTAGAAAGCGGACCAACATATTATGTACGCGGCTGTAAGGCGTTAGTAACAATACCTGCAATAAAAAAAATTAGAATAGTAAACCTGCAATCAAAAAAAATTAGTCCTGCAAACCTGAAATAAAGAAAAAGCATAGCATGCTGATCGAGCATAGATTGTTCAGTACTTTATAAAATGTAAAAAAAACTGTTTAGATACTCTATATAATATAACAACGGTAAAAGCAATACAAAAATTTTTAGTACACAGTGAGGTAATATTGGGGAGTAGCGGAAACGTTGCCTCACACACCAATTAAACATAAATCAGACAAAATGTTAACAAAAGATAAATAGATAAAACACAATTGATATGAGCAATCCAGTAGCATTGATTTTTTTCTTTCCTGTCCAAATATTCAAATTACTCAAACTAATTTGTTTTGTTTTTTTTTTTTGTTTCTCAATAGCATGCAATTCTATTGTAAAAGGTATCCGAACGACAAAGATATGGCAAAACAACGGATAGATATTTACAGTAAGAACAAGTAGGAAATAGTTCAACTTACAAAAGGTCCTTCAGTAACGCTTCCTTGCAATTGAAGTGTGGGATTCACGATGTCCGGCACTAACGCAGCACTTCACCCTTGACTGGGAGGGTGTTGATGGAACTTATCACACGTTACCCTAATCACACCTACGTATTTCACTGGTGTTAGCAGCAGACATTATCACGCGACGAAACTATGTAGCATTGATAAATTTCTTGTTAATTCTATTTCCTGAGACAATAATTTCGAAATATTCTGTAGCACTAGTTTAATTTCAACTGGGACGGAATGTATATTATTTTCATAAACATCCAAAAAGCAGTGAGAAACTTCAACAAATACCTTTGTAAACCGGTAATCTGTTATATTTCGCAAATAACGAAATTTGCGCAAGCAATGATCTGTTTTAGATTCTTTGGGGTTAGAAAATTCAGAAACTACAGTATCAACTGTATTTGGATAATCCAAAGTATGCACTACTCTGAAAAAAAAGAAAAGGACCGCGAAACTAGATCGCACACACAATTTAAATATCAAAAGACAAAGCACCAAAAAAAAAACCACAATGAGTAAAGCACGTGTATCACTAAAGTAAGTCCGTCAAATGTTCCGTAAAACACGTGCGTCGACCAAACACGTACGCCTATCAACCATACTACTTCAATCGGAATTAGCACTACACTTACTACAGTTAATATACAACTTTTATTTCACAAGAAAAACAACTAAAATCGTGCCGTGCTTGTTCATGAACAATTCGAAAATTGATACCGCATTAATTCTCACTATTGTCAAAGCAAAGAAAAAACAGTATTTTCAACGTAATTAATATATAGGAACCAAGAACAAAACTACAACTACTCATCTGTTTATTCAACTCGTTGCTATTACAACCTCTTATCGTCTATTATCTAGACTTGTATATCCACATAAGGAACAAAATCTATACGAACGGCAAGACAAGAACGATGCAATCCACTCATTATAATACGACGCATTCGCCTAAGGAGTTAATAAATATAAAATATAGAAATAGTAGTTACCGAAATGTATTTACTAATTGGGACAAAGCGTAAAATGTTAAGCTATAAAAATGCACGTTACAGATTCCCCCCTAGCAAAATAAAGACGTCGGGGTGAAAGAAAAAAAAACGACAGACAAGGAACCAAACACAAAAAAATATTTTTTTTATCCGGTCCGAAGGACCAACACCAGTATAAGAGAAGAAACATTTTTTTTTCAAAAGAAGACAAAGTCATCTATCGTAACCAACAACGACAGAACAGGTAAAGAAAGCATCAAGTAAACACCCAATGAGGATTAAAGCTCTTAGCTACTTTCAAAAACGTCAAAAGACGGATGTCTCCAAAAGGGACATTTCTGTTCTCCACCTCAAAGAAAAGTTTTGGCTTCCCGCGGAGAAACCAAGAGGAAAGTAAAACAAAACGAGGAAGAAAACTCGTAGCAAACCAACTAGACGACACAACTGTCAACCTCAAGTGTGCAGCAAAGAAAGAACCAAGACAAAGCAAAGGACAAAGGCAAGCTAGTACACAATCTAGAATACTTCCGACTGAGGTAACACAGATTCGTATGAAACGATTACTCAAGCAAAGTATGGCTAACAGACCTACAAAAGCTACCAAGTCGAAATACCTAAAGAAAAGGAAAATAGATCTGAAGCCTACCTCAAGGAATGGATGTAGAAAGCGACTATAATAGTCAAATAGTGAACAAATGGTAGAACTAGCCAAAAGAAAAAGTCACGGGATGGGCTAGCTACAAAATATAAATAGGAATACGAAATGGGCGCCAGTGTTTTCGGACACAAGCTTATCAGAGAAAACACAAGACCAATAAGCCAAAAAATTACAAGTCATTAGGGATAGCGACACGTAGGGGTCAAAATAGAATCGGCCGTAGGGAGCCCTCTAGGATCCGGAGGTTCAGGATCAATGTCTGGAGGGTCTAAAGTTTTATCGGGTTTGAGGTCCTTAATATGCCAGATCGTTACCAGAATCATCCACTAAGATATAGGTCCAAGGAGAAAGTTTAGTTCTAATAGTAAAGGGACCCACATATTTGGGAGCAAGTTTAGCATTGAAGTAGCGAGTAGCATCCGAAAGAACATAATTGCGTTTCCAAACGCGATCGCCAGGAGATAAAGTTAAGGGACGACGACGAAGATCGTAGTGTTTAGCATTTTTCTTGTATGCTAAGGAAAGGCGTTTCGAAATTTCTTCACGAAGTGACTCAAATTTGACTAAGTCAGTAGGAGGAATAGGACGTTCGGGATCCACAAGAACATCATCAGGATCTAGAGGTTTTCCAAAATGATCGCCGTAGAGAACATGCTCACGACCATATAGAGCAAAATACGGGGAGTAACCAATAACCTCATGTTTAAGCGTTCGAATAGCACAACCAATTTTGGTAAATTAACGTCCCACCGACGTTGATTATCAGAAACGTAAGAAGAAATCATAGTTTTCAGGACTCTATTAATACGTTCGGCCGGATTCGCCCGAGGATGATAGCGAGCATTAAACAGAATTTTTGTTCGATAAGAATCACAGAGTTTAGTGAAAATATTACTACGAAATTGTACACCATTGTCCGCAATTAGATACTGAGGAGTACCATACACCAGGAAAATATTTTCCTCAATGGTTCGAGCAACAGCAGCGGCCGTAGACGCACGTAGAGGAAAGAAACAAGCATATTTTGTAAAACAATCGGCAACAACTAAAATGAAAGAATTACCTTTAGAGGATCTAGGAAGAGGTCCGACAATATCAGTACATAGGACTTGCCAAGGACGAGTGGCAGTTGCACGGGGAGACATAAAGCCAGGAGGTTTCTTTTGTTCCACTTTGTGTGCCGAGCAAATTTTACAACGACAGACGTATCGAGCAACAGCGGCTCTAAGTTTAGGCCAATAGTAGCGCATGGAAATTTTAGAGACAGTTTTGTGGACACCAGGGTGACCTGAAGTAGGTAGATCATGATTTTCGTATAGAACCCTATTCGGTTGGTCGCTGGGAACTACTAACTTCCAATCGTCTTGAGGAGGTTGGAGCAAAGACTGTTTAGATTTTACATGTTTATATAGTAATTCGTTTTCCACATGCCAGTTACTGTATAGTTTAGGATTGGAATTAACACGAGTCCGTAGCTTAAGATACCAAGGATCCAAAATTGGCAGAGTAATAGAAGATTTAGGAAAGTCATCAATTAAGTCAATTTTAGGTACTGAGCGAGATAAGGCATCGGGAACGATGTTTTCTTTACCTTTACGATGTACGATGGTGAAGTTATATTGTTGAAGTCGTACAGACCAACGAGCTAAACGACCGTTGGGGCTTTGTAGATTATTCAGCCAGATAAGCGAGTGGTGATCGGTGATCACAGTAAAGTGAGAACCCTCGATATAGGGACGAAATTTCTCAATTGCCCAAATAACACCAAGACTTTCTTTTTCGGTGGCGCTATAGTTGCGTTCCGCCTTTTTAAGAGAACAGCGAATGTAGCTAATGACTTTTTCGTCATCACCCTGTTGTTGAGTCAGCACAGCACCCAGACCAAAATCAGAGGCATTAGTCTGTATAGTAAAGGGCAAAGAAAAATCAGGACAACTCATCACTGGAGCCGTTACCAAGCGTTCTTTCAGCAGCTTAAACGCCTGCTGACATTCCGAAGACCAATCAAATTTAGAATTTTTCTTAGTCAAAGCAGTAATTGGAGCAGTAAGAGCAGAAAAATTTGGGATAAAGCGACGATACCACGAGCACATACCAACTATGCGTCGTACTTCAGTTACAGTAGTAGGAGGAGGAAGATTAAGAATGGCCGAAACTTTTTCTGGGTCGACATGGAGTCCATGACGATTTACTACGTATCCCAGATAAGGGAGTTCCGGTCGGCATATAATGCATTTATCTCTGCGAAGAGTAAGACCTGCAGAATTTAAACGAAAAAGCACTTTCTGTAGTACCACCAAATGTTGTTCGAAAGTAGGGGTAGCGATGATCACATCATCTAAGTATGCGAAACGGAAAGTTTCAAGATCAGCACCAAGCACACGATCTATAAGTCGCTGAAATGTCGCTGGAGAATTATGAAGACCAAATGGCATTTTAGTAAACTGGTATAAACCTCTACCAGGCACCGTAAATGCAGTAATCGCCTTAGAATTAGAAGAAAGAGGTATTTGCCAATAAGCAGAGCGAATGTCCAAACTAGTTAAGAATTTTGCGTCTCTAAGAGGGTCTAGAATCGTAGAAATATAAGGAAGGGGATTCGACGTCTTTTTCTGTAACCTCATTGACCTTTCTAAAATCGATGCAGAAACGATATGTGCCATCTTTCTTAGGCACCATAACAATAGGGCTAGACCAAGCGCTATTAGATGGTTCTACAACACCACTTTCTAGCATCTCATCCAGAGCTTGATTGACATGTCGAAGTATCGTAGGGGACATGGGATAATATCGTTGCTTGATAGGACTAGATGTAGTACAGATCTGATGTTCAATGAGATTAGTACAGCCCAAAGGTAAAGTATCATCTTTAGGAAACATCTGTTGGACTATACGAGACAATTCGGATTGTTGCATGATCGACAGATCGGAAAGAGCATTGATCTGACTGATCGAGACAGTAGAAGAAGAACCGAAAGTCCATTGACCCGTTCGAAAATCTGGGACAACACTCATAGATTTCCAGAAGTCAATGCCTAAGATCAGAGACTGAGAAATAGAACGAACGACTAGGACGTCAAGAAGAATAGTTTTATTTTCAACCGACATGGGTAAAGTAAGTGACCCGAGAATGTCACAAGCTTGACCATTGGCTACCGTACAGCTGTGGATCTCCGTTTGGGACAAAGGCAAAGAAAGAGAATAGAGAATATCCCAACCAGGACCACCAATAATCGTACGAGAAGCGCCAGAATCAAGCAAACCCTTAAATTCGATGTCGAAAATATTAACAGTAAGATAAGGTCTGTCGTCCTCACGAGAACTAGCTAAAATAAAATCCAGAACATATTTAGATCGGTCATCAAGACCAGAGAAAGGATTTTCTGAGGAAATAATAGGTACCGAGACAACTGTAGAAGGGATCGGGTCGGTTTCTCGGCTTAGCGACTCGATCGGTAGTTTAAATTCTTGTTACAACTCGTACAATTGGTACGTGTAACATTAGGTTTACCACAACCATAGCAATGAAGTATTTGAGGGCGCCAAATTTATGCTACGTTGGCTCGTAGCCGTGCGTAACACCAAGAAAATCAAAGAGATGACCGGGCTCAATCGGAGATTAGGGGGGGTTGTAGAAAGCAGACCAACATATTATGTACGCGGCTGTAAGGAGTTAGTAACAATACCCGCAATAAAAAAAATTAGAATAGTAAACCTGCAATAAAAAAAAATTAGTCCTACAAACCTGAAATAAAGAAAAAGCATAGCATGCTGATCGAGCATAGATTGTTCAGTACTTTATAAAATGTAAAAAAAAACTGTTTAGATAATCTATATAATATAATAACGGTAAAAGGAATACAAAAATTTTTAGTACACAGTGAGGTAATATTGGGGAGTAGCGGAAACGTTTCCTCACACACCAATTAAACATAAATCAGACAAAATGTTAACAAAAGATAAATAGATAAGACACAATTGATATGAGCAATCCAGTAGCATTGATTTTTTTTCTTTCCTGTCCAAATATTCAAATTACTCAAACTAATTTGTTTTGTTTCTCTTTTTTTTTGTTTCTTAATAGCATGCAATTCTATTGTAAAAGGTATCCGAACGACAAAGATATGGCAAAACAACGGATAGATATTTTCAGTAAGAACAAGTAGGAAATAGTTCAACTTACAAAAGGTCCTTCAGTAACGCTTCCTTGCAATTGCAGTGTGGGATTCACGATGTCCGGCACTAACGCAGCACTCCGCCCTTGACTGGGAGGGTGTTGATGGAACTTATCACACGTTACCCTAATCACACCTACGTATTTCACTGGTGTTAGCAGCAGACATTATCACGCGACGGAACTATGTAGCATTGATAAATTTCTTGTTAATTCTATTTCCTGAGACAATAATTTCGAAATATTCTGTAGCACTAGTTTAATTTCAACTGGGACGAAATGTATATTATTTTCATAAACATCCAAAAAGCAGTGAGAAACTTCAACCAATACTTTTGTAAACCGGTAATCTGTTATATTTCGCAAATAACGAAATTTGCGCAAGCAATGATCTGTTTTAGATTCTTTGGGGTTAAAAAATTCAGAAACTACAGTATCAACTGTATTTGGATAATCCAAAGTATGCACTACTCTGATAAAAAGAAAAGGACCGCGAAACTAGATCGCACACACAGTTTAAATATCAAAAGACAAAGCACCAAAAAAAAAAACCACAATGAGTAAAGCACGTGTATCACTAAAGTAAGTCCGTCAAATGTTCCGTAAAACACATGCGTCGACCAAACACGTTTGCCTATCAACCATACTACTTCAATCGGAATTAGCACTACACTTACTACAGTTAATATACAACTTTTATTTCACAAGAAAAACAACTAAAATCGTGCCGTGCTTGTTCATGAACAATTCGAAAATTGATACCGCATTAATTCTCACTATTGTCAAAGCAAAGAAGAAACAGTATTTTCAACGTAATTAATATATAGGAACCAAGAACAAAACTACAACTACTCATCTGTTTATTCAACTCGTTGCTATTACAACCTCTTATCGTATATTATCTAGACTTGTATATCCACATAAGGAACAAATTTTATACGAACGGCAAGACAAGAACGATGCAATCCACTCATTATGATACGACGCATTCGCCTAAGGAGTTAATAAATATAAAATATAGAAATAGTAGTTACCGAAATGTTACACGTGAGTCGAGTGCGGCAATCCCACGAGTGTGAAATGGCGCTTTCGACACGAGTACTGTACACGATTTTTCCGACGGCCACAACTAATGAAAAAAAATTAGGAAAGATATTTTAAATAAACGTACACTGTTGCTCTTTTCCTTAAACACCTTGCCTTGATGCAAAGTCGTGCGATCGTTTAGTGGTTATGTCGAACAAACTCTACATTGTGTTTTTGGCATTGGGCATGTTGAGTCGTCTAGGTAATTAGTGTACTAATATCTCATTCGTCATACACTCTAGAGGTGAAAATTATTTCAACACTACAGTGATGTTTACTTTTGCCCTCTAGAGTGATATTTACTTTCACACTCTAGAGTGATATTTACTTTCACATCCTAGAGTGATATACGTCACTTTCTAAATAAATAAGTACTGTGCAATCTGTTGTTTTCATACGTGGTTGTCGGAAAAATATTTTTCCCTACCTTATCCGTAAGTGACACTTACGTCACTGAGACGACCTCCCGTAAGTTGCACTTACTAAAATGGCTGTGAAGCGGGACGTAAATTTTTACTTAATTCTCTTAGGACGTAAGTGATTGTCATCCAAATGAAAAAAGCCATGGTTGCAAATCCATGGTTACGAGTCTAAGCCTACATTAAATAATTCTCAAATCTTAGTTAAATTGTAAACTTTATTTAATCCAATGTTTAATGACTTAGGGCCTGCTGCACCACTTTGGCTTAAATGCTTGACTTAGTAAAGTGTCCCTTAAGTTATCAAATTTACATTTTATTATTGGAAAATATCCAACAACTGTTTTAACTTAGAAAATAATTAAACAAACGCTGAGAATTATTTAATATTTTCAAAAACCAATACGATAAACTTAATTATTTTTTAATGTTGAACGTAAATGTGCAATTAGTGCTGTTAGCAACCTTTATCAAACTGGACATATTATTAGAGACCATTGTTTAGAAATATGAACATTTTCCAATGAAGATTGTGGTGCATCGACAGTAATTGCCAAGGAAATTTGATTTTCAATTACTTTTGATTTTGTGGAGCTTGTGGCTACATTTCTATTAAAAATTCTCTTAGCAGCTTCATTTTTATATTCCAGGGAATCTGCAACATATTCTTCTGCTACTGTGGATGATTTCTATCCGCTATGACGCTATAGGCTAGGTATATCCCCCCCTGAATTGGCCGACAATGTGGCTGATGTTCCTCGAAAAGCATGACTTGTATAAAGAAGTGGTTGTGGCAGATTTAAAAAGGTAGCTATAATTGAGGGAGTTTTGGAAAACGTATTCTTCCTTACAGGTTGATTGAGTCACTTTCCTGTAGAAAATTTCAAAATAATCTTGTTTGTTTCATTGCTTTTGCAGAGCATATATTTCCAGAAGCAAGGTATTTTCTTGCAATTGGAAGATTTTCAACTCCATGTATATCGTTATTGATAATGGTAAAGGTGCGTGAAATGTTGTTCTTTGTTTCACGTAGTTGAATAGCCATCAAATCGGCATTGTCTTGGACATCTTGCAGTTGTAATTTTAAAAGTTCGTTCGTACGACATGCTCCTGCAATACCAATCACAGTCGCTCCAAAACCTTACATTTTAAAAAATGTTCTGTATATTAAATTGAAAAAGTGCACCTTACCTTAAACAATAGTTATATCTCGTCTGGCGCTTGGTGCATCCTTTTCTCTCGTAAACACGTTTGACTCCTTTGAAGGGTAGCAGTCATTTCTTCTTTTTAAAAACGCACGCAGTTTTATATACTGTGAAATGTCGACGTTGTCGTATATTGCTACCGTGCTTTTCAGCATGGAGTATTCATTCTACAAGCTTGCTGGGGATTTTAACTATGAGGACCTTTCAAACAAAAATGCCAGCAATGTGTTTTCTTTAACAATCAGTGCACTTTTCTAAGCACACCAATTTTTGAAGTTTTTGTATATTAAATCGTAAAATGAATAAACAAATGACCTGTTACCTACTTCACACTGGCGGATCTCCTAACAAGATACTGCAACTAGTGCTGAACGAGGAAATTGGTCAACGGAAACCAAAACGTTTCCAATTAAATATTAATGATTAATTTTGCCTGGCATGGGAAAAGTAATTTGAGCATAGGAAACGAAAATCAATATAAATTTTTGCAAAATAACCAACTAAGTTCTGGTATTACACACAAACTAAGGTGTATCTATAGTGCAAATGTTTCTCATGCGCCCTCTATACTCAAATATAAGCAACTAAATATAGACGACTGTTTTCAGTCTGCGTCGTGATAGTGTAGATGGCATTGCCAGACAAAATTTTAATAGCGAGTCAAAAGACCAGATGAAAAATGAA
The DNA here is from genome assembly GCA_036346225.1 of Platerodrilus igneus. Lineage (NCBI taxonomy): Eukaryota > Metazoa > Arthropoda > Insecta > Coleoptera > Lycidae > Platerodrilus > Platerodrilus igneus. The sequence continues at coordinate 816,621 of JARFIW010001290.1, forward strand.
ATAAACAAATGACCTGTTACCTACTTAACACTGGCGGACCTACTAAGAAAATACTGCACCCAATGCTAAACGAAGAAGTTGGTTGGTGGAAACCAATACGTTTCCAATTAAATATTAATGAATAGTTTTGACTGGCATGGGAAAAGTAATTCGAGCATAGGGAACGAAAATCAATATAAATTGTTAGTTATTTTGCCAAAACCAAAGCCCGTCACCCGTTTCACTGTTCTTGCACATCATCAGACGGACGCATCCCTGGTTATAAAACAACCTACACAAATTAAGGTGTATGTATAGTGTAAACGTTTCTCATGCGCCCTCTATACTCGAATATAAGCAACTAACTATCGACGACTGTTTCCAGTTTCCGACTTGATAGTGTATATGACTTTTCTTTTTGCAAAATAACCAACAATTTATATTGATTTTCATTCTTTATACTCGACTTACTTTTCCCAAGCCAGGCAAAATTATTCATTAATATTAAATCGTATCGTAATTTTGATTTTTTAGGAAATAATTCTTGGGTATCTTTTTCGCAGCTTCCTCAACGGTTTGAACACTACATCATCAAATCTTTTTTATAGGACCGTTTTGTGACCGTTTTGTGAATGACAGAACACAATCATATTATTGTTGAACTATGTTGATTAAATAATAAATGCCGCCATAGTTACAAACCCATGGTTACGTGTCTAAACCTACGTTATCTTTTAAATTTACTTGAATTTAAACTTATAATTATTTAAAGCGACTTTTAATAATTTAGAGGTAGGAAAAATAGTATACATATCGTTGGACGTAAGGGATTTACTGTGCCTTAACATTTGTAGTCTTCACTTCACTAGGGCTGCAAACAGTCTTGTCACCATAAATCCTACTTACATTCCTTAGTATGTAATATACTACTGTCGTATGATACTAAAAATATAGTTGTGTCAATTATATATTAGGTTATGTTAGACGATATATTTAAAATGGATTGCTTAAAAAAATAAAGATTGAATTTGAATTTCTTATGTACATTCCTCCATTCCGAATGGCCCTGTACCAGGAAGAAGTTCCAGATTAAAAGAAAGGGTGGAATGGCTTCCGCGTTCCAGTGACCTAAAGAGCCGAACTACAGCTTCAACCATAGTAGTAGGGTCTTTAGTGAGGAACCAGATAGGTCCCCGAAAGAGGCAGCAGCTTTTTCGGTACTTAGATTGGCATAGGCAATAGGGGTCAGTATAGTATTCCAAGCCACACTACTGCGATGTGGAAGACAACGCGAGAAACCACCACATTACCTCCCAAATATACAGCGTACTTAAATTTTATTTTAAATGATGGCATTCTCTGGAGTAAAGGATTCTGGAGATAAAATAGTCCCCCATTCGAATCACCGGGAGAGGACTACTTGGGAGGCTATAATCGGAAAATTTAGAAATGAATCTGTAACATTTTGGGAGTGGAAGCGTGGAATATCAGAAGTATGAAGCAAGTAGGTAAGCTAGATAACTTAAAAAGTGAAATAGATAAGTTAGCATTCGACATACTAGGGATCAGCAAAGTTCGGTGGCCAGACGTGGGGAATTTCTGGACTTGAGACTTTAGGGTGAGAGGAAGGAAGTTCTGGTGTGGAGATAGTTATGTGAAAAATCATAGGGCACTGTGTAGAAAACTACTTACAAGAGAACGATGGAGTTCTCATGGTTAGATTAGAATCTAAACCGGTAAATATAGTAAAAATACAAGTAAGTATACATGCCCATCTCTAGCTACAGTGAGGAAGAGGTAGAAGCAATCTACAGAGATATCGAAGACATACTAAGATACGTAAAATGACATGAAAATTTCATAATTACGGAGGATTTTAATGCAGTGGTAGTTGAGGGTGGGGAAGGAGCCGTATTAGGTTTATTTGGGGTAAGCTCGAGAAATGACAGAGGAAATAGATTGGTAGAATATTGCGACAAGAACAATTTAACCATCTCAAACACATTATTTCAACATTATGCTAAAAGACGATACACGTGGAGGATGCCAGGAGATATAGGAAGATATCAAATAAATCACATTCTTGTTAGACAACGGTTTAGGAATCAAGTAAAAGACTGTAGAAGCTACCCAAAAGCCGATATAGACACTGAACACAACATCGTAATTATAAAAGTTGCTTTTAAATTTAAAAATTTAAAAACAAGGAACGGAAAAATGCACTTTGAATTTGAGAAACTAAAAGATAAAGATACTCAGAAGAGATTTGAGAAAAAGTCAAACGAATTACTGAAAGATATCGGAAAAGTTTCTGATACTAAGGAAGTAGAAAGAGAATAAAATAACATTAATTCCAGCTTAGACATGCCGACCAGAAATATTCTGGGGTATATACAAAAAGAAAATGATAAACCATGGATAACAAAGGATATCTTGAATTTAACAGAAGAAAGACAAAAATACAAAAATAAATTAGATGAAACAGGAAAACAGAGATAAAAAGCCATACAATGGGAATCAATCGCAAATGCAGGAAAGCTAAAGAGCAATGGATTGGTGAAAAGTGCAAAGAAGTACAAACTAAGATGGAAATAGAAAAGACCGACGAAGCATACAAACTAATTATAATGAATTTTAGTTATATAAAGCCGTATAGCATAAACATAAGGGCCGCGGGAGGAAACGTCATTATAGAAAATGTAGAGAAAGTGGTTAGATGGCAAGAATATATAGGAAATTTATATGCAGGAGAGGACTAACAGCATTAGAACAGGAACCAGACATTGAAAACGATAACTTGGGATATACTATACTTCGAGATAAGTTTGAATTAGCATTAAAGGATCTAAAAAATGCTAAGAGCCGGATACAGATATGCTGCAAGCAGAAACTCCAAAAGCCGCTGGACGAGCAGTAACAGAACGTCTCTTCCAGCTAGTAAGCTATATATATGAGACAGGCGAGATACCAAAAGATTTCAAACGTAACATCATTGTCAATATACTAAAAAAATGGGGGCGCGTGCCAAAAATACTAACTAGAATTGTACAAAGATGAATGGAAAAACGAGCTGAGGAAGTACTAGGAGAAGATCAATTTGGGTTTAGACGAAACAGGGAAACATAGGAGACTATTCTAGCTTTGAGGGTGAGAATGGAGAAAACAAAGAAAAAGAGGAAAGCATGTATATAGGGTTTGTCGATCTGGAAAAAGCATCCGACAATGTAAAATGTAAAAAAATGTATGAAATTCTCAATAAGATTACAATGAGTTTTAGGGATAGCGGATAGCACATAGCTTATACAAAGAGCAAACAGCGGAAATACAATTAGAGCAGGAACGTAGAGAAGTATATATTAGGAAAGGTGTGAGACATGGTTAGTGTACTATCCCCATTAATTTTTAAATTGTACATCGAAGAGGCAATAATTACTGTCAAATGCTGGAAGATATTTCGAATCATTATGCAGGGACAAAGATTGATATGCTTAGATTTTCAGATGTTATGGCGGTATTAGCATCCTGTAAGGAAGAGATAGAATCTGCTGTTAATTAAATGGATACAGTTTTAATAGAGAGATACGGTATGAAAGTTAACAAAAATAAAACAAAAGTCTAGTATGTAAAGGAGAGGAAAATAAATCAAAAACAAGAATACAAATAGGTAACGAGAACTTACAAGAGGTTTAGAATTTCTGCTACCTAGGAAGTCAAATAACGCGAGATAGGAAGAACGCAAAAGATATAAAACAAAGATTAGCACAAGGTCGTGCTACATTTAACAAGAAAAGGCAACTAATGTGTTCAAAGACAACAAATATAGAAACGAGGAAGAGATTGCTTAAAACATATGTGTGTAGCACAGCTAAAAGGAAAAAGATAGAAACCTTTGAAATGTGGTGCTACAGACGTATGATGAAAATATCATGGACAGAGAAAGTTAAGAACAAAGAATTACTAAAATTGGCGGAGGAAGAAAGAAATATGTGGAAAACGGTAAAAAATAGAAGAGATGGGATCACAGTTTACATACAATGGCATGAGGGAATAGTGCGGAATATATTAGAAGCAGAGATTGGAAAAATTAGAGGTAGATGTACACCTAGGTTGGACTATTGTACACAGATAGTGAAAGATGTAGGCTGTGTGAATGTCAGAGAAATGTGTAGACTAGGTCAGAATAGCAATCAATGGAGATACGCGTCCAACCAGTTCCAAGAGGGAAAACCTAATGACGAAAAAAATAATTGTGCTTAAACCTGATAATTATTATAAGCAACAACAGGTATTGGTTTTGTAATATTCTCAAGTAATAGTAATTGTGTGAAAGCATTTACTGGAAAACTATTAAATCAGCAAATGTCTAAGTGTTGGATGGTCTTGGCAGCCACAGGCTGCCTAACCCCCTTGACATACTACTGAATCTCGGTATAATAGGACATATAATTAGAAAACAACAGAAGAACCCAGCTGTATCTAGGCTGTGGAAACTTCAGAGAGCTGTGTAGGCTAGCTCAGAATACAAATAAGTGGAGGTACCGGTCCAAACAGTTTCATAACGAACAAGCTTGTTTGAAAGAATGTATGGGAAAACTATTAATTCGGCAAATATGCGAGTGTTAGGGGATCTTGGTAGCCGAGGGCTGCTTAACCCCTTTCACATACCACTGAATATCGGGGAAATAGGGTATATATTTGTAAAGCAATAGAAGGGGAATCGAACTGCATCTAACAAGAATCTAACATAGAATCAAGGAGAAGGCTGTTAAAAGCATGTGTAGAAAACAAACAAAATAGGAGAAATAGAAGGGCAGGATACGTTCTAAAACATTTTTTCGCAATAGTGCGGTATATATTACAAACACAGGTAGCAAAAAAAGAGGTAGAGGTAATCGTAGATCAGATTAATGCACGCATATAGTGAAAGATGCAGGTTGTAGAAATTTCAGGGAGATGAGTAGGTTAGCATAGAATAGGAAACAGAGGGACTGAAGACCTAATGAAGATGGTGTACTTTCCTGACTCTAAGTAGTTCTACTCTTTCATAAACTTCACGTATATATCAGCAAATTGGCGCATAATTTTTAAACAAACATTTCTAGAAATTTCCAAAACAGCTTGGGCATTAAAACGATTTGTAGTTCATAGGTTTTGAGTTTCTTAGAATATGAAGGCTAACTATACTACTTTCATTGTTTCAGTGGTTCCTTTTTTTATAGGGTTGCGATATATTAGCGGTATGATGTTTGAATAACAGGTATGGTGTGCAATGTAAGAAAATTAATTTCTTGGAGCTGAACGTACCATCTACTGTTGATTTCGTAGGGGCGGAGAGCAAGAGCTAACTGAAGGTTTTGTATAAGACGTAATATTGACATAACTATAATTTCTAAATAACGTTTCATCAAGTCGTGATTCCAGGACAGCAGTCTCAATGTCGCTTATGTAGATTCAGCCTAACGTAAGACTGAAATGGAACGGAATACCAATTTAAATGTGGGTTGAGACGGAACACCTACCCTAAATTAGCCGAGTTAGCTGTGTAAATTATGCCTTTAATTTAACTTTTAATTAACACAAATGCAGGGCTTTAAATATATTAACTACAATGGCAGCGATTGTGTTCCAGGAAATTGGGAGTTCAAAATGCGGAATAGCAAGTGTATCAATCCTTTATTTAGTGGGATTGTTTCTCCATTGTATACAATATTAATTACAAGTGTAAAACTGGATATGCTGTACGTACAAAACTATCATACCTTTCTGTTAAAATTAACTTTTATTACGTATTTAAAGACAAACTACGCAAAGTTAGAAAACAAAGTGCAGAACATAACTGTTCTGAATTAGGTCATATTATGGTTTATTGTCGTGTAAATGTATTATTACTTTCAAAACTTAAGTAACATGCCTTCCATTTCATACTAAAAGCTTTTCGACATAAGAGGCTTTCTTGCTTGTAATTATTCTCAATGGTAAAGCAAAAGTTAAATTCACGCCTTCATAAACAATAGCTAAATTCTATGTATATTCTGTGGATTATACAAACATGTATAAAACTACCGTTACTTCTTTAATTTTTCTCTCCTATAATCAATACAGGTGGTATACCTTAGGCGATTAATTGCTTTCTAAAAAATTTAAGAAAATGATTAGGCATTTTAAAACAATGCCTTTTTGGCGTGCATTAGTAAATAGATATACACACAAGCACGACCGCCGGTACTCACGCATGACCAAGCGCACACATGCACGTACACGCACGCGCACGCTCAGAACAATGCAAGCACACAAGCAGGGAACACGCACACAAATATACACCCATACACACACGCCCACACGCACACATGCTCACGCACAACGCAAGTTACGTTTCGGGTCTTGAAAGCGGTGTTTTTAAAAACTTCTTCCAAAACATTGTAACAATTTTTATTAGTTTATACAGATATTAATACGCAATTTTAACAAACTTGATTAAAAATACTCTAAGTCGAAAATTAATAAATAATTGAACTAATATGAGTTAGTAGCTTAAGCAAACTGCAATGTTAAAGCTGAAGTACTTGAGACTGACTGACTGATCTGGGGCTCCCAGTGTATTTATGTTGTCTCTGCCCCTCACATGTCTGTGGGAACTTGCAGAGCTTATGTGTATTATTTCTTAATTCTATTCATTATACAATGTAACACTCTTACTTATGTTACCATGTCAGAGTAAGCCACGCGTGCAACCGATCCCAGCTATTCTCAATTATAGTGTTAATACTGTGCATTAATTATAAATTTAAACGATAACTCAGCTTTGAGTAGAAATTGTTAGTGTCCAACGTCGAAATTTGGTTTAATAATTTAAAAGGTATTGGAATACCATTTCAATTAATGAAGTAAATTGAAGACTAGATACTTTACTTTATCTATCCAATATTGCAAACAGCACAACTGGTTTTGTGTATACGAGCTAGAAATATAGTGTAATCGCATTGTTATCAAAGTTGAGATATTTAAAGACACGTTTGATTATTTTTACAATGGATCATGGGGATGTAAACAAATCAGTTAAATCGTTAGAAGAACAGTTTGAAATAAAAATGCGCGATTTTGAAAATAAACTACAAACCGCCATAAGCGGAAATTTACCAGCTGTAGGAGTGAAAAATATTCAAACAGAATTTGAGGAATTTAGAAACCAAATGGTAGTAAGTGTGTCTGCACTAAAGGAACTCGTAGCTAATGTAAATGAAAGGATTGATCAACTAGAGCAGTACAGCCGTAGAAACTTGCTAGTAGTTCATGGTATACCGGAGGAAACAAAGGAGGATTTATCTGATAAGCTATTTAAGCTGTTTCATGACACGCTATGTATTGCGGATTTCTGCACTGATACTATGATTGATCGCTGCCATCGCATCGGCGTGGGTAAAGCGAATACAAGCAGACCTAGGGCCATCATAGTAAGATTCTGCTCCTATCGGTTTCGAAAGCAAGTATGGATTCTCAAGAGTAAACTTAAAGGAACCCCTTTACTTATCACCGAGTCTCTAACCAAAAGGAGGCTAGACCTTTATAAAGAAACGCAAACTAAATTAGGAAACAAAAGGACTTGGACATCTGATGGAAGAGTATATTGTTCCTTACCAAATGGCAGAATTATGTCGGTTAAAAATGCGTCAGATATTGAACAAGTTGATATCGGCATTAAGAAAGTCGAGGTAATACTACATCATTGCAACTTTCACAGCGATGATGTTTTTGTTTTTTTCCTTTGTTTTTGTTATTGTTACTCATTCATGCTTTCTAACTTTCTGTTTTATTGCGTGCAACAGTAAACATTTAACATTTAACTGAATATAGACATTGTTATACAAATTGCTCACTCACTTAATTAGTAAACTACGGTTCCTATATCATACATCCGTTTTATTTTATCTATAAATATTAAATTGATTAACAATTTATTAACACATATGATATTCATTAAACATCCCACCTTAGTTAAAAATGGGTTGAGGTTGCTTCATGTCTTATAAATCACAAATATTGCGTGAATGCATATGGTGTGGAATACTCTTTTGTATACTTATATTACAATTAGTGAGTACTGTCTATTATTTAAGTACTTCTTAGGATATGCTTGTTTTTGTGTTTATTGGTGTATGAATGATGGGTTCGCTATTTTCCTCCAAACCGTATTTTACTTATTGTTATATTTATTTTATTTAATTGAATATGGCTGACAGTTTTATAGATTTATGCAAGATGTATGTGGAAATTCCTGATGATGTTTATGTTCTCGATGTCTTGTCTATTCTTCCAAGTGTTCCGTCAGCATCTGCACTTCTTCAGGAAGCTCTGAATATCCATTCAAGGGCTTTTCACTGTTGTCACGTAAATGCACAATCCCTTTTGAGTAAATTTGACGATTTTACTAATACATTTGAAAATAGTGGCGCGCACTGTGTTGCCGTATCAGAGACCTGGTTAAAACCCTCTCTGCCTGATAATTAAGTTCAATTACACGGATACCGCCTTTTCAGGAATGATCGTAAACAACAACGTGGAGGCGGTGTTGCCTTATACATAAGAGAGGGTTTAAAAGCTCAAGAAATTGTCAAGTCACAAACTACTCATCGTGATAGGCCCGAATATATATGTGTTGAGATCTTATTCAAACACTGCAAAATGCTCGTTATGACAGTGTATCGCCCTCCAAATATTGGTTATTTGTCTGACATAGAAGAGATTCTTTGTGACTTTCTACCTATATATAATGTCATTATCTTGTTAGGCGACTTCAATATAAATTTGAATGGCGACGCTTCGGATGCTCGTTACCTAAGGAACATTGCAGTTATCTGCAATTTACACATATTACCACTACAACCAACTCATCATCTTATAACTGCAACTACTGAGGTGCACACCACTATAGATCATATTATAACCTTAAACAGGGATAAAGTTATCAACTTTGGGCAAATTCCTATTTTAGAACTCTCTAAACACGACCTAATTTACGCGTCATTTTCAGTGAAGCTGCCGCAGCTTATTCCAAAATATAAGAAATTTAGGAACTTCAAAGATATGGATGTTGGCAGAGTTGTGAGTGACGCTGGCAGAATTTCTTGGAGTGATATTGACTTATTTGATGACGTAAACTGCCAACTCCATAAATTTAATCTTATTGTTACACATCTCTTTCATTTTCATGCTCCGTACAAAACTATTCGTATCACAAAACCGATGGCTCCCTGGCTAAATGATTAAATCAATGAAATGCGGCGAATTAGAAATGCTGCGGCAATTAGGTTTAAACGTGTTCCTACAGTTGAAAATTATAACTACTTCAAGTACCTGCGAAATAAAACCAAGCAGCTAATTAGAAACTCCAAGCTACGCTACTATTATTCGCTATCCACGAATTTAAATTCCGCTAAAACTTGAAAAGAGCTGAAGTCACTAGGAGTTGGGAAAGCGCCTGTTCATATTCCACACAATTTATGCCTTAATTCTCTAAATGACCATTTTAATTCTAAAAAGATCACTGATCAAGAGCGCATGGATAACTTTATTATAAGTTTATCCTCCTTAAATACTCCAATGTGCCCTAAGTTTGCTTTCCATCAAGTTACAAATGACATCGTGTATAAATCAATTCAGCGCATTAAATCAAGTGCAATAGGCGCTGACCAAATATCCAAGGCAATGCTTTCATTGGTGCTTCCTCATGCTCTACAGTCTCTTGTCTCTATCACTAACCATTCATTTAGTACAAATACTTTCCCTCATCATTGGAAACAGGCGCTTATTCATCCACTTCCTAAAAAGTCATCCCCTTTATCACCATCTGACTACCGCCCAATTAGTATTCTTCCTGCCTTCTCTAAATCTATTGAATATATTGCTTTTGATCAATTAACAAATTTTCTAAATTCAAATAAGCTATTTGACCAATTTCAATCCGGTTTTCGTAAGCACCACTCTACAACTTCGGCCTTAATCCGCATAATCGATGATGCGAAGGAAGCCATAGACTGCAAACAGCTAACTATTATACTATTACTTGATTTAAGTTCAGCTTTCAACAGTGTGAACTTCAAAATTTTACTTGCCAAGTTAAAGTTGCTTAATAATTACTCAGATGATGCTTTGCAATGGTTTGAGTCGTACTTGAGCGGTCGTCGACAGCGTGTCATTACGGAGGATGGGGCTAACTTGTCACATTGGCTGAATTTGGAAGCTGGAGTACCACAGGGAAGTGTGCTTGGCCTTATTCTCTTTTCCTTGTATATACAGGATGTTTCTAGAGTCTTGAAATTCAGTAAATATCCCTGTTACGCAGATGATATACAGGTATATTCACATTTTCATCCCAACGATATTTTCCGTACTATTAATAATCTTAACACTGATCTTGCTAGTATAAATTCGTGGGGACTGGACAACCAACTAACTATAAATCCGTTAAAATGCCAAGCAATCTTAATCGGGTCATCCAAATTGTTGAGTAAAATCGATATTTTAACTCTTCCACCCTTATATTTAAATGGCTTAGCAATTCCACTGTCTACTACAGTAAAGAATCTTGGTATAATGATCGACTCGAATCTGTCATGGAAAGCCCACACAATGTATATATGTAAAAAGGTGTATGCTTCGTTACATAGTCTTAAGAGGGTAAAACGATTTTTACCAGTTCGTTTAAGAATACAACTTATTAGGTCGCTTATTCAACCGATTTTTGACTATGGAGATGTTTTATATTATCATTTGTCTATGAACAACAGTAATCGTTTACAGCGAGTTCACAACAGTTGCATTCGGCTTGTTTTGGACATCAAACGTCGTCATGTTACACATGTTACACCCTATTTCAATAAGCTCTCTTGGTTAAAATTAGTGAAACAGCGACAGTTACATCAGGCAATAATGCTCTATAAACTCTTACATGGACTTGGACCTTCGTACTTCACCTCAAATTTCTCTTACGTTTCCACAGAACACCATAACACACGATATGAAAAACGACTGCTAATACCAATGCACCGTACTGAAATGTATCATTCATCGTTCTTGGTATCCGGGTCGTCTCTCTGGAACTGTATACCATAAATATAAGAAATTGCACAACATTACTTAAATTTAGAAAAGCATATCAGGAGTATCTACTATCTTGCAACTAAACTTCTTAATATGGAATGGGGGAATAGTGGGCCCAGCGTGCGTGATGTGTTTTTGTACGTGTGTGTGATGAGGGGGGGGGGTGGATGTTTGTGTAAAAATGTGCATGCAAGTGTGGTGGAGTATGTAAGTATATATAGTTATTGTTTGTACTAAATAAATATTTTATTGTACAAGATATGTCCTAGCTAGGTGTAAGAGTGGGCTTTATAGCTTAAACCTCGCTAGGAGTATCTTTTCTTTCTCATATGTATCGAGATTTGCTTATAAATAATAAAGATATATTATTATTATTATTATTATTATTATTATTATTATTATTATTATTATTATTATTATTATTATTATTATTATTATTATTATTATTATTATTATTATTATTATTATTATTATTATTATTATTACTTTCTAGGTAATCACGCTTCTTAACCGTCCGTGACCTGTCACCTGCAGTATCACTATTGTCTGGAATACAATGTATTGCATCTGTTATCATAACTGTTAATAACCTTTATTTAGTTATCCTTAAATTACATTGTTGTACTTGACTTAATAACTCGCATTTAAAATCACAGTATAATTGAGTACAGCGGTCGGGTAGTTATTCTTCACACAAATCCAGAATTTCAAGGGCATGCAATATGCTTTGCCAGAAATTAAACGCATATTAATTCATCCAAATGATAATTATTAACGTTTTTGGGAAAAATAATTTAATTATGTAGATATGGAGAAATATGTGTACCTACTGAAATAATTATATCCAGGATTTTTGTTTTTTCAATAACAACATATGTGTATACATTAAATAGAGCAATATGTTCATTTACTAGATTAGTGTTTCTTCTTAACTAGGTAATTTCCGGATCGGTCGGATAACTTTTTTATTTAATGTTCTTTTTTTAAGTTGGTATGAATATGTGGTTAAAATTAATAAAATTATTTATGTTGTTTTCAATTTTTTGTACTTCCTGTTTAACCGAAAATGCCTATTATTTTGTTTAAATGAGACCCTCGTTTCATTTTTACATTTTCGGATGCAGAATAAAAAACTACCTTCAGAAATATTAACATATTTTTCATGCTTAAGAAAGTATTACAAAAATAGTAAATACCACCGATAACGCAAAATAAAGATACCATTGAAAGTAGATGATTTTACTGTAATCTGTCAGATGGCAATTGTTTCACAATTTATTGTTGCCACCATCATTGTAATTACTTTATAAAACACTTAGCAAATGGCAACAAAATTAACAGAATCTGAGCGGATTGACCTTTTGATGATGCGTGGCTACGGTGACTGTCAACATTCTTTTGCAGAAGGTCGCAATTTATTTAATAATGTTCACATCCAGTTCGCCAAATTAGTAAAATCACAGGGCATCGGACATTTCATAATACGAAGCATTTCGCCAAATAAAAGATTTGTCTAAGAATATTTTGCAGCTGCTATATTGAATGAGGTACAGGTGCTGCTCGTAGAAATACTTTACATTTTATGATGTGAATAGTTTAGAAAACGTGTTACTCTCTGACATTTTGATCCATATAAATAAAGACCTAGCTTTGAGGCGGCCCGATTTTATACCGAGTCATTTTTTCGTAAAGGAGATCTGTAAGTCACGCTGCTGATTAAAATGCTTTCTTGTTAAATTGTTTTACTTAGTGCAATTGTTCCATATAGTATCCAGTCCGCCGCATGTGTAATGTAGGTCCACTACAATGGTACCAGAAGCAGACAACTACATTTCCTAAGATACGGTTACTCTGCTTTGTTTTTTTATGCTGCTATGAAATATACTCTTCCTTTGTTGGTTGATAACTACGTAAGTGCTGTATTTTTTCTTACTTGTGGGTGCACAATAAATTACAAACTTACTTTCTCATCTCAGTGTACAAGCGATTACGTAATTAGTTTTCTAGTCACCAGTAATATGAACCGAAGTTCGCATTGCAACACTTTTTACTGTTTTTAAATGAATGCTAACGTCAACAACTTATTTACTAAATTCTAAGCTGGAGTAAGTTAACACTTGTTATATTTCAGTTAGGAAATGCACTTTAAAAAGCAGGTAAAAATACTATACATATTGTGTCTAATTTTCTTTTTGCATATATTAAGGGTTGGAAAACATTATGTAATATATATATAGCGAGGAAGAATAATCCACATTTGGAATGCAAATGAATGTTTATTAATATATATTAACAGTTATAAGATGAAATGAAAACCCAATCTTTTATGTAAAGTTGAATTGACATATCAAATCAAACTGGTAATTGAAAACCGCTAAAAGAACAGCCACAGCAGGATTTGAACCTGCGACCATTGATTTGCCGGATCAACGCTCTAACCAACTGAGCTATGCAGCTGATTGGTTAGACTGTGTTAATTTATACTACTGAACCAATAAGCTGCATAGCTCAGTTGGTTAGAGCGTTGATCCGGCAAATCAATGATCGCAGGTTCAAATCCTGCTGTGGCTATTTTTTTTAACAGTTTTCAATTACCAGTTCGATTTGAAATGTCAATTCAACTTTACATAAAAGGTTGGGTTTTCATTTCATCTTATAACTGTTAATATATTAATAAACATGCATTTGGATTCCAAATGTGGATCATTCTTCCTCGCTATTAATAATTATATACTTACATTTTGTATTATCCGAACGCAGCAAAAATGGGATGATCAAGTTATTAGTACATGAATTATGTATATAACTGTTAACACACACACACGCACGCACACACACACACACACACACACACAAACACACAAACACACACACACACACACACAAACACACGTGAATATAAATCTTTATCATTTTCAATATTATGTGTAATCTTCAAAGTTGTAATTATAGCAAAGTTGGATATTTATTTTCCAAAAGCATCTTTATTTGTTAACGTATATTGAAAGAAGCTTGAGCATTTTAAACCGTTTGTAGTTTTGCGTATTGTTTATAATAACAAAACGTTCCGAATGTTGTTAATTTGAAGCAACTAGGGTAACCGTCGCGATTTTCGGAGCATTATGTGAGAAAACGCTGGTTCGAACTGTCAATTATAATAGATCTATAGCCTCGTTAAAAGGATATAAAACTGAAAGAGGGATAGGTGTCAGTTATACAATAGAACTTGCAACAGCGAGACAAAGCAAAGTTAATTTTTAGGATGAGTAGAAGTAGGATAAAGATATCGCGTGTTAAGTGTTAGTTGATTTGAGGAGACAACAGTGAAACAAAGAAAGAATATTATATAAAATATGTATAAGTGAGATACACATATTTTGAACGTTGTTTAGACAAGGTAATACTTAGTTGGAGAGCGTTATTTTTGCAGGTCGTCAACTGCGAGACAAAGAAAGGTTAATTTTTAGAAAGGATAAAAGTAGGACAGAAATAGCAAGTACTAACATAGACATAGTTTGAAGGTTGTTTTTAATGGAGAAATGGGAGATAGAACTTTCAAACAAGGCGAGGTTATATGAAAGAATGCATAAGTGAGACATACTAAGACTGAATGTTAGCGCTCGTTGGCAACGGAAGGCAGAAAGTAAGCAGTATAGGTGATTTAACGTGTATGTTAGATTGAGACAGCTATAATACGTGTAATACTAGAGGCGTGTTTTAAACGATAACTTTGCCAAGGGGTTCAATTTTCAAGGATATGTTTTGAAAGATAATGCCAATTGAACGAATACACAGAATTTGCTGGCGGTTAGATTGAAGATACAGAGTAAAATGTTTACGTGAACTTGGAGTGTCAAGCCAAACTTGTGTTTTCGTAGAATAGCGAGACGGTTATAGAAATGGTTTTCAGAAAAATGTTTGTTTGTATCGTGCAAGTTCTAGGAATTCGGTGGCAGTTGGTGCTTAGGTATAAATTACGAGGAATCGTGAACGGTCAGAAGTTGTTTGTTTGTATTGTTGAAAGTTGCCGGAATTTTACAAGCTTTAGAGAGGCAGAGAAATGATATATAAACCCCAACGGATGGTGGCGAGGATCTCTTAGATCTTTTATTTCGAATAGCTCTTAGATTTTTTGGATCAAATAGCGTAAAGCTATCTCTTAGTTTTGACAAGCAGATAACGCTTAACTTACAATCAGCTGAAGGCTCCATGAAAAAAAAATACTTCATGTACAAGTTGAAACAGATGTGTGTAAGTACAGCCAGTTATACTTTCGTTTGCGCTTAGTGTGCCACATATAAAAATTTGGAAATGTAGTAAATGTCAGGTTGGTTGATGTGGTATTATTACCAACAATTGATAGAAGGGGCGTGGGAGTGTGAGTGCATTATGGAGTTGGTAGACCTGATGGCTTCCTGCTGATATGATAGCAATTTGCAGTCCTAGGTGTTGCAATCCAGATTGGGGACGTTTATCAAGGCAGCAGTCGTTGACGGTATGATGTAGGCCAGAATGCAGTGATTAAATCCAAGTAACTGTTGTTCTTTTTGTTTGCATTTGTGTATAAACTGATGTTTCTGCGCATTGTGGTACAAGGTTATGAACTAAAAGACAAATTGGGGAAGAGTTACAGACTGAACTTTCTCTATGTTATTATTTTACTGGGAATTTATGAGAATTATAATATTTGATATATGTACAAGGTAAATGGGATTTTTTTGGAGGATTGATGTGCAAATAGCAGCACAAGGGATTCAGGTTTTACTACGAACTTGTATTAAACCGGAGGTAGAGTAAAGAATGTGGCAAAGCCCTGTTACTTTTATGATAATTAAATTGAAAATTTTTATATGGGTTAATTAGAGATCTTAAAATGTATTTTAAAATGTGTTATTTTAAAAACGGGATGTACATAATGTATTAAGAATGAGTGAATGAGGAATTTTATGTTGAGCTTGGAATGTATTGTTCGACAAGTATGTTAATAAAGTTAAGAGATTTACCGTAGCAAAATTTATTTGAGTAGTTAGTTTTATTCACAGAAAGTAGCTGAGCAGCCGTGGTATACTTCATTGGGAAGCAGAAATTTTTGAAACTTTTTAGGTATAGAAGCAGCATCGAAGGTTTGTAGCATTTTGGCGCCTATGAATGTGGAACTTTATCAAACCATTAGTTTGCAAAATTTTGACGCCCAAAGGTGGGGTTTGAATTAGTTTAGAAGTTTAGGATAAAAAAAATTCGCAATTTTGACGCCCAAGGGTGGGGCTCGAATTAGTTTAGAATTTTAGTATCAAAGAAATTCGCAGAATTTTGTCGACCCAAACGTGGGGTTTTTTGTATTTAGTAGAAATAATTCGCAGAATTTTTACCGCCCAAATGTGGAGCTTTTTGTATTTAGTAACCGATATTCGTTGAAATATACATAAAATTAGATTTAGATTTCAAGATTTTGCACTTATATTGGCTTAAATGTATGTTTTTTATGTTGTATTATATGCGAGTTGACGCTTTTGTTTCCATTATGTTGTAATAGGACGATTACGTAAATGTTTGATTTAACGTTTTGTGAATATTTGCTTTTAATACTGTTTATTCATTAACGGGAGGTAAATAAATTTCTTACTGAGGCTTCTAATCGTTCTTTCTGTATGACCCACCACACTCTCGACGTTTTGAGCTAGCACGGATCCAATACTTTTGGATTTCAATTCTGCCCTTCTGTTTTTTTGCGGTCTTCGGTGTGGGCGATTTTTCTTACTTACTTTACTAATTTTTTTCTTATCTACACAGAATACATTATCAAATTCACTAAGACATTTCATTGATCGGTTACATCACTGCCAAGTTGTAAACGAAGCACAATTTGAATTTTTTTGTAGTGTCAATAAAATTTCAAATAGTTTCCAACGACATCTTGATTTTAATTTTTTGTAATAAGTTTTAAGAATAAAAAAATACTTTAATATTTCTGAAGGTAGTTTTTATTCAGCACCTGAAAATATAAAAATATAATAATGGTCTCGTTTAAAAAAAAGTGTTAAGCATCTACGGTTAAACAGAAAGTGACAGAAAATTAAAAATAGCATAAATAAATTTCTTAATTTTAACCACACATCCATATCAAATTTAGAAAAATGCATTTCAACTAAAAAAGCTCTTCAACCGTTCCGGGACTTTATACTAACCCGGTTTAATGTCTTATGTTGAATAGGTAACAAAATCTAAGCACTTTAATAATACAAAATTTCAAACATTTTCCTAAACTTAGCAAACTAAAAAATTAGCTAGTCAGGGGTTATAAGTATCATTAATGTTCATTTACTTGTGCATTTAGTCTTTTAAACATATCTAGAACCATATTGCTAGCAATGGCGTTATGAAAACGCCATTTAAAAGGTAAATCTTATAGTATTCTTGAAAATGTTAAACTCTTATTTTCGAAAGAATAGTTCAGCGTACTTTGTTACAGTACCAGCTACGAGGAACACTATTTATGTATTGAGAATAGAAAGAATAAACAAATGAATTTTGAAGGCCTCAACCGCTTCTTCGGGCGATGAAAAGCGTTGTCCACGCAATTTATCTTTAATTACTGGAAACAAGAAGAAGTCATTGGGTGCCAAGTCGAGGCTGTAGGGCAGATGATCCATCAATTCGATCTATTGTGTGTTCAAATACTTGTTTGTTGCATGTGATGTGTGTGAGCTCGCATTGTCATGATACAAACTGATTCGTCGTTTTTGGTTGGTTTTTCTCAATTTACCGAAAACTTCAAACAAACAAATGATCGTATACCACGCTAAATTAACGGTCTTTTGATTTTCGAGAACCACAGTTACCACAGGACCAGTTTTTGTGAAGAAAAACACCACCATTTGCTTCTTACGCTTCGAGAACGAACAACTTTTGTTGGCTTTGCGTCACATTGAAACTCCCAAACTGCCGACTGACCTTTTCTTTCTGGCTCATACGCACAAATACACGACTCATCACCTGTGATGATACTGTATACCACTTTGGATGCACCACAGTTGTATTTTGAAATCATTCTACAACACCAATCGACACGAGCATTTTCTTGAACATCTGTCAACAAATGTGAAATCCAACGCGCACACAGCTTCCGAACACATAAATGTTCGTGCACGGTCTTATGTATGCTGGTTATACTAATGCTTAAAAATCTTTCGATTTCTTGATATGCACATGGCGATCTTCTTCAATTAGTTTTCGCACAGCAGCATCGATATTTTCCGGCACAATGACCGATTTTGGTCGACCTTCTTTAGCTTTGTTCGTGAGCGAACTACGTCCACGTTTGAATTCAGTGTACCAGCGATATACAGTGGCTGTGGATGGCGCTTCATTGCCAAAAGTTGAATTCAGTTGATTGATGCATTGTTATTGAATTAAACTACGTCGAAGGTCATCAATCATTGCTCGACAATTTTTGCGAGTTAATTCCATATTTTGGCTGAGATGAAATTTTAAACACTGCAAAAAACACAAATAGTGTCGCACGTCAAAACGTTCTAAGTACCTATATCTTCAAAATGTCAAACTTTACGATTGCAATTTCAGATTTCACCCGGTAATACCAGTGTTGCCAGTTCTCAATACATAAATAGGGTCCCTCGTATATGATATTCTAAAGAATCGCTAATGAGCATGAGTTTTAATGAAGAAAGATTTTCAGCTATCTAAAGTGTACAAATACATTTGGGATTATGTATTTGTCCCAACTTATAATTAAAGTAACAGAAAATAGCTTAGAGCTTTGAAAATGTGGACATAGAAAACCCGTTTAAGGTTAGACCTTTCCATACCATGCGCCCCATAGTTTACAATTAAAATGATTTTCTGAAGTACTAAGTTGTGAAAAGGGGTCGTTTCTTTATGTATTTCTTTTGAGAAATACTACTAAGTAAGACAAATAACCAACATCGATTTTGCTATAAAGCTTTTACGGCAGCACAATATTCCATCCTTGAGTAAAGTTAAGTACATCACTGTTTAGCATCGATGTGAAATTGTTTGAAAAATAAAGCATTTATTCACAGGTTAACATAACTAGATTATCCCAACTCCATAAATAAACAATTAGGTTTAGCTGAATTACGAATTGATTTCAACGATATATTATGTTTGGACTAATTTCCCCGAATGGAACTAACATTGGATAAACATCCATTATTTGTAGTTTTAGCAAAATAACTATTGTTGCTAACACGTACAATGTTGGCCGTTACTGCTGCAGAAAATGGCTATCTGAGACAAGTTCCTCTTTTAAAATAAAACTGATGAGCTATTATTCTTGGCCATTAAGTTGGTTTATGTCCTGTATACAGCTGCTTTGTTGGAGATTAAACCCCTGGTAGGAAATTCATAGCTGATCATCTTAAAATATATAGTGGCGTGGGGACCACGAAAGAATGTTGTCATGTGGCTAGCGGTATTTGTATAAATTCATATGATATCTAAAATGAAGTATTGTCAATTTACTTTCCTAAATTCTATAAATTGTAAGATTTAATAACTGCATCTTTTTATATTTCCATCTAGCTAGCACTTGAGTAATACTTTTTCATTTAAAATACCTAGGCCGGCGGTGGCAAACTTGTAGCACGTGTGCTACGGGTGACATACGAAAATTCTTCAGCGTCGTTATTGATTTTCAAATTATGCAACAAAAAATGCAAGTTCAAAAAATTTAAAGCCCCCTCTAGACAAGGCCGACCATAAAGGGGGTCAATGGAGGTCGTCTGCCTCCCACCCCGATATTGTCCTTAGGTTTTTTTTCCGTTAGAAATCGTAATACGAAGTGCACCTTTACTGAAGGAGATTACGATTTCACCTTAGAAAATACTACAAATTATGTGGTAACATAAAGAAAAAATATTTGGCAACAATTGTTCCAGTGATCCCACAGTTTTATACTGTAATCAAGTACCAATACGTAATATAATAAAACGACTTCTGGGTTTATCCATTTGTCTTTGAAATAATATTCCTGTTAAATGCGGTAACAAAAATAACGATAGCTAACTAGGAGAAAAGAGTGGACATGAATATAATGAATAAATGATAATAAACAAAACAAATAATTATTGCTTCAAACACTTCCTTTTCTTTAACAATAGCGAAACGAAGCACATTTATTGATGGCGACCGTTCAAACGGAGGGCAATAGTTGTCTGTATGATTGCGTCCGTCTAATACGGAATACGAAAGTCGACTGTGTTCTTGTCTTTTTCATGGCAGGTTATAAGAGGTTCTTGCACAGGCGTAGGACAGCAAAGTTCATCGCTATTGCGGCACTTACGATAGGCGTAGTGATTAAAGAAATTACACAGTACATGCAATGCCATTTGAAATATACCGGGCGGGGGTAAATAATCAACAACTTCCAAACACCATAACAAATTAAGAAGCAACTTATTTACCATATAAACGAAACAATTTCACTAAATAGTGTCAAGTGTCAGTATGCGGTCAGAATTCGAGGTTATACTATTGTTTAATAATAAACTAAACCTAAATGTTGAGCAGGTATGTCTATCGTATAACTATAAATAGATCGACTTTGTATTTCATTTTGAGCAGGAAATGCAATTACATTACAATAGTAACCGTGTATAACAAAACTATTAATTTCATTCTTTATAGCTTTACCCTGAATGTTTCTATTCATACGAAATATAAATAAAGGCTCTCATAATCGTTTGTTATCCTACAGGTACTCTAAAACTAAACCTCCGGAATACTCTACAAATGTCTCATTATGTTCTATTCTGAAAATGAGAATCAATGTATTCTTTATCTAACAGTAAATTACGTCTGTATCTTCAGTTCGGTTAGTATTTAGTGATCCTTGAATGCGGTGTACTTTCAATTTATATAATCTTGGTAAACTGTACCTGACTGTGAAATTAGTAGAAGACGTGTATGTTGATAGACACTGGTTGGTCATTTTCAAGGTAATTATTATTATTAGAATTAGGTATTGAAGTGTACAAAAAAGTTCTGAGCTTTAGATTTCATACAACCGAAACCACAATTTAAAATTCATTAGTTTTCCCGCTCTTTTACGGTTTTACAACGTTGACATTTGGTCTTTGAAAATACCATGCGATTTGACGTTTGATGCACATAACCTGCAAAATCAGTAGTGTTCACGATGGCAATAACAAAAGAGCATATTCGATTTTCCATCCACTTCGTGTTTCATCTGAGGAAAGATGCTGCTAAAGTCACTGAAATAATTTGTGCTGCATATGGAGAGAAGGCTGTAAGACAAGCTACGTGTAAAAGATGGTATTAAAAATGTTGCCAAGGAGATTTCAGTATTGAAGATGAACCGCGTGGTGCACGCCCTCAAAAGATTGAAAAGGACGAACTGCAAGCATTGTTGGATATAAACTCTGCACAAACTAAAAAGGAGCTTGAACAGCAGCTTAGCATTACGCAGCAAGCCATTTCCACACGTTTACACGCAATGGGAAAAGTTCAGAAGGAAGGCAGATGGGTTCCGCATGCACTGTCCGAAGACAACAAAAATCGATGGCGTGACACCGCACTAATTTTGCTTTCAAGGTTCCGAAAAAAGGATTTTCTGCACCAAATTATTACAGGCGATGAAAAGTGGATACTGTATATTAACCCAAAGCGTAAAAAATCATGGGTTAACCCTGGTCAACCTTCAACATCGACTCCCATCCCAATATCCACGGCAAGAAAGTTTTGCTCGGCATATGGTGGGATTGGAAAGGTGTATTGTATTACGAGTTGTAACACCCGGGTGAAACAATTACGACAGACCGCTATCAGCAACACTTGACCAATTTGAGCGATGCGTTTGAAGGAAAGAGGCCATTTACTAGCAAAAGACGTCGTAAAGTGATACTACTTCATGACAATGCCAGACCACATGTTGTGAAAGTGACTCAGGACCATATCTTTGCGTTAGTCTGGGAATTTTCCGGCATGCGGCGTATAGCTCAGACATGACGCCTTCCGATTATTACCTATTCCGGTTGCTGCAGCATCACTTGGCTGATACACACTTTGTGACACTTGAAGGGGTACGAAAATGCATTGATGATTTTATCGCCTCGAAGCCAGTGAGCTTCTATCGTCAGGAAATTCGCAAGTTGTTTGAAAAATGGCAAAAAGTTATCGATGCAAATGGGGAATATTTCTTTGATTAATATCTTTTTGTTTGTTTTTAATAAATATTGAATTGTGCAAAAAAAAACTCAGAACTTTTTTGTACACCTAATAGTTTTTTGTTTTTAAAGAGGGTCAAAAATTGCAGTTACGGATAGGGTAGCAGTAAGTACTAATGTGATGCGTAAAACTACATATTTAAAAATAAAATATATTTGCAATTGCGACTTGCGAGATTCTTATTTTTTTCTTTAAAGTCTAACGGTAATATTAGCTATTTGATTAAGAATCACTTCTTTCGAACTTCGAAGTATCAGGAAGGTAAACTTTTATTGCTTGTAAAGCGTGTTATTTTTCTGTTAGATCAGTAACAATGGATATTAGAAAATTTTATAAACGAAATGAACTAAAAAAATCATGTAGTAGTAGCGGCACTGGTGTTAATGCTATTTTTGAGTGTAATAGTATGGTGCATAACAGTGCTAATGATCTAAATGAGGATAATAGTTCGTCGCATAATACGTTGTCACATGTGAATATGACGCCAATTCTTCAACTGTTAAGAATGAGTACACACTCAATTTGAGCAATTTTGTTAACTCGAATGAAACACCTTCCGACGATGTTCGCTCTTTACTTTTAACAAATCTTTACAAACCAGATCCTAAATATAATTTCAAAAATGAAGCAAAAGAAAGAAATAGAAAACGAGCTGTTAGATATGACTGGCTACAATACGAATAGCTTGCGTATTGTCCATCAAAGACGCGCTTTGCAAATATGCGTAGTTTTTCGACGAACTGTTAGAAGAAGGGTTCTTTCATTGTAAAGTCTTTTACAAAATATCATAACTTTGTCGCTTCTGCAAAAGCATGTGCTACAACCGAATGGCATTGTGATTCAGCTATAAGGGCTTCTGGTTTTAAAAAATTATTGAAAGAAAACGTCCATCATTTACCTCTCATAAACGAAGCTGAGAGGGATTTGATTGAATCGAATCGCAAAAGTTTATACCAACAATATCCACCATCACTTTTTGTGGTATGCATGATTTGAGGTTACGAGGTGATAAAAAGGGTAATTTTGAAAATCTTTTACAATTCGGAATAGAAAGTGAGAATCGTATTCTAAACAGCTCCTAAAGTTTTGCAAGAGAAACTAAAAATACACCTCTCACAGAACAGAAAATCAAATAATTTCAATTTGTAGAACATTAATTACGGAAAAAATTCTGAAAGAAATAAATTTAAGTGAAGCATTTTCAATTCTAGCTGATGAAAGTGCAGAAATTGCTGGAGTACAACAGCTCACTTGAAGTTAGTAAGGAAGTAAGTAAGTAAGTAAGTAAGTAAGTAAGTTTGTTAGTAATGACAATTCGGCCAAAGAGGAATTTTTAGGCTTTGCAATCCATACATCGATGAACGCAGAAGGTATAGCTGTTGCAATTTTAAACGCTTGTGATGAATATGGTCTTTGCATGGATAAATTAGTTGGAGGATGGTAGCTCCGCGATGGCAGATCATGATCAGAGGGTACAGAAACTTATTAGAAATAAATATTCAAAAGCAATATATTTTCACTGGGCGTTCCGTAGATTAAATTGAGCAAAATACCAGAAATTCAAAACTTAGCAAGTACTATAAAAGAAGTAATTACTTTCTTTCGAGATAGTCCGTTAGGCGTAGACATGTTCCTAGTATTCCACTATTTTGTAAAACACGCTGGTCCGCTAAATATAAATCAATAAGGTTGTTTGTAGAATATTCCACAGATACTATGAATGCTTTGGAAAATTTAGCCCTTACTCGTGAAACAAATGCTTAGACAAAAAATAGGGTTAGTCACCTTTTTAATTGCGTTTCTTCGTCGAAATGTATCCTTTGTCTGCATATTATGGCCAAATCGACGGTTCAGTGCTAAAGTATCTCATGTTAGAAAAGCTATTTTTTCAGGAGAAGAAAGTGTTTTATATAATAAGTATTCTACCTTAGTTTTGTGGTTCAGGGTATGCTTTTTGTACGCTATCAAACTATACCTAGTCTGTTATGAGCTATGCCCTGCCAAAACGTTTTTTCCGCACATACGATGCTTTTGCACAAATGTTTCATAAAAAAAGTGACTTACGAAAGTATTACTTAAGTGAATTTCGGAATATGTTCATCTACCATTAGGGCGTTATAAAATCCGTAGCATGAAGCAGGAATTACTTTTTCCGAACAAAGATACATCAAGTCTTGATGTTTTGCTTTTGAAATAGGAATGGTATTCTCGTATGCTCTGTTAATGATGCAACTTTGAAAACCTTTATACGCTCTAACAGCTCGCTTTTATGTGCAAATCATTTTTAGATCATCAGACAACCTATACTTATAAAAAATTTGATATGGTGCCGCCTTCATGATCTCTATGTGTTTCACATTATTCCAATTAACTTTATCACTTTCAGAGTTTACAGTTCAATTAATTGCAATATCACTAGAAAATTTTTGGAAATCGTAAAATGAACAATTTTCCTTTTCAATAGCTTGATACTGTGGAGCATGAGATTTAGCCGTCTCAACAATTGTATAGAATTGATTTGAAACGAATACTTTTTGCTTTTTCATTCTTCTCTGCAACAAAGCGTGTCGGCTTCATTTTGAGTGTGTCCTCCTTCTAAGAATGTATGAGATATTGAACTTAGCGTTAGTGTGCTAACACTGTAGAGATACATGAAATACAGAATCGATTTTGCCCTGAACAATTGTCAGAGAAGAAACTAATCTCTGTGGCGCCTTCTTGTAACTTCTTTAAAATATACCTCTGAACACAAGATGCAACCTCATTAGCACCACGTTTACTATCGCTCTCGTACCAGATGTATCAATAACCGGTTTTAATCTTCATATCAAAAACGATAAGATTGTAGAGAGATAGTTTTCTTCTATATTATATCAGGGATACATTGGAGTATGGGATATTTATAACCTTTTGGAAATCAAAACAGGCAACCACTGTAACCGTTCGATCTATACAAGTTTCTTAATTGCATCTTTATGTTCAGGAGCTGCAACTTTGTTTTGCATGTGGTCTTTCCAAATGGTTTCCATTTTTGACTTTTTCTTGGCGCTGCTGTTGTATTATTCGCACAAATCACAAAGGTCTTTCTTTGGTAGAAAAAATGATATATTAAATTCGTGATTAAAAATTTTTCGATAGCAGCACAATTTTGCCATTTCTTTACCATCTTTTGCATATTCTTCGCAATAGAGTTGGTACATCTTTGATAGTGTTAAATCTGATTCCAAGTACATTCTTTTAGAATCACGTCTACATAATGTGAAGCAACTGTCGAAAATCTCTTTATGTGACTTCTAACATCCTCTACAATGTGTGATTTTACAACTGGATAGGAGCCATGCTTTCCTGCGAGTGACTTACCAACTGTACCTTCAGGAGACTTTTTCTTAAGCATAGTTTTCACCCACTGTTCGTTTATTCCTAGTGTATGCAGAAAGAACACCTTACACACTTTAATACTCTTGTTATTTAGTTCGAAATAGTGTAAGATGTCATTTTGTAGGGTGTTCGACATTGTGTAACGTGTTCGACTGTAATTATAATTATTTTGAACTAAGATGGACTAAAAATTGAAAGTCAAAACACTAAACCCGTGGTGGTTGCCAAAAGAAATACAACTCACCTATACATTCACAAAGGCCACGAAGAAGTTGTAAAATAATCCCTTTAAAATGACGACCTATGGAATCTTCCGGACTAACTTGGAACTCTAACTTCCGCGGCTATTTGAAGAGACTATTGGGGGGGGGGGGGTATGTATTAACGGATAATGCCAAGACTCCACTACTTTGTTAATTATTATTTCTAACGAGAAAGCACTAATAGGAAAGTAAGTAAGTCCAAATTTTAATTGAGGTAAACATGATCTTTAACATTCATTAACTTAGGGTTTTAAGGAATTCTAAGGAAACTGAGAAAATCTACTAAAAATATACTGAGAGATTTACGAAGCGATTTAATAAACAATTCACGAAACAAATTCAATAACAAATTTAACGTAACGATTTAATACGAGTAACAGATATAACAAAGGGGAAAATCCTGAATCAGGACATTTAACTGAAAGCAACCCAAGGGCACTGATTAGCAGCACGTGGCGGCAGGTCAAAGGATTGGGGTGTACGCAGAGCTACACATTTGAACCCGGGAATCAACCTAGAAAAATACCAGGTTAGCGATAATTAATTAATAGCATAAGACTTAATCTTTTTGAACATTTAAAACTTGCATGTACTTAGATATCTATGTGAAGGGTCATCAAAAATTTTAATAGATACGTAGAAATTACGTTAAGAGAACGAAGGGTCATTAAACGTTCAACGAGACTACCAATATAATACAGAATTATTTTTGCTGGCTTTATATTTTTAATACGGTTACAATTTGGCGGTGAACAGATTTATATTTTACTTTAATTCAAGGGTTTTAAATAGAAAATAATATTACGAAAGTTGTAGAAGTGCAAATTGTACATATTTCTTGATTATTATACAAATTTTTGGTTATTTAGCTTATATTATAAAGAGGTGTAAAAATTTTTCTGCTACGGTATTGTGCACTCTGTGTGGGGTTGAACTGAGCTAGTCGAGGCATAAGTCTAATTGTGTAAAATTTAAAATTAATTCTAGATTATTTAGGAACACAGAGTGGCGGCGGACAGCACGCAACTGTGCGTTAAATACATCGAAGTACAGCGATACCATAGCAATATATATATATATATATATATATATATATATATATTGACGTGTACCCAAATTCTAAAAAAAATCCCACCAAAATATAAAAGAATTCGGAAAAAATAAAAATTTTCTTAAATTCATGGTTATGCCCTATATAATACAAGCGTATTTTTATTCATTAAAGTGCCATGCAGAAACGCAGATTGCGCGTGGATAAATAATAGCCCTGTATAATATAAGCATCTTGTAAATACATAGCAAGAAACATAAGTTGTATATGTAAAAATGACTAACAATAAGATACCGTAAAACGCACTTAAATGCGAATGCAAATCGATACGTTTTTGATAACAATATCTGTAGATAGCATAGAATAGTACTATCTTTACGCATTTAGTTTAAGAAACTATACTCAACGTGTATTTTAAATCCCAATTTTCATATTAAATTTGGGAATTAAAACATGAAAGCAAATATTTTGTATAAAACGCAACCCCATTTGCATTGAAAAGCATTTAAAGTTTAAATTAATTACTCCGTGGATTATAGCAAACAATTTTAAATAAAAAATTTGCTAGAAAATAAGAGGATGTCATCGAGACTTAAAACTACGTAATTAACTGGTTAATAAATAAACATTTTATTCCTAGAAGTGACCAGAACGCGAAAAACCCCACAAAAATCCAAGAAATGGATTATCTTTCGCGTTAGTATGCGACGCCACAATAATAGTATATGTTTAAAACAAGGACAAACAGCGCGCCACGAATAGCTGGAACCAGAAAACAAACTAATAAATGCCGCAATTTGAGAGGCGGATGGGTTTCTCTGAGAAACTTGGCATCATTATCTTCCACATTTTTCTAGTAGCATTCTATAAAATGGATAATTTGTATATAAAGAACCGTTTACTCATTCGAAGAGATTCATTGATTAGATTCGAAGTGATTCGACTTTGAAATTAGATTGCGAAATGTTATTTTGATTTAAGCGTAAGCTGTTGCTATGCGAAGATAGTATTTGAAGTATGTAGTAAACATACTGGTATTTAATAGTTGGGTAGTTGCAATGAATATAGAAATGATGCTTTTTTAAGCGCAAATTACATAGAAAAATGTAATTATTAATTACGATAAAGAGGCAAAATTCTTCAAAGTTTAAAAAATTTTTTATATTAAATAATCGAAAGGAAGATTTAACCCAAAAATGTACTTTGGTAACTGCTGTTTGTAACGAGGATTTTAATCTTATGAGCTGATTTAGACATTAATTTAAAATAAGAAGATTTTAATTACGAGAAGCATTTTGTGGATTCTGCAAGTATTATTTTTAGATTTATTTGTAACTGATATTAGAGTATTCTTTTTAGTTTAAGATAATTTTTTTGTGTAAAGGATTTTACCAGGAGTTTTGTATTCAGAGTTCGATATACTCTAACCTTTTAATAGATTATTTGCGAAGGATTTTTTGGCTAAACAAACCTTACAAGCGCGGAAATAAACATAACCAGGTAAACCATCCATAAAAGAAATTTTGTTCTGAAAATTTAAAGTAAGGAAGCAAAATTTTTTTTATAATAAGTACTTCTTAGAAATTATTGTATGTTTGAAAGAAACAATATTGTAAATGTTCTGAATGCTTTTGTATGAGAGAAAATAATGTATAAATGCTTTATAATATTGCTGTGTTTGATTTCATTTTGAAAACTCTGTCAATTCCGTTGAGTTAGTCAGGCAAAATTAAAAAGAAAGGTAAGTGAACAATTTCAAGTTTACAAATTGCTGAATCTGTCTCACAGCACTCATTTAGTGACCACCTAAAAGCGATGTATTGTTACAGCACTCTTTCGGCGGCACCTTAACGTGCGGCCTTTTTCATATCACTCTTTTTGTAACGCCTCTACGCAGTCTTGTCACAGCACTCCTTTAGCGGCACCTCAACGTAAGGCGTTGTCACAGTAATCTTTCAGAGGCGCACCAACGTGTGTTAATAACCTCGATCATGTCACATTAAGTCCGGAACTCGGTTTCGACAATGAAAGTTATCATCAGTTTTTTATGAAGGAAGTACGCATTTCATATTTCTCTTTTTTGTAAAACAAAGTGGTTTTAGAAGCGCAAAAGCATTCGTAGTTTTAAACTAAGCCGGGATTTGTCGTCTAGTTGTAGGACTTCAAAAACTATCTGAAGTAGAGAACAAAATGATCAAAACAGCGGTATTTCGACTGCATACGAGAGGAAGAGAAAGTATTTTTGTATTTTGTGTGTGCTTTATAGCAAAATACTCTGCTTTGTTGGAATCTGTAATAAACAACGTGCAGTTCAAAGCATTGGACTTAGTAAGATGCTCACAGCATATCAAGCGAATTACGTCGATTATCACTTCCCACAGTAAATCCGCCGAGGAACACATTAACGAGCTCATCAGAGATTCAAAGGAAATCGCTGAAGCTCTTAGTTTCAAGTTCAGAATACCTAGATTTCTGAAGAGGTAGCAACACCTCTCCAATCCTCTAACTACTATTCTAATTGAGTATTTTAAGAGTTGCATATTTATTCAATATCGTGATTCCTTCGATAATTCATTCAAAAACAGTTTTTCTAATTAATAAACTAGTGCGTTCCACTACAATTCTTTCACTTTTAGTTCATAGTTACAGTAGGGAGTTATAAACCACAAAAAATGGAATTGCGGCCTTTATAAACTATCAGAGTTACAAATCGAGCTAAGCTGTAGTTTAATCTGTAGAAAGAAAATTGAAATCCTTCAATATTGTTTATGGTTTTAGGAAAACCGAGCCTTTTTCACACGATGCTCTTATTGACGATCTGTCTTGCACATACATGTACGACGGTTACATTTCAAGTCGTTTAATGTTATAAAGCGTGTGAAATCATGGCGTAGCGCAATCATAATACAAGATCGTAACGGTCTTTAAATGTTTAGTGCGCCCAAGACATTGGTGCAAAACGACCGGTATTGTAAGGAAAAAGTTTTGTCGAGATTTTCTGAAGATAAAGACGATTGTAATAGTTCAATGTTTTACATTTTACGTGTATATTTGTTAGGATGTTTATGTTTGTATGAATATACATGGGTATATTGTATTTTTGAATTTAATTAATTCACTCTCTTGTAAATTTTGTCTATTCCACAGAAAAGTGAAAGGTGTAGAAAAAATTGTAAACGGGTCGTCTCTTTCTGCACACCAATAGCAGAAATGAAAAGACATTGTCCTCTAATATTTCAAGATTTTGACTTGTCTGATCAAAAACATAACCTTGTGTTGTATCGTAAAGAATAAATTTGCTCTAAATTCGTACCGACAAGTCAACTCGCCTTTATATTACTCCTCCTTACCTTTGAATTATTTCTCGATATCACCAAGCGGTTAATGGTCAGTCTCTACATAACTAAAGCACAAGTTGCACTAGTTCGAACAAAAATTCTACACAAAGTTCAAGTGTGAAATTGAAACCACGATTTATAAGTGAAAGCTCATAATTAAAAATTACAAGTACAAGTGCACGTTCAAATATACAAATTCGCCGTCGACATAAGACGTAAGTCCAAATTTTAATTGAGGTAAACATTATCTTTAACATTCATTAACTTAGGGTTTTAAGGAATTCTAAGGAAACTGAGAAAATCTACTAAAAATATACTGAGAGATTTACGAAGCGATTTAATAAACAATTCACGAAACAAATTCAATAACAAATCTAACGTAACGATTTAATACGAGTAACAGATATAACAAAGTAGAAAATCCTAAATCAGGACATTTAACTGAAAGCAACCAATATCAATACCGATATCAATTTCTCGATACCGATCAAGCTGTTGCGTTCCATTCCTGTACCTAAATAATGTGGCTCACATTGGATGAAAACTTTCATATCTCTCATTGTGTCCATGGTTATTTTGCATACTTAGTAGCAGATTTGTCACCGCTTTCAATTTTAAACGATCAATTGTCTAAACAATTTTATTAAATATTCAGTTCTAAAAGTAAATACTTTGAATCTATTCTAGTTTGACAACGGGAAACCTAGGAGCTTATTATTACAAAGTATGGAAATTTGTTTTGGTTATTAAAGGTTAAAAATTCTGCCAATAAATTTAGAAAGTGTTGCTGGTCAAAACATTTGCTTCAGATACATTTGAATAAGGTGAAAATTTATTTTAAGTTATGGACACACTTCTTAGAAATATGTTTAATTAGTAGCATAAAACGAGGATTTGGGACTAACAAAGGTTAGAAGGTTTACAATAAGTATTTGCTTTAATATGGGTATTTGGGTATCCTTTCAATGCATTATTGACGAAAATGGTGAATTTCTATGGTGTCATACAGGATGTAGTCCACCAATAATACACTTAACTATATAATTCTGAAATGATGGCTGCAGATATGTCTATCAGCTTGAACAAACGTTGCTTTGAAAATGCCAACTTGGGTTTTCGAGCAGACATGATTCGTGAAATTTTTCATTTGCTATCGAGGGCACTTGCTTTCCTATCTTCGCTTATCTGCAGCTCATGTTGCAAAAATATTTTCCATTTGGTTGCTTGGTCGACAGGAAATGTTTTGAAGAGAAAACACGATACCATTTTGAATTTATCTACGAAGGTGAAACTATCTTTGATGTTGTAGCCTTCAGGCGGAAAAGCGGCTTGAAGTATTTTTGAAACGAAGGTGGCTACTAAATACGTGGGCGTATTTATAGACGAAATTATATATATATATATATATATATATATATATATATATATATATAGACGTGATAAGGGGGTCACGAGAGGTAATTGAGATCCAAATTCTACAAATAAAGCCAACTAAAATATAAAAGAATCTGGAAAAAATAGAAGTTTCCGTAAATTCATGGTTACGTCCTGTATAATACAAGCGTACTTTTATGCATTGATGTACAAGCGGAAAATCAAATTCCCCGTGTATAAATAATCACCCCGCATGATGTAAGTGTATTGTAAATACATAACAAATAACGTATATGTAAAAATAATTATTTTTACAATACCTTAAAAACGCATTATATGAGAACGCAAATCAATCATTTTAAGATAAATACAGGAGCTATTCGTTTGTAATAAAAAAATGCTCCCTTCCGGGCATAAATATAAATAATTTTGTGTGTTGATTTTGGGTATTAAAAACGTTTAACCATGAAAGGAAATATTTTCCATAAAAATGCAACTAATTTGCATTATAAATCCATTAAATCTCAAACTAACTACCTTGTGGATTACATAAATTCATTTTAAATAAAGAACTTTCTGGAATATTAGGAATATAGGATGATTTATCTGTACTTAGAAATACGTCAATTTCGTATGATCTAATTAATAAAAAAACGTTTATTCGAAGAAGCGACCGGAAAGTTAAAAAAATCCATAAAATATGATAAAAATTATTTACTAGATTTTGCAAGTACTGCCACAATAATCTTGGGTGTTAAACAAAGGACGAACCGCACACTTCACTAATAAGTGGAACGCAAGAACGAGGTAATAAAGCGCGACAATTTGAACTCTAATGGGAAATTCCTAGAAAATTACGTCAGAGAGGCGTGCATTTTGGGAATGGAATCACGTAAACTCTAGTATATTCTAGGAGATAGATAATTTTGTATATAAAAAGAAACGTTTATTAAATAGAGTCATTCATAAATTCAATCACGAAAATGTCACAATGAGAAAAAAATTTTGAAGCTATTTTTTTAAAGTATGCAATACGCATACTGTAATTAATATTTACCACGGAGCAGTAAAAAAAGAAGTAAGTTAAATGTAACTTGCACAGAAATATGAAAATTGAAAAATGCAATTATTTGATCTTGTGATATACCATAAAGATGAGAAATGCTTCAATATATAAAGTTATTGAAAATTTTATTGAATAATCAAACCGAGGATGTACATTGGTTTCTAAATGGAAACGTAAATAATATGAGGATCTTGTAAGCTGATTTAGACGTCAATTTAAAATAAAAAAATATTTAATTACAAATTTGATAAAAAAGCGCTTCGTGGATTTTGCAAGTATAATTTTTTCTAAAAACTTTGTTTGTAGCTGATGTTTGAGGATTTGTTCTCTAGTTTAAGATAGAGTAAGTTCTAATCATTTTATTTTGTAACGGTCTTTACCAGGAAAGTCTGTTGTCAGGGTTCAAAACACTCGGATCTTTTTAATATACTATCTGTCAAGAATTTTTTGGCCAAAACAAACCTTACAAGCGTGGGAACAGAAAACAGGCAAACTATCCATAAAAGAAGAGATTCAGTTCTGTAAATATAAATAAGGCAAGAAACATTTTTTTATATAGCAATTAATATAGATAAATGAACCATCCTTCCCATGAATTTCAATGTCACGAGGTATAGAATACTACGTAAAGATCACGTACAGCTTTATCCAACTAGAAAGCTTAATCTTAAAAACAAAAAATCGCATTTGTCGAGTGCTTTGATTATTGCTATTTCTACGTCATGTGCAATATACAAAATCTTGCATTTTAATTTTTAATGTTTTTCTAGTTGTATACATATTTCTTTAGATATCACCCGTAATCCTTAGCAAATATTGATTTTGTACAAAGAATTAACCGTAAGCTACGTGACAAGTGCTCATTGCTAAAAATTAGTATTTACTCGCGTACGACGCGCATCTTTTTTCTGAAAAATAAACTGATATTTTAAGGATGCGCGTCATATGCGGGGATTACCAAATTAATGTCCAATAAACCTGCTGTGATAATAAAGGAAAGCAATTTTTATTACGCTAGGGACGTGGGGATTTCCAAATTACCTGTCACATTACGACATCTATTTCTAAGTATTGGCTGACAAGT
The DNA here is from genome assembly GCA_036346225.1 of Platerodrilus igneus. Classification (NCBI taxonomy): domain Eukaryota; kingdom Metazoa; phylum Arthropoda; class Insecta; order Coleoptera; family Lycidae; genus Platerodrilus; species Platerodrilus igneus. The sequence goes on from JARFIW010001290.1 coordinate 850,477, forward strand.
TTTTTTAACTACACATTTCTGGTCATTTATTCCTACCTAGTACCGTAGTCGGGGTTACATGTTGTTCTTTAACAATCTGTATTGAAACACAACAGTCAGTATTCGTTTTAATTTTGTCGAGCAAAGTTGACTGCGTTGATTTCTTACCCGTAGAAATGAGTCGTGCAAAACGTTTACGTTCGTTTAAGGTCGGGGAGAAGTTAAAAGTTATTTGTCTAGCTGAGGAAATTGGTAATCGTGCAGCAGGCCGTAATTATGATGTTCCTGAATCGTGTATAAGAGATTGGAGAAAGAAAAAAGATAAGTTTATGGATGTTGATACCGTTAAAAGTAAACTAGCGCTTCGTGGTGGAATCCGTAAGTCCGATCGAGTAGAAGAGCGGTTGTTTTCTTACATTCAAGGTACACGCCAGCAAGCATTTGCTACTTCAATAGAAATGGCGTAGTTAAAAGTCGCACAAATAGCAAGTGAACTTCAAATCCCAATTCTAAAGCAAGTCGGGGATGTGTTAGTCGTTTTATGGATAACCATAAATTTTCAATAAGAAGACGTACATTTATTTGTCAACGTTTACCGGATACCTACGACAAAAAATTATTGGCTTTCCAACGATACGTTATTCGGTTAAGTCAAGAAAAACTTTTATTTGGGCAGATAAGAAGTGCCGATCAGACGCCAGTTTACTTTGACATGCCACGAGATTCAACAATTGATGCTGTGGGAAATAAAACTGTTCGCGTGCGTACTTGTGGTTACAGTCATTCTTGTTGTTTTTAAAAGAAAAACCCTTCCAAAAAGTGAAAAATTGCCTGCTGGTGTTATTATTTGGTACCAGGAAAAGGGATGGATAGATAACGAACTAGTTTTAGAGTAGATAAAATGTGTATGGGAGCAGCGACCAGGTGCCCTTTTAAAACCGAAAAATGTGTTAGTGATGGACAGTTTCGGCGGACATGTAACGGAGAATGTGAAAAAAGCTTCGAATGTGAAACACTACAAGTTTGCATTCCTGGAGGAATGACTTCATTACTCCGGCCACTCGACGTTTGCGTTAATCGACCTTTTAAAGCTCATAGGAAACATTTTTACTCCGAATAGATGTCAACTGCAGTCCATGGAACAACTCCAACAGGAAACCTCAAAAAGCCGAGTTCGACATTAATCTGTGAGTAGATCTTAGCGGCATGGACTCTAATTTCAAATGATTTGGTTGTAAAGAGTTTCAAGAAATGTTGCATTTCTAATAGCCTAGATCATAGGTTCCCAACCTTTTCTGAACCACCGCCCCCTCTACTGGAAAAAACTTCCAACGCCCCCCTCCTCATCACAGTGCATTATAACGAATATTAAAATATTGTTGCATAGTATCTATCTATATATATATATATATATATATATATATATATATATATATATTGCTGTGAAACTTCCAAAATCCGTGAACTCCGCTTTTCGCCTCGGCTGCTCACCTAATTTTATAAACCTCCTCATTCATAAAATTAAACAACACATTCCTACCACAAACATCAACGTCAACTCTATTTACATCAATATTCACAATACATTAAAATTTCAAAATTAATATTCAGCATAAATTTTTAATATCGGAAAATTTCAAAATTAAATTTATTATCATTTTAATGTGCATCCAGAATTAAAGTCCTTGTTGGATGCCTACTAATTAATATAACAATATAAGCAGACCGGAGTCTGAGTATGAAGGGAGCATCTCCCACCCCTTTACGTTAATTAACCAGGTTCGTCTAATTGAGCTCAAAGACATACCCAAAGTTTCATCATAATTCAGAACATCAATACTAAATACCCCTTTCTACTTAAACAAGCAAATTTCATCTTAAAATTAAAATTTTATGGTTAGTACAATTTCACTAATGTCCATTTAAAGTAAATCAATTATAAAGTTATTCAACACACACAAAAATGTCAAACAAAATAGTATAATTTACCTGAAGGTTACTGTCCTCGTAGCTTCAATGTACATCGTCCCTTTAGTTAATCACACCATTCCAACAGGATTATATTTACGGCTTCTAATTCTCAACGCTTTTAAAATTTTCTCCATCACCATTTATTTAAAGTTGTTTCTGGGCTTTTCCGGAACTCATCTGTGTATATCTGACCCTTGTTTCGTGGATCCAGACACGTATTTGAACCATTTAATTATGAACACCCCCGAAAAATAGCAGAGAAATTCATGCGTCTTTCACCAATATACGCCAAAACTGCCTACTATACATTTGTCGTTGTAAATTTTGCTAATTGGTACAGTGATACTAAATTTTATTACCTTGTATCTAAGTGCACTGAAGTACATTCATGTTAGCACGTAAATAACAAACTATTTTGAATCACTAAAATATACGAGCAAAATTTTAAATTATTTTATCAAACTAAAATGCACTGTTTAACATCTTGAATCACGTCGCGGATGTAAGAGCTTTTAACGCATCGAATAGTCAAAAGTCTAAGAGACCGAAATTCATATTACCACCGGTATATATAGCAAAAAGCCTGTCTGTCGGTCTGTTCCCCAAAACAGACAATTCTTAAGAATTCCTCATTCTATGTTCCCAGTCCGTCGCTCGCGCGTCGGTTTTTACGAATTTTCACTCGCCCCATTTAAATTTCAGAAATTCTCACACGGCACGCAAACATGTCCGAGAAAACTAATTAATTTTGTACAGAAATTGTTGTTTCTACCTCTGATATTTGCATCCTATTTTCAACCAATTGTGACCCTCGTGACGTTGCTTAAATCACGCCTTTACTATATGTGTCTTTGCTTGACGCATTTTCTCTTTCCTTTTCTAACCTGTTCGTATTGGTGCAAATTGATATTCTTTATTATCGATTATGTTTTAGTCCATGTGGACTATCTGGGTTTAATAACCCCGTATCACACATTCTCGTGAATATTAAGCCCCGGTTTCTCCAAGATTTTTGAAACCATTTGTTATCTACACAATTTTCGCCGTACGTGATATTTAAACTACGCAGGTGTTCAAAATAATATTAATTCTCAGAGCTTTTAAATAAACCCTGTTTTGTATTTCGTGCTAAAGCATCTGACCGTTTCCAATATCCTTAGAATCGACATGTTTATCTAAACAAATTAAACTGAAATTGCCTTTTAAAATACGCAAGTGTGTTCAAACATCCTACTTCTAACTAACACTTCTAGGATTTGCATTTTATTGGGTTTTTACAAGTTTCTGTAGATATTATCTGTACGTTTTGATAAATACCGGTTACTTGAAATAGAGTTAATTAAGATAAATTTTGCACTTAATTTCCATTTGTTTAGGAATAATAACATAACACGCAGAGCTTTTAATACTGCTTCTTTTGGTATAAAGCGTCTTGTACATGATTTAAATCTCTTATGTTTAATGAAACTAATAAATTTTTATTCTCCACGGTGTTTTACTAAAGCGTATTATCTAATAAAATTCCTTATACACGGTGATTAAAATTATTTGATGTGATTATTTAATTTTCTACCCTGGTCTAAATATGAGTAATATATATATATATATATATATATATATATATATATATACATAGATACTCATATACGAACGTTGCACTTTGACTGCTATTACAAGCGTTCACTAAAGCGTTGGACAAGGTATATATATTAAAAATCCCAAAAGTAAACCTTAATTAAAACGACTATCAAATGTAGTACAAACTTGTTTATTAAAAACTTAAATATGAATACATAATGAACAGAAAAAAAGATTAAGAAGAAAAAATTAATGAGATAGTTGAGGCTGGTGAAGTTTTAACAATTTGCTAATGTCGGGTTCCAATTTCGTTAACATCAGCCGCAAATCGCCACGTTCAGTAATGTGCAGTCTGTTCCTTTTCTTAGACAATAAATTAGCTACTGCACTGAACCCACGCTCAGCCAAATAAGATGAAGGAAATGCAATTAAAAATATCTGTACTCTTGACCACAATCCAGGGTAAAGAACTGGTATTGGTTTTGAAGCCAGAACTCTTGATATCCATTTCTGAATTTTACTTTTAGTTCTTCGTTAGTTGTGAGTTCTACGAGTTCCTCTTCTAAATTTGATGATTCTGCTGTATCTGCATTTGCGAAAGGATCTAAAACCCAACCCGGTATATTCATGTTTAAAATATCCTGGAATCGCTCCACACAATCAACATGAAGAACGTCCAAGTGTTGGCAGTAAGTAAGTAAATCTTCATGTTTTGCAGAGACTGCTGATAATGTGGGAAAGTGGCTGTATTCACCTCTCCTAGATTTTGTTTGAATAGAAGAAGTTTTCCCACAAAAGCAGCTATGACGTTTTTGTTTTAATTAAATTCAATTCGTCACCTTGCAATTGTAAATTGACTTCATTAAATATTTTAAACAAGTCTGTCAAATAAGCGATGTCATTTTATGTATAATCAGGTTTTCGCGCAATTTTTCGTTTCTGTTTTCAAGAAAGTCCAGTACTGAATCAAATAGTTGAAAAAACGGTTCAAACAAGTACCTTTTGAGAGCCAACGAACTTCTGTGTGCAGCAGCAAGCGATTGTAATCTTCATCATTTTCACTACAAAGTTGGCTAAATAATCTGTCATGCAATGAATTGCTTCTAATCGTATTTACTGCTCTAATAACGTATGAAGCGACGAATGCAAACGTTCGTTCAGATTTTTTGCAACCAAGTGCTGACGATGAATAATACAATGTATAGCGAGTACATTTGGTACTGCTTATTTCAAATAAGCTATGAAACCCTTATGACGTCCCGTCATTGCTGGAGCACCATCAGTAGCTGCCGACAAAATATTATGCATAGGTATTTCTTTCTCTTGAAAAACGTACTCATGGTATTAAATATCGTTTCTCCCTTTGTATCAGTTTCCAAATTTTTGCAAATAATAACTCTTGATAAATTTTTCGTCTTTTATGAACCGAACGTATGATAACAGCAGTACTTCGTTATTTGGTAGAGTGGATTCATCAAGTTGAATGGAAAAATTGCAAGTTTTAAGTAATCGCATAATGATATTTCAACGTCTTGAGCCATTTCGTCTATTCTCCTTTGCACTGAGTTATTACTCAGAGGAATTTTTCTGATGACATCTGCCGATGTCTTATGATGAAGAACAGTTTTATTACCTCTCTGACTGCCGGCAAGATAAGTTCCTCGCCAATGGTATGTGGTTTTCCCGTTTTGCGATTAACAATGAAATGTTATATGATGCTCGTAGTCCATCATCTTCTTGTTTAGAAGACGACGCAAATAGGTTTGATATAGTTGGCTGTTTCAAATATTTCTTCTGCAGTTCTTGAAAATAGGACAAATCTTTGTCCTTTTATCAGTATGCATTTTATTTAAATGTTCTTGTAGCCTAGAAGGCTTCATGGCTTCATTTAAGAAAACTTTTGGCAAAGTAAACACATGGGCAATGATGGGTTTACAGGAGAGTGCGTAAATCCATATTTCAAATACAAAAGACTGTACTGCCGGCATTTCTTCTTAGATTCAGACATTTTGAAATCCAAAACTTGCCACGGTTTAAAATAAATTAACTTTTCAACGAATTTATAGATAATTATAAAATTAATGGTTATAATGACTTATATAACTTATCACTCACGAACATGGATTATTTGCGAAGCACACAAAATAATAACACATTCCTAGAGCTATCCTGCCTTTTATACGTTTGATTTCATACAAGCATCAACTTGTATGTTTTATCTTGTTTGCGATGCCGGTGCACTTTGTAAGCAAGTCATATCGCGTCTTTGCTTATCAACTTGCAAAGACTTGTTGCGGACAATATTAAACGGAATTAGGTATTCATAGACCTAATGCTGAATTAAATGTTTTAAAGTATATTTTCTCGATAACAATAACATAGACATTTTAGATAGCTAAATAAACTGTCTATTCATGCCAACTAGGTATTTTCAAAGTATTTTAATATATTTATTTTCTAAAAAGGTAAGTACGTCACGAACGCCCCCCTTGATCCTCCTAACGCCACCCTTTTGCCCCTGTACTCGCTACCGCCCCCTTTGAAAGATACAGCGCCCACTGGGGGGCGGTACCGCCCCCGTTGGGAACCTATGCCTAGATGGAAGTGAAGATACTGTCATATAAGACGACAAAGACGATCACGCTCCCTCGGAAATTTGTGAGTCAAGCAGCGATGAAGATTGGAAAATAGGTAAGAATCCGTTTTCAGATTTATCGTATCTATGCTTTAAATAAACTTTAAAAACTTGCTTAGTTTTTTTGTTACAGACGTGCTACTATCTGACCCGACGTATATAAGCGTATAGTGTCATCAATCTACCTCCGTCATTTTTGTGTTTAGTCTAGTAGTAGATAGTGACAATTTCATTTTAAAATAATTAGTACCTAATAAAAATATCAATCGAAAACTTAAAATTTATTTTTTTATAAAAACTGCACTTGACTTTGGGGTGCGCGTTATACGCGGTGGCGCGTAGTACGCGAGTAAATATGGTAATACCTTCGCACGATTTTAAGATTTAAATGATGATGCAATTTTTCAGTTGTGGGTTTGGTATAGGTAACTGAGTACTTCTTATTGATAATTTTTTTTGATACATAAATGCAAATAAAAATGTGTCTCTTATTGATAATTTTCTTTATTAAAAGCGTTAAATATCCATTTATTTACTTGATAATGAGCGCACTTTTGTATACACGAACGTTGTAAAATATAGCGCCCGCATTATTCAGCAGCCTATAGCCATAGTGATATAATTCAAGTAGTAGCATTAGATCTTACGCCGAACACGAGATTGCCAGTTATATATTATATATTTTTCCATGCAACTCGCATTACACGGCTTTACTGTTAAAAAGAAATAATTTCAAATGGAAGAAGATCAGTGGAACTACAGTGTTAGAATTTTTGACGCCATTCGCAGATATTTCGGATATACTACAATAAGGATAAAACTAAAATATTATTTACGAAAAAATATTCTGGAAATTGTTGAATCTTTGATATTTGTAGCAAAAGTTTTAAAAAATATAAATCTCCATTGCATACTGAAACATTCCCGTTCCGAATGGTTTTGCTTGAAAAAGGGAAAGACGGTGTAAACATTGTAAACAAAACAAATATTGATCCTTAGCTTTCACAATGCATAATTAACGTTACTGAAATATTAATGTGACTGGATTATTTATGAACGAGTAATATAGGTATAGCGAAGCACAAAAATGGAGTATGGAAAAGACTTATTATTCGTTTCAAAGTTAAGAAATTTGTAGAAGCGATCAGTCTTAGTTTTATCCATACGGCAGCGTATTTTAGTCTTCTGAAACTTTTCAATATATTAAACTTATTTTTAGTTTTCGTTTAGAAACTTAGAAACTTCATCTCCACAAAATTCCTGCCAAACCAGAGCTAAAGCAACTGGTTTCGAAACAGTCTAAAGTGATCTCGGGCTCAAATATGTAGGTGTAGATATTCTAGCACCGTTAGTGACCTTTTCTCACGCGATAGTGCAAAACTGAGCAACGTCAGTTCTTTAGAAATGTCATACATGAAGACTTTGTCCGCAATAAAAATGTCATGTAAAATTACAATAGAATTTCAAACATTCGCGTTTTAATAACACTGAAACTGTACCTTCTAAAAACTATCTGAGACTGTAATTGCAAATTCTCTCAAAACGGCACAAAGTCTATAGCTTTCGGCAGCGTATAAAATAATGATGGAATCAAACGTACAGATTTCCGTAGCCCAAACAACGATTTCCATGTTTCGCGACAACAGCGTTTGTGGTTGTAATGCAAGCGTCTAGAGGGTTTTGGAAAGTTCTAAAATATAGCATAAGGAGCACTCGAAACCAAAAGCAATTAAGCCCAATGTAAAGTGGCTATATAAATTACGTTATTTTTAAATTATATTTATATAATTTGTTGGATAAGGAAGCAGAATCTTATTCATGACAAGATTTCAATTTCCTTTAGGATGTGCAATAATTAGTTTAGCCTAAAGAAAGTTAGCAAGTGTATGTCTTTAGTAAAAACTTGTTATTGTGTTTGAAACTGTGTAACAAATATATATTCTAAGGTACTAACTCTAGTAGCCACTTCTATTTATTACAGCTCTGTGGTATTTGACCATTCTCATTTAGCATAATAGAATAGAACGTTATTATCATTTAATTAGCTTAAGATTTATCATAAGAAAACATTTAATAGTAACAAATACTTAAATTGTCCTAAGGACAAAACGCCTTTAAGAAGGATTACATTATGAACAAGTCACTTGTGTTGCCTAATTCGTAGGCGGATTGCATCCACTTTTAAAATTAAGCTAACATAGAGCTTGCGCAGAGTGTCACGAGGTGATGCTTAAAACATCACCGGCTCTTGCCTTGGAAGGTATAAAAGAGAACTCGGCCATCTTACTGGAAGACAGCGTTAGCGAAGCGAGTAGGTAAGAAGATGACAACACGTTTACGTGTAAGCTGGTGCCCTCGAATCTAAATCTAGATGAGGTGAAAGTTCGCGATCGTTTTGGAGGGGCCTGAAATGAAAAGTTTGCCCGGATTCCGGCCAGGCGACCAGAACACTGTGTGTGGTGACAACGTGGTTACCTGCACTCAACACCCCCATTAACGGTGAGATTAGAATTAATAATTAATTCTTATGCTAAAAACGATCTTTAATTTTTTTTAACGCTTCGGTGAAATTATAATAGGAAGACATTTTTGTTATGAAAGAATTTGAGGCCGTTCGTAGAGCTTTTTTTTACAAAAGCGTGATGAGAAGATGTTAGTCGTTCATTGTGAGATTCCCGTCGGCGAGGTTTTGTTAAGCAGATAAAACCCTTAGTTTATGGATCGGAATTTTTGTAGAAACAACAGTTTCCTTACGTATGCAATGTCCAGGTATTTAAACCCTCATTGACATAGGAGTCAATTCCTGGTGAGTGTTTGACTATTTTGTGTTAGTTATGGCGCAAGCTTTGTTACTACGTCTTCTAGACTTTTGAAAATGTTCATAGAGTCGTTAAATGATATCAAATTTTGGGAGAAGATTAAGTTAAAATCCGAACATAAAAGATCGTAGAAGTAATAATATTCTAAGAATCTAATATCAGGGTTATTTTCTTAAATTGTGTTAAATCGATAGAAAGAAAAAAACACACCTGATTTTTTAAAAAGTAATCTAAAGTAGTTCTGTAAAACCCGTGAAGTATACATGTGTGTAAAAACAAAAGGCTACAAAGTTCACATTCTATTTAAAAACGTTTAATTATAGTATGCCCGATATTTAGTAGAGTTGTTATGTCATCTTTGTGCCATGACAAATTAAAAATTTTATTGATTTAAATTATTTACATGTTATTTAGATTTTTTTATAACGAATACAGCAAGTTAAATTCAGTCGAAATATATGTAAACCAATCTAACAGATCTGTCAATTGGGTAATAAGAATTTTGTTTTAAAATAATACCAAACACTAAGGTCTCATTATGTATAGAGAAATATATGCATTTTCAGAAATCAATTTTATTTTTTTTATATTATACCTGTGTAATGCAATAAAGAACATCAAGTTTAAAGAAAGGTTTATTTAAATATAAATCAAGCTAAGCGACTACACATCATGAAAGCTTCTACGTTCTCCAATCTCTGAACAACAAGTTACAGTAACCCCTTACTTACTCCCTCTACTACCCTTAGGTCTATCGACGCACGCAGAAGGCCTGAAATATTTTACACATCCTCCGGCGCGGCGGTACAACATAGCTTATCACTTCTTATTTCTAAAGGATACAATAATTGTATTGGGCGCCTAATTACGGTTCCATTCGCAATCTTAACGTATCAGGCACGCACTTTGCCATCACGGCCGTTTATCACGTCTGTCACCAACCCTAATTTCCACAATAACCTTCGCTTATCATTTCCATGTATTAATACGACATCTCCTTGCTTAATCGCACACTCACGCGCATTCACGTTGTGATGAACTCCTCTAAATAATTGTAAATATTCTGCGCTCCATCTTTTTCAAAAGTAGTCGATAACGTTTGTTCTCTGCTTCCATAGCCTACGAATCTCATCTCCATTAATAACACGCTCAACAAAAGGAATAGTAGCCAAAGCGGGTCCCAATAAAAAATGCGAAGGGTTAACGGCATTAAATCCATAGGTTCACTACCTAGGTATGTAAGCGGGCGGGAGTTTATTGTTGCTTCAACCTCGGTAATGAGTGTATTTAGTTGATCTAAATTTAGTAAAGAACGTCCAATCGTAGCCCTAAGGGCGTCTTTTACACTTTTTACAAGTCGCTCGTAAATCCTCCGTGCCAAGCCGCTCGCTCTACTATAAATTTCCACTTTATTTGGTGACTGTTCACAAACTCGATCAATTCTGTACTTGCCATCACTTCGTTTAAGGTCGATATTTCACGTGATATTCTTTTAAATGTTTTAGCGATACCTGAGTAAATGACCTTAGAAATCCCTCTACGGGCAAAGAACCGTTTACATGCACTGATTGTAGACGCAACATCCATTTTCAAAACAATCTCTAGATGAAGTGCTCGTATAACAGCGTAGGTAAATAAAAGCACATAACATGGCTTTGAATGATAACTATCTTTAAAATACAACGGTCCGGCGAAGCCTAAACCTGTCACTTCAAAGGGCTTTGTTTGCTGTATTTGATCTCTAGGTAACGGCGCGAAAGGATGCGACCCTGACTTTCCACGAAGTCGTTTACAGATGACACATCTTGCTAAAACGGACTTTATTAATTGCCGTCCTCGTACAATCCAAAATCGTTTACGTAATTCGTAAAGCGTTGCATTAACACCACTATGATGAAGAGTTTTATGAAACTTCATTATTAGTAGTTTACTTAAATGTGCATTTTTCGATAGAATAAAGGATGCTTGAGGTAGAAATCTTCTCTTAAATTATGAAGACGCTCACCCAAACGCAGCAATTCATGTTTATCCAAGATAGGGCTTAATGTTGCAATACTCGATTTCCGTTCAATGTCCTCACCTTTTGTAAGCTGTTAATCTCCGAATAATAAACCTCCCGCTGAGCCTGTCTCAGCAAACATATTTCGGCCCTTTCAAATTCGTTTACGGTTAAGCTCTTCATTTCTTTATTATTTCTGGTTTTTAAATTTCCAATAAATCGTAAAACATATGCCGTTATCCGCACTACACGATCAAAATCACTGTATCTGGCAAAATCTATAAATTGATTGCTACCTTTTGTAGTGTCGTTAATTAGTAAAGACATTTTCGATACTATATCTATCGTTGACGTAGATTTCTCTATTGTATTATCTGGCCACGTTTGTTCACTTTCTCGCAACCACCTAGGACCGTGTAACCAAGTTTCGGAATTTATTAAAGTACTTGAACTTATTCCGCGGGTTAATAAGTCCGCAGGGTTCTCGCGACCCGGACAATGTTTCCATGATATATCTTTCGATAAGGTCTGAATTTCTTTAAGACGGTTAGGCACATATGGTTTCCACTTTGACGCACCACGTATAATACAATGCAACACCGATCAGAGAATCTGTCCAACACACTACCTTATCGATTTTAATTCTATTGGTTTGATTGCACCAGTTAATTTCTAACACCTTTTGAATTTGTGCATTTTGCGATTCAACCTTGCTGTTTACTTCGAAATCATTAATCGTCCATTTGCGTAAATTCATGGAGGCTCCTTGAAAAAGCTTACTTGAAAAGTCTTTTAAATGTTCTGCAACATTTCGATTGTTTACACTGACCACTAGATCGTCTACATAAAATCCCCTTTATAAGATTTTAATAAATTCAGGGTTTTGTTTTCGATTATTGATTAAATGTGTTCGTATCACCGAATTTAAAAGAAACGGGCTACATGTAACTCCGAATGTTACTCTATTCATACGATACGTTTCCAGTTCATTGTCGTTATTGTATCATAAGAATCGATGTGCGTCTTTATCGTCGGAATGTAAATAAATTTGTAGAAATGCTTTCTCAATGTCAGCCGTAATTCCGATCTCGCCTACACGAAAATTAAGTAAAATCTTAATAAAATCTGGACTTAAATTAGGCCCTTTTTCTAATAAGTCATTCAATGATTTTTGTCCCGGGGCATGTGAAGAGGCATCGAACACCACTCGCAAACGCGTTGTTTGTTTATCTTCTCTAAAAATAGGCCTGTGCGGCATGAAGTAAACACGATCGCCATTTGTTTTTTCAGCATCACCGCGGGAAATTAACTCGGCATAATTATTATCCAACATTTCTTTGATAGCAGCGTTATATTCACATATTTTATTAATATTGGTCAATTTAAACTTTAACCTTTGAGCACGAACTCGTGCACTAATTAAATTATCATCTTCAATCACTGTATCCTCATTCTTCCACGGTAAGGCTACTAAATATCGATCATCACATTTATGAACGTTATTTTTCAAAAAATTATCGAAAAATTTCTTATCGTCGTCTGCTTCTTTGGTTATACCTATTGTTTCCAAATCCCACATACTTTCAATCTCGTCTTCTGTTTTTATAACTGTCGCATGTAGCACTGTCTGCAGATTTACTCTCATGGTTGTAGCATCAACTGGTATGGGGCCATGCAAAGCATAACCAAATTTCGTGTCCACTGCTACTAAACCCTTGTTTAGACGAATATTCTTTCTGTCACTACTGTCTAGTAATTGTCTGCCCCAATAAGTATACTAATTCCATCAACAATTAACGCTCGATCTATATTAAACGGGATATTGTCAGCAAGCTGCAAGTTTTGATACTCTACCACGCTTTCTTTAGGTATATGTAAATCATCCATGCAAATTTCTGGAACTTCCACAGCCTCAATCGTTAAAATTTCATCTGTATATTGTCCCTTCAAAGTAATTAAAACGCGGTTGTAAAGTTTAGAGAGTATCGATGAACTATTTCCAAACGCGGCAATACGAACCCTATGTTGTCCTACAACAGGTAAATTTAATACCCTTGATAGATTCTCCTTAATAAATGAAAGTTGACTACCTCCGTCCATTACTAATCTAATTAACTTCTTTGAATTTTCGCCAAAGGCATAAACACAAGCTGTTTGCAATAGCACATTTTTGTTTATGTTTGTCATCAAACTGGACACCGACGGCACCGAAGTGTTCATTGAACTCTCGCCTTTCGTTAATTTCATTGTAATACCTGTCGTCTCAGCGTTGTGTCTATCTATACCTGGCTTAAAGCTTGGGTCGCATATTGTTGTTGCGTGCCTACCTCTGCATTCCTTACATTTTAAGAATCTATTTTTACAATATTTAGCACTATGGTTATTTCTCGTACAACGGTAACAATTTCTTGCTGCCTTTAGAATTTCTCTCTTCCTTGCCAAAAGTACATCTGCGTCACATATTTCAGTTTTATAGTTTTTCTTGCAGAAAGCACAGCATTCAAGACGTTTGTTCGGCGTGACTAATAAACTAGACGCAGGTCCTTTGTAATCCGTTCTCTTTTCTGTTGGGAGCATCTTTTCTTTACAATCTGCATCCGGTTTTAAAGCTTGTTCCAACGAATCCAGTTCGTTTTTAAGAAACTGCAACAAATCCTTTACCTGGCGATCTACATCTTCCTCTGACCTTGATGATGAACTTTCTAAATTATTCGTAATACTTTCTAGATGATTGGATGATTTCATTTTCATTTGTCAATAAAATCCTAAACGCAATTCCGTTGGCAACGACTTAATGAGAGTCGACTTTACGATTATGTTATACTAAGAACTAGATACTTCTAAGATTTCCAGAGCACGCATAGCTGAAGTGATTAGATTGTAATTCTTCCTTAAAGTGCTTACGTCATTTTTAGATTTTACAGGTTCGATTTTCATAATGCTATCAATATATTGTTCAATTAGCCGTTCCCCATTTCCAAATTGATCTTTTAATATATTTAAAGCTTCTTCATAAAATGCTCCAGATGGAGGAAATCCCGCAATTGCTTCAGCGGCCCTTCCCGTGACATACATTCGCAGGTAGTTGAATCGAGCTCCGTTCGTTAATTGTTGATTGTCGTGGATCATAATTCTGAATTGTTTCCAGAAAGAAAGCCAGCCCTTTGCAGTACCATCATACTTCGCTAACTGTACACGTTGAAGCTTCACTGACGTAAAGGACGGCCTACTTGCTTCATTACTTACTGGTACCGTATTCGTTAAATTCGAGTCAACCTCTATCTGCGATTTTTCTGGGCATTTTAATCTAAATTCCAACTTAGACATCGTAGTTACAGCAACTTCTTCATATTCATACCTTTTCATTAACTCGTCCTCTAGATTTTCTTTAAGCAGAGGTTCAATTTGCTTATCAATTTCTTTCAGATTGTCACTCGCAAGCTTCAACTTTGACATAGCTGTATAAATGTTTTCAACACTGAAACTATTTTCTAGCATAGAATTTATATTATTGACTGTTTTAGTTAAGTGCGTTCTACAGATTGTCCGTTTTACTTGTTCCATCTTGAAGCTTCGATAGTATAGCCGTCTGTTAAATATTCGCGTTCACGTTCCGTTATTCCGATTATTTACGTTAAAGCTCGTTTATATTTATCACCAGATCTTTCCGGGTTTCAGCACCAAAGTTGTTGTAATGCAATAAACAACATCAAGTTTAAAGAAAGGTTTATTTAAATATAAATCAAGCTAAGCGACTACACATCATGAAAGCTTCTTACGTTCTCCAATCTCTGAACAACAAGTTACAGTAACCCCTTACTTACTCCCTCTACTACCCTTAGGTCTATCGACGCACGCAGAAGGCCTGAAATATTTTACACAACCTGTAACTTTATTTAAAACAAGGGAATTACATTAAATTACATTTTTGTTTCAAGTCTTTTTATTCTATGAGTAATTAACTTTAATAAGACCACAATCGGAAAAATAAATTTTGAGTAAGGAAATTAGAGGAATACTCAAGCAGTATAAGGTTCTAGAAATCACTTACGTAATTCATCTTTGATATTCATTTTTAGGTAATTTCAAGATGATTAGTTTATAAGTATCGTTGTACTCTATTGTCGAAACACACAAATTGTGTCTTTTAATTAAAATTTATTGTGTGACATTTTCTTTTAGGGTCATCATAATAGAAGCTGAAGTAGATACGTTCAAGAGGTTTCCAGATGTGTTGTTTTGTATAACTTGGAAGTTTTTTTGATAACCATTATATCCTGTGAGTTTCTGCATCTTCTCATAGGATACTTTAGTTTTTTTATTGTTCATATAGATGCGGTGGCGTTCAATTCCCCTTCCGCTTTTTCATCCCTGTTTACACTTGAGTCTACTTTTTATCCACGCTCACTCTCATAGCTCACCCTCGGGGTAGTTCCCAGACTAAGCCGAGAATATCGTGAAGATCGTGAGGCTAAGAGAAGTGATTACGATAAATGTCATTTCGCTGACGTATCATACTCACCAAACAAGTTGAGTTCATTTCAACTGAGTAAGAAACAATAAAGCACACAACGTTGAGCTTGCTATTTAGTTGTTTGTTGTAATTTATTTATTAACCGACTTCAATAACACAGCATTTATAGCACAGAGGAAGGGCAGTTTTTTCGAAGACTAATCTTACACTTAACCTGCAACGCCCTATACATTTTTACAGAGATATATAAAATCGGAGAAGCTAAAAGCAGTACAGAAACTAATATGCCGGGTGTGCCTTTATGACTTGCTAATATTATAGATTGTGCTAGGATATTTTTTAGCATGCTATCTTTTTGGCCATCTGCTGTTTCATCATCATCATTTTGTTTTCGAACTTACTTAAGGTCGGTTTGACGCAGCTCTGGCTCCTTATCTATTTTGTGCTAATCTAAAAACCTAATTTCTAATAATTTGACTAATATAGCTTGGTCTAAGTCTTCCTATACCCTTCTGTCTTTTTCCTATCTACCTGGCTCTATATTAGCAACCTGATGGTTGTTAAAGAACTCCAACATGTTTACATGATTCACATTTATAAAGAAATGAAATATTACCTGATTAATTCCTCCAAAAAAGGAAAAGTGTTAAATTATCTGTTATGGTAAGGCTTAAGCAACGAATCGCTGCCAACATGCCAGACCGCTAACTAATTGTGAGTTATGTCATAGAGACGTTTATTAAGTTATATGTTATAGTCAGGCTTAAGCAGCGAATCGCTGCCAACATGCCGGATCGCTAACTAATTGTGAGTTATATCATGGTGACATTTAGTTAACTGATTTTTATTTATTAATTTTTTTGTTTATTTTGTTTCCGAACTTACTTGAGGTCGGTTTGATGCAGCTCTAAGTTCTTTTCTATTCTGAGCTCGTCTAAAAAGGTCTACATACCCTTCACATCCTAAATCTCTAATAATTTGACTAATATGGCTTTGTCTAGGCCTTCCTACTCTATTTTTATTTGGTAGTCTATAATCTAAGACCTTACAAAATAGTCCCTCATGTCTTAACTGGTGCCCTATCATTCTATCTCTTCTGACCTTTAATTGTTTCCACATACAGGGTTCCTCACCTATCCTTCTATAAACTTTCTCATTTGTTACTCTATCTGTTCAACTAATCTTTAACATTCTCCTATAAAACCAAGTTTCTTATCTACCTCTTTAATTGTCCAAGTCTCACTACTGTATAATAGAACGCTCCATACGTACCACTTTAAGAAATTTTTCTATTCTCTAAACTAATACTATTAGCTATTTGTAACTTTTTCTTTTTTAAAAACATTTTTTAGCTTGAGCTATTCTAGCTACTATATCTCTTCTGCTACGTCCGTTCTTTGTAATTATACTACCTAAATAGCAAAATTCATCTACCTCCTCTAACTCGGTATTATCTATTTTTAATTTTGGTTTAGAACTAGGCTGTAACTCACTCTTTGTCTTTCCTGAGTTAAATCTCATACTATAGTTACTCTGTAGTATCTCATCTAAAATATTTAAAAACTCTTTTAACTCTTTTTTAGACTCTGCTATAATGGCTATATCATCTGCAAAACGTAACATGTTTATTTTCTGTTCCTGCATACTAATACCTATCTCTTTTCTCTCTCTAGCTAAGTTTAAAGCTTCTTCAATATAAACATTAAAAATCAAGGGAGATAGTATACTGACCTGTCTAACACCATTTCTAATCTTAGGTCCATTTTCTATTTCGTCAAATCTAATTACTACTTTTTGGTTTTTCTATAGACTGTAAATAATTTTTCTATGCCTATGAGATAATCCAATTTTTTGCAAAACCCTGAACATGACAATGCAATTAACCCAATCAAATTTTTCCTAAATCTACAAATGCGAAATGAGTTTTTATTTTTTGGTAACCTTTTTTCGATAATTACCTAATCGGTTCTCTAGTTCCTCTGTCTTTACGAAAACCATATTGGTCTTCGCTTAAATAATTCTCAGTTCTATTTTTAGTTATTATTGTTAGTATTTTGGAAGCGTGGGAAGTTAAACTAACCGTTCTAAAGTTCTCACACCCATCAGCTCCTGACTTTTTTGAGATTGGTACAATAATATATTTACTAGTTCATATAATCTGTCTAAAGTTTTCTGACGTGCATATTTTATTAATTCTGCAGGTATATCGTCTATCCCCGGCGCTTATATTTTTTCCTATCTTCCCCGAAAAACTTTTTAACTGCCCTGTTAGCCCTGTCTGACTTACCTACTCTCAAATCATCTTGTATTCCCTTACAATTCTTTTCCATCCATTTATTTCTAGCTTTTCTACACTTATGTACTATCTTATTTCTAACTCTATTATATTTTTGCTTACTTTCACTATAGAATTCACTAAAGGGTTTAAGCTTTCTTCTGTTCTCTATTAAATTTAATATCTCCTCTTTTGATACCCAGGGTTTTCTAGCTTCTTTTTTTTCTTACCTATCGTCTGTGTTGCTGTATCATGTACAGCCCTTTTTATTCCTTTGCATCTATTTTCTACGTTCCCTCCTATAGCTATCTCTTTGATCTTATTATCCAATACTTGTTTATATTTCTCTTTTATCTCACTATCATTAAGCTCACCTAGATCCCATCCCTCTCTTTTAACTTTTCTCAGTTTTTTGAATTTTAGCTTACACTTCATTTTAACTTGGTTTCTAAATCCTTGTTTAACTAAAATATAATCTATTTGGTACCTAGCCCTATCAGCTGGCGCTTTCCAGTTATATCTTCTCTTAACATGTTGTTCGAATAGGGTGTTTACAGTTACTAATCTGTGTTCCTGGCAAAACTCAATTAATCTTTCTCCTCTATCATTTCGTCTGCCATACCCAAATTTTCCTACCATTTTTCCCTCACTACCTTCTCCCACTGACGCATTAAAATCGCCCACAACTATTAAATTCTCATCTCCCTTTACCGTTCTCACTATACTATTTATATTCTCGTATACCTTTTCTACTTCCTCATCTTCGTACTGAGATGTTGTCATGTAAACCTGTACTAAAACTGTGTCTGTGGGTTTTGTACTCAATCTAACCATAATTATTTTATCACTAAATTGTAAGTACTCTTTAGCTTTACGTCCTAATCTTTTACCTAATACTATTCCTACCCCTGCCTGTCCATTAGTTAAAAAAGTTGTAATTATTCTATAATTATCTTTCCAAAGGTTATTACTATCTGGCCATCTCACCTCACTAATACCTAAAATGTTCAGCTTTCCTTTGCTCAATTCGACTAATAAATTCGTTAACTTATCTACTCTAAGTAATGACCTTACATTCCGAGTCCCTATTACTGAATCGAATCGTTGTTTTAAATTCTTACGATGACGAGCCCTAAGTACCCCATTCCGGCGATCCGAATGATAGGGTATTTTACCTCCGGGCAAGAATTTTACTTGTGAGCTTTCCATCATACATATTTCGTGTTTTAGGCTACGCATACCTGGGAAATATTGTGGTAGGTTCCCATATCTTTCCACAACGTAGTTTTTAACAATTTTAGCAAAAAGTCGTATCCGTCACGGCCAACCCCCAACAACCTTGTAAATTGTTGAGAATCGCCCGAGACCAACCGACTCTCTTCCACTATCTTTTAGCCAGCAAGACTACTGCCCCTTGCTGCGACACGCGAGAAGTTAGCCTACAACTTTTGAAAAAAATAACTTTCTATAGCTCATTCGTTTGCACATTGTTTGCACATGTATGCACATCCGGTATTTTTGTTTGCACACTTTTCGTTTAAAAATTATTCAAGAAACAATTTAAGGGGGGGGGCAACTTCACACTGGCCCCCGACTTACAACAAATTTATTTTAAACCGGCGGAATTAATACATCATCGTTTGCACATGTATGCACATCCATTATTTTTGTTTGCACACCTTTCCTTTAAAAGTTATTAAAGAAACTATTGTGGCGGGCCAACTTCGCACTAGCCCCCCGACATTCAGCAAATTCATTTTAAACCGACGAAATTGATAGATCTTTGTTTGCACATATATGCATATCTATTACTTTCGTTTGCACACTTCCAGCTTAAAAGTAATTTAACATTCAGCTGCATAGTCCTGGCTATACGATAACTACTGTCGAAAACGAGAAAACAATGTTACAATGAACCTAATTGATACCTTTTCGTTTGCACATTACGAAACACATCAACTTTTTGTTTGCACACCACTGTAAATCAAAAATTTTTTAATTTAATCACGGATGCTAACTTCACACATGTCCAATATTGCATTTTTGTGCAATTCTAACATGTGATGGCGGAAATCAAAGTATCTTCGTTTGCATATCATGAATCAAGTCGCTTTATCGTTTGCACACCTATAGTTCAAAACTTATTTAACATTTAATTTCGTAGTCCCCGCTATACGATCGCTACCGATGCTGTTTTAAAAAACCGGTACGTATGCCGTTATTTATAAAATGCTGTAAAAACCTCTATTACTGTTTAATTATCTAACTACCACTAGTATCAACTCAAGCGGGTGCATCTGATTTCAAATTAATCGTCAAAAATACAACAGAAATTTCAAGTTTTGCTTAAAGGGAAATACATACCTCCTGTTGTCTAGTATTCATACGAGACGGTTGAAAACGAATTCGCGAACTTCCGACATCTAGCGCTATATAATAATGTAAATACATAGGACTATACAGTGTGTCCAAATTTCGAGTCTCTACATTGTGATTTCAGTTATTATAAGAGATAGAAATTGGGTTAAATGGGGAAAGATTTGGAGGAATCCAGGCCAGTTTTGTATCCGTTTACAAAATTGGTGTAAGTGGTCTGGTTTTGGAGATATTCGAAGAAAACTAAAAATGGCGGATTTTGTTTTTTGATAATAAAACATGAATCATAAGTCGCACCATCACAAGACTTGCACATTATTAAGACACTTTTCTAAAAGGAGTATTTTAGCATAAACAGAATCTTTCGACTGTCTTTTGTTTTCGAGGAAACGCCCACAACTTTTGTTTTTCTTATGGCCGCCATTTTGAATATTAGGTGAATGTTATGCGCCTTAAAATTACCTTTTCGACGATATGTCACATGTCTATAAAAATGCAAATACTATCCTAAATTTTAAAAATAACTAAATTTGTATGTTCTATAACGTTTGGTAATCCCAACAGGGCAAAAATTTGATTTCTACTTTCCAAACAGTAGTAGTAGTAGTAGTAGTACCACAGACATTTTGTTAAGTAGAACTCGTAAAGTATTGGATATAAATCTTAAAATTAACTTAAACATAAAAACTTATCTAATTTAGGGAACAAAATTAAATGTGACCGAAACAGCAAACTATCATCTAAATTCCTTCCCCTAGATGCTGAAAATGCTGTCCGTTTGCATCACGGCACATTCGACAATTAATTAAAACTTTCCGTACAACTCTGCTTAACGTGCGCCTATTTATAGAGTTAAGAATGTCCCGGACTCTTTCCTGCAGTTCGTTTATATTATGAGGCGGTTCAAACTCATATACCTCATTTTTAGCAAAACCCCATAAATAAAAATCAAGTGGTGTAAGATCTGGTGATCTTGCCGGCC
Organism: Platerodrilus igneus; assembly: GCA_036346225.1. Taxonomy (NCBI): domain Eukaryota; kingdom Metazoa; phylum Arthropoda; class Insecta; order Coleoptera; family Lycidae; genus Platerodrilus; species Platerodrilus igneus. The sequence goes on from JARFIW010001290.1 coordinate 871,565, forward strand.
ACATAATTGGCCCACTATTGCATATAATATTTTGGCCAAAATGTTCAGCTAAAAGGGCGCTAACTTCTCGGGAATTGTGAGCTGGACAACCATCTTGCTGAAACCATAGTTTTCGAAAATCATCATCATTTGGTACAAGTCCTCTAATAGCCGGAATTATAAGGTCTCTTAACAATTCCGTATATCTGGCGCCATTGAGGTTATTGACAAAATAAAAGGGTCCAATCAAATTATTACCTATAAAAGTATTAATTACATTGGTTAATTTACTAAAATATTTATATCATAATTAACTACCTAAGATACCACACCAAACGTTAAATCCATATCTCGTTTGAAATTTGCGTTGCGCCGTCAGATGATGATTGTCAGTGCTCCAGTGATGCGTGTTATGTTTATTGAACACCCCGCAATAGGTAAACCGCGTTTCGTCTGTCCATATTATCAATTCTGGAAAGTGCGGTTCTTCCTCGCATTTTTGGATGTACCAATTACAAAAACGCATTCGTCTGGCGAAATCTTCTCTTTTGAGGCCTTGGACAATAGTAGGTTTATAAGGATGAAACTTTTCCTTTTTTAAAATATTATGAACAGTTGATTTTGGAATATTAAGTTCACGGCTTACAGATCTTACGGATGTGGATGGATTTCGTGTTACCGCCTCAGTAATGCTTAGAACACGTTCCCTATTGTTTAAGTCATTGTTCCTAGTCTGTTCAAAAGCACCATAATTCAGTAAATTCATTACAATTTTTCTGAAGTATGTTTTATGCGGTTGTCGTCTTTCTGGATACAATTCCAAATATCTGGCGGATGCCGTATCAACGTTCCGAAACGATTGTAAATAAGTATTTAGCATATCAAACTTTTCCTCATTCGAAAACTTGTAGACATGTGCCATTTTTAATTAAAATGCAGCACCACCGGCACAAAACTTACAACACACACAAGTTTATCTAAATTTTAGAATTTGTTTGACATATAACTGTAATTCAATTGTTTGGTTTTGTCACATACCACCGCCTACTATTATAAAACGATATCATTTTAACTCTAGTACCACCATAATTAATAATTTGTGACAAATGCTGTTTGTGTACATTATAAAATGTGTATTGTACTTTTCATAAAGTAGAAATCAAATTTTTGCCCTGTTGGGATTACCAAACGTTAAAGAACATACAAATTTAGTTATTTTTAAAATTTAGGATAGTTTTGCATTTTTTTATAGACATGTGGCATATCTTTGAAAAGGTAATTTTAAGGCGCATAATATTCACTTCATATTCAAAATGGTGGCCATAAGAAAAACAAAAGTTGTGGGCGTTTCCTCGAAAACAAAAGACAGTCGAATGATTCTGTTTATGCTAAAATACTCCTTTTAGAAAAGTGTCTTAATAATGTGCAAGTCTTGTGATGGTGCGACTTATGATTCATGTTTTATTATCAAAAAACAAAATCCGCCATTTTTAGTTTTCTTCGAATATCTCCAAAACCAGACAACTTACACCAATTTTGTAAACGGATACAAAACTGGCCTGGATTCCTCCAAATCTTTCCCCATTTAACCCAATTTCTATCTCTTATAATAACTGAAATCACAATGTAGAGACTCGAAATTTGGACACACTGTATACATTTGAAAACAATATTTTAGTAAACGTGTTGATTAAAATACTCTCAATCAACGGTATAGGTTCATGTGTATGTCTGGTAATGTGCAAACGAAAAGGTATCAATTAGGCTCACTGTAATCCATTTTTGCACATTTTGAACAGTAGCTCTCGTGTAACGTGTACTACGAAAGTAAATGCTAAATAAGTTTTGAACTAAAGGTGTGCAAACAAAAAAGCGACCTGATTCATGATTTGCAAACAAAGATACTTCGATTTCCGTTATCACATGTTAGAATTGCACAAAAATGCGATATTTGACATGTGTGAACTTAGGCCCTTCCTGATAAAATTAAATTTTTTTTTTACTTACAGTGGTGTGCAAACAAAAAGTTGATGTGTTTCATAATGTGCAAACGAAAATGTGTCGATTAGGCATTGTAATCCATTTTTGCACATTTTGAACAGTAGCTCTCGTATAAGCGTACTACGAAAGTAAATGTTAAATAAGTTTTGAACTAAAGGTGTGCAAACAAAAAAGCAACCTGATTCATGATGTGCAAACGAAGACATTTTGATTTCCGTTAACACATGTTAGAATTGCACAAAAATGCGATATTTGACATGTGTGAACTCAGCCCCCCCCCCCCCGATTAAATTAAAATATTTTTTTTACTTACAGTAGTGTACAAACACATCAACATTTTGTTTGCACACCACTGTAAGTAAAAATAATTTTAATTTAATCAAGGAGGGTTAAGTTCACACATGTCAAATATCGCATTTTTGTGCAATTCTAACATGTGATGACGGAAATCAAAGAATCTTCGCTTGCACATCATGAATCAAATCGCTTTTTCGTTTGCACACCTTTAGTTAAAAACTAATTTAACATTTACTTTCGTAGTACCCGCTATACGAGAGCTATTGTTCAAAATGTGCAAAAATGGATTACAGTAAGCCTAATCAACACATTTTCGTTTGCACATTATGAAACACATCAACTTTTTGTTTGCACACCACTGTAAGTCAAAAAAAAATTAAATTTTTTCAGGGGGGGGCTAAGTTTACACATGTCAAATATCGAATTTTTGTGCAATTCTAACATGTGATAACGGAAATCAAAGTATCTTTGTTTGCACATCATAAATCAGGTCGCTTTTATGTTTGCGCACCTTTAGTTCAAAACTTATTTAACATTTACTTTCGTAATACATGTTAGCTACTGTTCAAAATGTGCAAAAATCGATTACAATGCCCAATCGACACATTTTCGTTTTCACATTATGAAACACATCAACTTTTTGTTTGCACACCACTGTAAGTAAAAAAAAATTTAAATTTAATCAGGGGGGGCTAAGTTCACACATGTGATGACAGAAATCAAAGTATCTTCGTTTGCACATCATGAATCAAGTCACTTTTTCGTTTGCACACCTTTAGTTCAAAACTAATTTAACATTTCTCTTCGTATTACCCGCTGTACGAGAGCTATTGTTCAAAATGTGCAAAAATGGATTACAGTGAGCCTAGTTGATAGCTTTCCGTTTGCACATTATGAAACACATCAACTCCTTGTTTGCACACCACTGTAAGTAAAAAAAAAATTAAATTTAATCAGGGGGGGCTAAGTTCACAAATGTCAAATATCACATTTTTGTGCAATTCTAACATGTGATGACGGAAACCAAAGTATCTTCGTTTGGACATCAGGAATCAAGTCGCTTTTTCGTTTGCACACCTTTAGTTCAAAACTAATTTAACATTTACTTTCGTAGTACCCCCTATACGAGAGCTATTGTTCAAAATGTGCAAAATGGATTATAGTGAGCTTAATTGATACCTTTTCGTTTGCACATTACCAGACATACACATGAACCTATGCCGTTGATTGAGAGTATTTTAATCAACACATTTACTAAAATAATGTTTTCAAATGTATATAGTCCTATGTATTTACATTATTATATAGCGCTACAAGATGTCGCTAGTTCGCGAATTCGTTTTCAACCGTCTCGTATGAATACTAGACAACAGGAGGTATGCACTTCCCCTTAAGCAAAACTTGAAATTTCTGTTGTATTTTTGACTATTAATTTGCAGTCAGATGCACCCGCTTGAGTTGATACTAGTGGTAGTTAGATAATTAAACAGTAATAGAGGTTTTTACGGCATTTTATAAATAACGGCATTCGTACCGGTTTTTTAAAACAGCATCGGTAGCGATCGTATAGCGGGGACTACGAAATTAAATGTTAACTAAGTTTTGAATTATAGGTGTGCAAACGATAAAACGACTTGATTCATGATATGCAAACGAAGATACTTTGATTTCCGCCATCACATGTTAGAATTGCACAAAAATGCAATATTGGACATGTGTAAAGTTAGCATCCGTGATTATATTTAAAAAATATTTTGGACTTACAGTGGTTTGCAAACAAATAGTTGACGTGTTTCGTAATGTGCAAACGTAGAGGTACCAATTGGGATCATTGTAACAATGTTTTCACGTTTTCAACAGTAGCTATCGTATTGCGAGAACTATGGAGCTGAATGTTAAATTAGTTTTAAACTGGAAGTGTGCAAACGAAAATAATAGATGTGCATACATGTGCAAACGAAGATCTATCAATTTCGTCGGTTTAAAATGAATTTGCTAAATGTCGGGGGGCTAGTGCGAAGTTGGCCCGCCACAATGGTTTCTTTAATAACTTTTAAACGAAAGGTGTGCAAACAAAAATAGTGGATGTGCGTACATGTGCAAACGATGATGTATTAATTTCGCCGGTTACAATAAATTTGCTGAAAGTCGGGGGGCCAGTGTGTAGTTGGCCCCCCAAAATTGTTTCTTGAATAATTTTTAAACAAAAAGTGTGCAAACAAAAATACCGGATGTGCATACATGTGCAAACAATGTGCAAACAAATAAGCTATAGAAAGTTATTTTTTTGAAAAGTTGGGGGGCTAACTTCACGCGTGTCGTGTCTTGCTGCGCTTTTTAGTCGCCTTTTACGATAAGCAGGTTTACTATAGTAGCATTCTTTGTTCCCTACTATAGGAAAATCTACTGTTTATGTGAAATTAAACATTTTGGAGGATCCTTGAAGTTGTTTGTTGTAAACAATTTAATTTAAAATGAATTGTTATTATTTTTGGCTACTTTATCATATTATTGTATATTGGCGTAATGTTATTTTCAAATTTGGCTTGTTAGCAAGATGCAAGTTATGGAGGTGGATCTGATAGATACTCGATTTTGACAATCGATACCTGATGAATAGATAAGACCATACTAACTCTTGGTGGAATGAAGTGGTGCCCTAAAAGCACAGACTGGCTGCAATCGCTACTTCCTTAAATGCAATGCATTAAGTTTGAAATGCTACAATCAACAATTTTTACATTCTTTTCTATGATGCGTTTTATATTTTTAGCATTGCCGTACGAATATAATCTTTAGTTTTTACATTTTTATTTGCACTTTGATTATTAAAATTTACGTAGTGGCTTTATAAATATATTTTTGTTCATGTAAATCATGGAAGTCATATTAATTTAAATTTTACGTTTCATAGTGTTCAAAGAGTTATGAAGAATGACGTTAACAACATATCTAGAATATGTGCAATAACTGTCACTCCGTGCTATTTAATACAAGGTTGATTAGTTAGAGTCAAAGATCTGGCTTGCTTCTGTTGGAAGTAACGATAATACTAACACACTGCAGACCTCTGACGATCGGGCATCAATTCTTGCGATTTTTACCCTACATTTCATTTTGCTTGTACATAGATAATAGGAAATCTTTCACCATTGAAGTACCCATTACCATGACAATTTTATTTTTTTCACGTCGTGCGCCAATTTTCACCGTACCAGAATATGGTATCATCTGACAAATTTATTAATTTTCTTTTTTCCACCGAAATTTAATACAATTTTTTATAGTAGGGTAAAATCAAGGATCCTGTGACCAATTTAAGATCCACTTTCCAACAAACTGGCCAAATTTCTGTAAAACCCACTTAAAGTCTTATTTTAGATGAATCTCCTCCTGACTCCTCCTTGCTCTCCTCCTTGCTCGGACAAACCATTTTGATTACATCACACCCGCATTCTTTCCACCCGCGAGATAAATCTTTCTCCACATTTTCCTATCTTGTTTGGTATCAATTAATATTAAATTTTCTTAGCTACCCGAATCTCTAGGAATTTTTAGATTGCATCACCCCAGGAGCTACCCCATTTTAAGATTTCTTACCTGTAGCACTTTTGAGCGTTCTTATAAATTTTTTTATCATGCGATACATTTTTAGCTTAAATTTTATGCAAATCCAAATCTGAAACAGATTTGAAATCGGACCACGCCCTGCAAAGTTACATATACCCTCTGCGAGATAAATCTTTTTCCACATTTCCACCCACGAGATAAACCTACCTTGTTTGGTATCAATTAATATTAGAATTTTCTCAGCTACCCAAATCTCTTTAAATTTTTTAGATTGCACCATCCCCCAGAGAGCTACCCCCATTTTAAGATTTCTTACCTGTAGCGACTTTTGAGCGTTCTTATAAATTTTTTATACATGTAGCACATCTTGTTAGTCTAGAATTTTATGCACAATCCGAATCTCTAAATAGATTTAAAATCGAACGACCCCTTACCATTTTACACACACCCTTTAAATTATAAATTTCCTGCGGCTTATACATAAAAGAAAATCTAAAACCATTCTTAAAACTTTTTATTACAAACAATTTTTACTAATACAGTTTAAATTTTGTAAACCACATTTCTAAATACATATTACAATTTTTTATTTTCAACCTAGAACTTGTCATATCGGGTCATACTTATTAATATTTATTTCTAAATAGAGCACCTTTCCAAAGACCAACCGGACTCGCATGTTTCAAATTCCTCTGATTTTGTTCGCATGGTTTCGCTTAAGACCTCGTACTATTTTTCAGATTACTAGAAGACGTTATAACCACATTTTTGTGTTAAAGGATTTACATCGGTACCTCTTCCCCATTTTGATGTAAACGCCGTAGAGTTCGCAATAGACTTTTACTGCTGTATGTTGTATTCTTTTTCATTTATTAATCGAATAAATCGCTCTTTCTGCTTAAAACTCGGCACTCCATCGTCGACACTGGCGTTCTTTATGCGATAGCTAGCCATACGGTTGTTAAACGCAGTGCTAACCATTTCTACACCATCGTCGCTAGTAGCGGTAACTGATGCATTTTATGTCTGTTGCTCCTTAAATGTGCGGCATACGTAGTTTTTCCATTTCGAAATCGCATACTTTACACATAATTCGTGGTTGTTTCGTACAAGACCCTTTAACAGCTGGCGGAGCTGAACGTTTAAGGCTTAATGACATACCGTGCTGTTTTCCTTGTGTCGCAAAGTTGTCCATTCTCGTAAAAGCGAAACCGCAAGTCCCACAGTTTAAGTACTTTGCTGCGGGCGGATGTATAAGCAACCGGGACGATGTTGCACCACGACATTTGTTCTGGTGCCGTTTGAGAGCATTTTTCCAGGTATAGGAAGCACCGCAAGAGTTGCACTTAAAACGTTTGCAGATACCATTTTGGTACAAAACAAAATCCGCACTATAAGACTTGACTTGTAAGCGAACTAACATAACTAAAGAGTTTACTCTTGCGTACCTGCTTTATGTACCCTATAGAATGCAAACCGAAGGTTTCCGAAGATACCCGAACGAAGTCTCGGATTCAGCGAGGAACTAAATGACGTCATAATCCTCGCTGCTCGTCCAATACATTTAGCCCAATGATGCGCTGGTTCGCTTTTGTCCATGGCTGCGAATGCCGTTAGTAAAAACATCGAAAACGTCTTCCATGTTATACGGATCGCGTGCATATTAAAAATCCAAAAGGGTGGTAGCACACGCACACAAATTGTGTGCAAGTCGTTTAGAAGATGCAGTGCTACTATAACCAAAAACACTTTAAACCATTACTAAGGAATACCAACTTGTTGTCTACAGGATACTTACAACAATTTAATTTTAAATAACTTCTACGTCATATTTTAGGTAGGCTTGAATATTTTCAAATGAATCACCAAGCGAAAGTATATGTTAGCGGTATTAAATTAACCCATTAATTTCCCATTTTACGACCATGGTTAATTATAGATTAAAATTTAATTTGTGCACGTTCGAGCTTCTCGTAAACTAACATATTTTATAGCAACAATGCGCTGTATAATACATGCATACCCCTTCCCGCTACTGCTATTCTTGTAATTGCTAGAAAAAGTCACTCTCCTTTTTACTGTTAAGGACCGATGCAAAGCACCATTTTTTATACTTTCTTATAGCACATCGCGCGCTTTTTCGTTGATAATTAAATTTGCTTCTGTTGGCTTTTACACTTTCGCATAGCGGTCGGCCGCAGTAATGATTTCTAGAACCGGTAAGTACTCGATATCGTCCAAATAGAAATTAGATGCTCGATGTCTGTCAACTTCCAATTCCCTCGTAAAGGTAGAAAAACTCAGTCAATCATCCATTAAACTTCGACCCGCTCCTGTTCTGATAATTTACAAACATTTTTCAAACGACAATGGGGGAATTTTTAAACCTCCGAGGGATCTTTAAGTCGTGATCAATTACACATCCGAGCTACGCGTAAACTAACATATTTTGAGCAACTGTATAATACATGCATACCCCTTCTCTGCGCTACTGCTATTCTTGTAGTTGCTTGGAAAAGTCAGTCGCCCTTTTTTACTGGTAGGGCCGCTAAAAGCACCATTCCATACTTTCTTTATAAGTGTAGCACATCGCGCACTTTTTGTCGGAATAATTAAATTTTGTTTATGTAGGCCTTTACACTTTCGCTTATTTAAACATCTAATACGATTGATTAACCACTTTCGATTATTCTAACGGAACCACCATACATCCCGCCGCACCGTTCTTTTTGAATCCAACGATCCTATGGGCTTCCACGCACTAACACCTGACGTATCTTTCCTACTATTTGTTAAACAAAAACTACCGGTATCGCCATTGTGGACGTAAACAGATGTTTGTGGATTGTACGAGAAATGTAACCATATACATTAACCAGTCTAAGCTATTTTATTTAGTCCACGAAAACTACTATTTTCTAAACCACAATTAATAATCGTCTTTATAGGTTCCACATTTCGACCATTTCCCAATGACTGGTGCTACGTACATGGAAACTTTAATTTCTTATTGGGAGAATTCTTATTCTCCCGCACTGCTGCGTAGTTGCATGACCTTTTGAGGTATATGCTCGTTATAGGTTGTAAGACCCTCGGTTTTATAACTACAATTCGTGAACCCTTTAATCTTTTTAATCGTATCTTTCTCGCCTACAATACAGTAGGACTTAACATTACTACCCAAATTCTAATACTGGACCCCCATTAAATACGTCTTTAATTTTCCTACAACTTTTTTTGACAAGTGTTATATTGTATTTATTATACGCGGGGTAGTCACTCTTTTAAGATAAATATATTTTGCTAGGTATCAACTAATATTAAATTTTTCTAGGGACCCCAAATCTGTAAATAGATTTTAAATAGGACCACCCATACAAAGTTATGCGTTTTAAAGACTAATTTTTCCATCTTTATTTAACACCATTTTAAAACCTTTTTCGCTACCCAAGACATATCCTTAGCCAACCATCTCCCGAGAAATCTAAAACCGCCATGTCCCGCTACCACGTGGAATAACACGTATACTCTGTCAACCAGGATAGAAGCCGGAAGGATTTGGAAGGTGGGCGAGAACTTAAAAATTATGGAATCTTAAAACTAAATTTAAAATATTTTACAAATATAAACAACTATCTTATATCTTTACGCCCCCATGCGTAGTTGTTGTACTATTAGGAATGATGTACCTTTTGTCATCTTCCTCGATAAACTAATTTTATTAATAAGCTGCGTATACAAATCGTATTCTTTTACTCCGGATACATACGCAGAAAGTACTCGATACCATCCAAATAAATGGATGCTTGGTGACTGTTAACATCCGCTTCCCTCGTGTACGCCCAGACACATCCCAGCCCATGGCACCCCTGCGCTGCACACCCCGCCCATGCGCACCCCTGCGCGTGCACCCCCATGCGCGCTGCCCATGCGCACCCCTCCTGTGCGACTGCTATTTCGGGTAACGTCACAGCCTTTTATAAATAAAGAACAATGTTATATACTATTATAAAATGTTTATTCTGACATTATACATAACAAATTTAAAAATATTTAATCCAAGCATGGATCATTTAAACTTAATTTTAATACAAAGTTATACACAGAAGACAGTCCTTTCTTTATGTTTGTTTGCAGTGGTTTTAATTTTATCTAATTTTATTCGCAGCTTAAAATTTAAATCGATACCCAAGTCTTCTATCTCCTTTTCTAACCAATAGTTTGATACATAAAGACCGTCTAGGTTTTCGAATTGTAAAATGTACCGAAGTTTGCCTCTATATTTAAAGTCTTTGATTCCGCCGACAACCAGATCCATTCCTTCGTGTAATTCTTGCAGCTTGTGACAATCTTTTAATCCAGCTTTCCACTATATCCTGCATACGTATCTTGTTAGCTTGATCGACTTCTTCTTGTCGGTATTGGAGAAATCCTTTTCTCCCACACACTGTTGCGTAGTTGCATGTCCACCACTTTTGGGAATATATGGTTGTTATAGGTTGTAAGACCCTCGGTTTTAAATGATCCGAAAGGTTCTTTACTGGGCAAATATACAATGTTTAGCGGAACCCCTTTGCGTGTGGTGTACGCCAAGATTACGAAACCCGCATTCCTTAGTTCGTCTTTGTTATCTGCCATTTTGATAAATACGTTTTAGAATAACCTTTTAAAAAGTATACGGATTTAGTACCATCCTTTTCCGCAAGAACGCCTACATAACTAAAGAGTCTTTCTTACTAACCGCAAATGCATACAGCTTGTAGAAACCCGGATGTATCTAAGTCAGTCCATCGGCACATAAAATAATCTTTTAATTCTTCCTCATTTTCTCTAATAAGATGTTCTTTGTCTAACACATCTTTGTATTGTTCGCGTATTGTCGCAGTGTTTTCCATGTAGTCCAATTTTCGCCTTTTGCATCCATTTCCTCTAATTCCAGTTGTCTTTTCCTTCCACTTACAGCGTATGGTATCATAATGGGGCAATTTCCTTTAGCGTAAACGGATAAAGTTTACTACCAATATTTACGCGTTGTCGTACAACCTCTGGACGAATGTTAGCGTATCTATCAATCCCAATTCCGAAATATATTTCTTTTGGAATTGTAGAATATGGTTGCAGATTGTGTAAAATATGTACTACCTGCTTTAATGTAGCACTTGTGTAAGATTTTATTTTATCTTGGCTGTCTTCCTCCTCTACTATCTCCAAATAATTTACAGGTAAATAGTTAAAACTAAAAGCCAAAGCACATACTTTATCAATTTTCCCTTTCTTTTGGTTTTCGGACAACAATTTGCAAGCCCGTCAATTTCTTTGTATTACCATTCCCCAATACACGTACTGTAGCAGGTTATTATACACTAAACAGCAGCTATTTTGTAGCTTGTCCGATAAGCTTACTCCACATTTTGGCAAGTGGTACCGAGTACATTGGCGCCTTTAGGAAGTATAACACTATCTTCCAATAACGTTAAACAGTCTTTTAAGGGTTTATACACCGTTCCGCACTGACATAGCTTCCAATTGCACAATTGTATATTGTCGCTTCCAATCGCGTAATACCATGTTCTTTGGCCAAAGTAGACGCAAATGTTTCCCTTAAACGTACATCTGGACAACGTAAAAATCTAGTATATGATTGCCAAGTTGTTTATTAACACCAGGACTTGTTATCTGACACACAAATTTGTTGTATATCTTAATTCTTGCATTGGTTGTTAGCCATGTTAAACAATCAATCCTACAGTTTTATCGTTGTCAACTATAATATTACACTTTTCTTCGTATTCGCCCTTATAGCAAAAGTTATGGTTTGTAGTTAAATAATTACACATCTCCATCTTGCTAAATATACCCGCAAAATCTTGGGTTACATCCATGTCAAAAGATAGAAATAATCTTTTCGACTTCGTCTAATATATCTGGTAGTTCCTCCAATAAAGTTTCCAACTTAACATCTGCTAGTTCCACTTTGTATGGAACACATATAGGATTTTGGAATTTTTATTAATGCATTCGAGGTCTTCTTTTCCGATAATTTCTTTTACTCTCTGGCCCATCTTGTTAGTGCTTTCCAGAGAAAACGGAAGCTTAGCTTTAACACCACCTAGCGAAACAAATCGGTCAAACTTTCTTCGTAGATAGCTGTTAAATACCACAAATTTCTTTTTTTAGGATAAACATCCTTTTGTTTGCAGATGCTTGTTCGGTGTCAGAAAGGTCGCAAATTTTAACCAACATTATATTGTCACAAAATGGTTCTGTAATTGGTGTGTGTAGTCCCCAGTCAGCATCTTTTCGCCTTCGACATAACAAATATTACCAATATCTGTTACCAGATTATTGTTGCACATATTTTCTGCAACAGCCATAATCCAAATCGCTCATTTGTCGGTTTCACTTTATTCCCAGAAGTTGAGAAACGTTAATCACCTTGGAGACGCTCATGTTTACCGTTCTAGCTACCGAATACTAAATTAATACGAAAAATTGTTCTCTTATGTATTCTACAGAGTGGGCGTATATTGCCGAAGATAGTCGAATATGTTGTTAAAATCCCACAACCGACAAAATCCAATGAAATTTATTTGGGATATTGAAAATGAATTATGAAATGCCCCATGACCAATGACCACATGACCACATGACCATATGAAATCCAATGACCAATGACCACATGAATTGAATATTGTTTTTTTTTAATGGGTTTTCTCATTAAAACCCATTCCTAATTTTTTAATGAGTTTTCCATTAAAAACAAGTGTGGACCTAGGTTAATAAAAGGAAAAAAAGGTTGGGTCGGCGGCGGGCGGCTAATTTTTCGCATCAACCTGGTCCTGGTTTTGGAAAAAACCGTGCGGGTGGCTCGCGTGGTCTTGTATGTTCTGGTATGTGGTCTTCGTCCCTGTATTATTTGGACCGTGTGGTCTGTTCGCATCTTATTAGGTGGTTTTAGTTTCGTAGATTGTGGTCTCGTGGATAAATTCAAATGAGGTGAGGCTTTGGTGATGACGGTGTGCGACAATACTACACCACTGGCAAAATGTTGTAAATGCTTTTGACGGCAGTGCATGTTTGATAAGTTGGTGCGTTCGCGTATCTGTGCGATGTGATTGCTAGAACTGGTATTATCCGATTTCTGGCAAATGGCAGACGTAAAGGTATCGGAAAGACCTCAAGCGTGTAAAATTCAAATCTGTGTTCCAGTCGTGGACATGCGTGATTGAAACGTGGGGAGACATGAGCGATTTCTATTTTGTGGATGTAGATGCGGTATTGTAGATGAGATGGTTACATAATCTGTGAGGCGTACGAAGAATGTGTTGACGCTGTGGGGTGTTGTTTTGAACAATGAAATATGATGTGTCAGCAGGTCGGTGATCAACGCATCTGGTTTTGCGTTGTCGATGTCGTTGAAACTGCGTCTGACTGCAAGTGACGCGATTGAGCGATTGCGGTATGCGGTGCGAAGGTGCGTGCTGTTTCGAAGATATGTTATCTTAAAGCACGAGATGGTGCTTCGGCGCTCGTGCTACTGTAAAGTACCTGCTGGCTTATGGGCTGAAATGTGAGCTGATGTGCGAAAGGAAATGATAAAGATGTCGGCTCAACTGTTCCTGTGTGAGAATGAGGAGAAGACCTCAGATAAATAAAATCTTACACATCATTACGTAATGTGTTCGCTGATCTGTTCAAAGAATAATTGATCGTGATTCGACGACGTCAACGCGAATGTGGCTTCGTTACGCAAGAATGCCATTTGCCATACGCTGGTAAGGAAAGAATTAAGATGGGGACAATGCAGATGTTTAATAGAAAAAGGGGATTTTTAAGGTTCTTTTGGGGTCCCGGGGAAAAGATCTTTTTTTTTTAAAGGCGGGCCCAAGTATGCTAAAGGTTTTCTAAAATGTTTAAAAGAAAAAGAACGGGGTTTAAATTTTAAAAGGGGAAAATTTGGGTTTTTTTGGATTCCCCATTTCCCTGGTGGAATTTGGGGTTTTAATCCGGAAAAGGATTTAAAAATTTTTGGGGTTTGGGTCGGGAAAGAAGGTAAAGGTTTTTGGGGCAAACGGGTTTCAACCCAAACAAATTTGGGGTGAACTTATTTTTAAAAGGGGTTAAAAATGGGCGGGATGTTTTCTTGGGGTTGGGAAAGGAACCCTTTTGGGGGTAAAGTTTTAGGGTTTTTGTTTTAAAAAATTTTCCCTTTCAGGGTTGGAAGGCTGGGTTTTTTTTCTATTGGGGGGGGGGGGGGGGGGGGGGGGGGGGGGGGGGGGGGGGGGGGGGGGGGGGGGGGGGGGGGGGGGGGGGGGGGGGGGGGGGGGGGGGGGGGGGGGGGGGGGGGGGGGGGGGGGGGGGGGGGGGGGGGGGGGGGGGGGCCCCCCCCCCCCCCCCCCCCCCCCCCCCCCCCCCCCCCCCCCCCCCCCCCCCCCCCCCCCCCCCGCATCGGTTAAAATTTTCGCGTTGGATTCAAAGAAATGCGACAGACAACGCGTAAACGGGCTGTCGTTTACGCAAAGAAATGCTCCTTGCCATCGCTGGTGGAAGGAAGAAACGATGAGTGGGACATGGTAGTGCTGCGATCGAATCAGATGTGTTTGAAAACATCTTAGAAAATGAGGAAATAAGATTTATGTGCGATGGGATACATCGGGTTCTGAAGCTGTGCTTGCGGTGTAAGACTCTTTGTGTTCTTGAAGGATGCATAAATCCGTATGCTAAAGGTTATTCTAAAACGTGTTTATCAAATGACGAATAACGAACAGGATGCGGTTTCATGTGCGTAACGGTCTAAAGTGATTTTATGTAACTTTCGGCATCGTCTTCAGATCAACCATATTCCCAAAGTGGTGGACTGCACGGTGTGGAGGTTTCTCAATCGACGGAAGTCGATCCAAGCGTATGCGTGACGCGATGGTTCTGGCTGAGCAGAAGAATGGATCTGGTTGTCGTGGAGGCAAACGTGTGACAATTACTGACTGTCATCAAATGTGAAAGGAGATGAAGCAGGTATCGAAAAGCTGCGAATGATAGTAAATTACCAACTCAGCTGTAAAGGACTGTCTGTTGTATATGGTTAAGTGTTAAATGATCATGTGCTGTGTTTATATGTATGTAAACTTATGAACTGTGTTCTTTAATAAAGGCTGTGCGTTCGTGTCGCAGCAAGGTCTGGGGTACGCTGGGCTGTGCAGTGCTGCGCAGGGGCGCATGCGGCTATGCGAGCGGGTGCTGGGCATGCGATGGCGACGAGCGTGTCTGTCATCGATTTGTGATGTATCGTTGCTGCGTATGCAAATCGTGCGCGCAATGACTAAATGGTTTATCGAGGTAAGCGTCGATTCTAATGGTGCAACAATCTAGCGTAATGATATGATGGTATGTTTATGGTTTTATATGTTTTAGATCCATTTACTTCTAAAACCCTGGCAGTAATTTTTCACGTGTGCGGCTTTCAAATTTGAGAGTGTTGGAGGTTAATAAAGTGGAAAGTGTTTAAAATGAACTTTTGGGGTTGATTAAAAAGGGGTTTATTTGGGGTGGTTTAAAAAAGGTTTTCTAAAAGAAAAATTTTTGTTAATAAAGAATTTGGTGGGGTTTTGGGAAAATTTGTGGTTTTAAAATTTCTGAAAAGGGAAAAAGGGTTTAAAAAAGGGGGTTTTGTGGAAGGTTTTAAAAAAGGGGTGGAAAAAAGGGTTTTGGTTTTCCAACGAAAGGGTTTTTAATTTGCCGGGGGCCGTTAAAAAAGGGGGGTTTGGGGGGAAATCTGGATTACGCACAACTGTGTTAAACATCTTTGGAAATGGAGAAGATTATGTGGATGGCCTTCGGTTCTTTGCAGGGAAAGACTTTGGCTTGAAAGTTAAATCCATGTTGGTTTCAAACGTTTAAAATGCGAGAAGGAACGGCAATTGGCGTAAAGTAATTCGTCCGGTTTGTTAACCAACATATGAAGTTGCGACGTGGGGTTTCCCGAGTCGGACAAGCTATCGTATGAGTCTACGAAGGACTGTTCGGTCACAAATGGAAATTACTTAACTTACAAAAGTGAAAATAGAGGATCGAAGTCTAAAGAAAACCAACGGTTGAAAGCGGTCTTTGTTTGAAAGTTGCTTTTTAAATTTAGTATACTTTTTGAATAAATGTTTATTTAAAAGGTTAAATTTAACGGTGTGGTGGGGAGGTGTTGTGCGGGGGGTGGGAGAGGCGTTGAATCTTTAGATCGTTTCTTTCGGAAAGTGCCGCAATAAATTTATAGAAGGAAACTCTCAATCAAATGGGATTGATGGTTGTTTAGTTTAGTTTAAATTCTTTAATTTCCCATCAATCCTTGGTTGAGAAGTTTATCTCGCGGGGGTTATTCGGGTGGTGGTGGTTTAAAGGAAATTAAAAAAGGTCTTTAAATGTTAACGTAAGTTTGGTAGAAATTTAAGGTGTCAAATGTTATCTAAATGATCCGGTAAATAATAAGTCAAAAAAGTTGTGACGTTGAGCATTGAATGTGTAAGTCTATGTGTGTGGCGGACGATTAAAGATTAAGTGCTCGTGGTCCGAGCTTAACCTGTGCATGAGTGCCTACTGCGCGGAATTCTCGAAATTAAAGTTCAGTCGTACGCAATCTTGAAATGGGAACCTGACGATTGATGGATGGTTTAGAAAATATAGTTTTCGTGGACTAAATAATCGACTGTTAAGTATGTGTGTATCTCGTGCAATCACATCATCTCGTACGTATCGGGAAGCGTGGTTGTTTGTTCAATAGTAGGAAAAATCGTCATGTCGTGAATGGCGTTGGTTCAAAACGGTGCGTGATGTGGCGTTAGAATAATCGAGTGGAATGGTCGGTAATGTTTAAATAAGCGAGTGTAAGGCTACTAACTTTTTCGACAAAGTGCGCGATGCTCGAAAGTATGTGTGCGCGTCGTGCGACTGACTTTCAACAAATACGGGCGAAGGGTATGCGTGAATACGGTTGCTCAAAATATTGGTTCGCGAGCTCGGATGGTGATCAATCCTCGGAGGTTTAAAATTCTCGGCCTGTCGTTTAATGTTTGAATATCAGAACGGCGGTTGGTTAAGATGGATTGATTGCTAGTTTTCTCCTACGGAAATGGGGTTGGGGCTTTCTAAATTTCCGGAAACCCTTTTTTTCGAACTTGGGGGTTTTGGGCTTATGAAAAGGGGGGAAGAAATGGGGCGAGGGTTTCTTTTGGGGGCAGCTCCACAAATTTGGGTTGAGAACGGTTCCATGGCGGGAACGGTCCGGGAAAATTGGGGCCCTGCGGTTTAAAAGTGGTAAATATGAAAAAGGCCGATAATGTTAACGACGTTTGGGTGGTAAATTTAAAGTGCGCAATGGGTTTCAAAAATGGAAAAGGGCGAAATAATCTGGCAAAAAATGTGGGTTGACTTTTGGGTCAAATTTAAATGGGTAATATTCTTGGTGTGCGGATCGTGATAGGAGGGTCGATTTACTTGGTCGGTTTAATTGGCGTCCGTTAAATGGGTCTGTATAAATTCCATTATGACCGCCGATGGTGAATTTGGGAAAAATGTTTGAAATGGTTTAAATTGTAAACTGTATAAAATGCAGTGTTAAATGTGGTTAATTGATCCACAATCGTTGTAGTGCGGGTTGGTTTAAAATGTGAAAGAATACGTCTGCTGCGGATCTGGTTCAAACGGCTGTTGGTCGTGAAATAACAAAATTGTCGTGGGAATGTTAAATGGTATGAGGTACGCTTTGGAAAAATCGTGCACGGGTTGTGAAAGTTGAAGCTGTAAAAAAATGTATTGGGTTGCAGAAAGTCTAAAAAATGTTTGGTGCTTCCTGGTTAAAATTTGAGTTGAAGAGTTGCTACTAAAAAAATTCTTAAGGTTCTTTGGGCTGAAAATTTTGTATAAAAGTCAATAGGTTATTCTTTAAAATCATACAGATTTTCATTTAATAGCAAAAAATGTATAAGTTAGAAACTTAGTAACGGTACTTCAGTTGAATTCTGAATTGGGAGAGAAGTTTCAGTTTTAGAACTTATAAGTGAGCCCAAAGGAGCAAAGGTAAAATTCTTAATTATTAAATGTGGAATAAAATAACTTCTTAAGCTTTGGTTTGAATGAAAACAGTCATTTCTGCGGAAACAAGTATAACTTCTGAAAATGGTTCAAGGATAACAAATAAAGAAGCAAATCAATTGCTTCGGGTAGTAAAAATGCGTTTAGCATTTAATGTTGTCTTTCAAGAATCGTACATTAATTGTGATAAGATTTATAGGGATTCAGCCCTGATTTGATCCCGGATATAAATTTAAGATGTTGTAAAATTTTGTTTAAGCAAGATATTTGATTTCACCGGGCGATATACTTGTGATTTCTAACAAAACTATGTAGTTTTAGCATCGCAAACTTTTAGAACTAACACTGAATTTATAGTTTCAACAAAGCGACTATCAGAATTGGATCTATCAATAAAACTTTCGGTAGCGCAAGAATAAACCTCTTAGGTAGGAGGTCACTTTATGCAGCCACGACGAATGTGCGATTTAATAAGAAATTGATTTGTTGCTGGCAGATAAATGCAGTTTTAACTCTGATTGCATAGTGGTTTACGGCAATAGTTTGTAAACTTTACTTCTTTTGATGTATACCCATATACTAGATTGAACACTTAGTTGTAGATAAGCACGAAACAAATCTGGTTTGTCCAACTGATCAAGAAAAAAGCATCCACTTATCACCGCGTTGCAAAAATTCAAAATAAAGAATATAAATAAAATGAATGAGAATTAGAAATGGAAGAGCTCAGCGTCAAAGGATTTTCGGAGTTACACAGAAGTCTAATAACAAATTCAAGAGAAAACAGAGAAGGTAAGAAAAACTAACACGACTAAAATTGTAATAAAGTCGAACAATTAAAAGCTACGCTACGCGAAGGTTTCCCAAAATAGTTCTGAAACCCCACGAAAGAAAAATAATTTTATCGCATACAACTAATGCGTTAAATTTCACTCGATGCAATGCATAAATGCTATTGCAACTTGTTGTGAGGAATGAACTACTAGCTCTTAAATTCTGAATTGTCCAGAAGGCGCGGGAATACCGTAACAAATTGAGGGTGCATTACAGTGGTGCAGAAGCGTATCCTTAGAAAAACAAGTAAAGAAATTAAAAAATCGATGAATAGTTTCAACCACAAAGCTACGTTATTACTAACATTTTCCTTGAATGGCACTTTAGGTACTAAATTAATGGACGCCAAGTCGTCTGGTATATGAATTGTCCTCTGGAAGACGAGTTTTCCAATGACATAATTAAATCGGCCTCCTGGTGAAATGGAGTTCTTTCTACAATCAATCCATATTTTAGTAAAACACAAACACGTCACTATGTTACCTAAATCTATTGGAATACAAGCATTACAACATTGTATCCGTAACCAGATACGCATACAAAATTCCAAAATTATATACATCAATTCACTTTCCATTAGTCATAACATTACCATTCAACTATAGTAGTTGCTTCACGTCATCAACCCTTTTAAATTAAATTTTAATATTTATGGTATATTTGAAAAAATAAACGCTATATCCTACAATGATAGTGGGCACTTTACAATTCTATCAATATCGAATCAACAAGTTTTAGGCATAAGTGCCACCTACAAAACATAACAAACAATATGTAGAACTAGCTACTAAAGCTTACAGTTAAAGCTTCGTGTGATTAAAGAGTTCCATTATGCCAGGATAAAATTCACATTCCGGCGGCTAATTTACTTATTTCTACTGAAATGTAAAAGGCTTTCTTATCTATGAGGTAATTGTTGTATGAAACATGAATATTTACAACCCCACGTTATTTACTCCTTTAATTATTCTAAAAGCTTCTTTAAAGTAATATGACCACGCAATAAAAATCTAGTATTGCAATTAGTCTGCTTACACAAACTAACTACAGCAAGTACCAATGCTCCAATATTTGTATTCGGATTTGTAACACGTATTATTGCAAACTGTTGTCAGTTTTGTGGTTTTGAAATAAGTTATTGACTTGAGTTACGTTTAACTGTCTTGTACGAAAAATACAACTGTAGTTTTGTGATTTAAGTTTCGTGCTTGATTTCCCATCATCAACATTAGGTCTTCAGTCCTGGAACTGGGTAAACGCGTACCGTCATTGCTTCCTATACCGAGCTAACCTACTCATTTCCCTGAAATTTCCACAATCTGCAACTTTCTCTATCTGCGTGCATTAGCTTGATTTAGGCCTACTTCTACATCTTTTTCTCTCTGCTTGTAATATATCCCGCACTCTTGCCCAAAATGCTTTAGAACATATCCTGCCCTTATATTTCTCCTATTTTTGTTTTCCACATATGCTTTCAACAATTACTTCCTTGTTTCTATGTTTGTTGTCTTCGAACATA